>JAOSBO010000008.1:21160073-21174949 GCA_027563915.1 Erythroxylum rotundifolium
CCAAATCGGAGTTAAGAGCAACAAGTTATGACAGTTTAGGTTTAAGTAGTTGGATTTCGGCAACGGGTTCCAACAGGCCATGACATATACAAAATCAACCCCTCTTCTTGCAAGTTTGGTAACCTGGTCTGAATATGGAAACCACTAAAATAAAAACCATTCAAGGCAAAAAAACTTGCATGGTTTTTCCACTTAGGATTACACATGTTAGAGTAGGGGTAGTTTCCTCCTCCTTGACCAAATTGTGTGCCCATGTAGTTGAGTTACTCCACATTATTGTTTTGCATCAAGAAGCAATCAATAGTAATATGATTATCTCATCCATATAATTTGCATCCATGTTGAATTGCTTTAATTGGAGTAGATGGAAAGGCTTTCAGGCTATTGATAGGTGTGTTTTGCATTGTATTTTTATAGGTAATTTGATATGTGTTTAGTGGCTAATTTGATTGTTTAGTGTGTGTTTAGGTTAAGAATTGAGCTAGTTCTTAAATATTTGTGTTTTAAGTATTCTTTGGGTGAGAACATGTTTTTAAGCTTCAATTTTATATATAAAAGGTGCTATGATGAGTTTGTTAGAGTTTTAGGGCATTCGGAAGAGTTTTGGAGGAGACCCGAACCAAAACATAGTCCCACGATCATGGCAAGTAGGCTAAAATTGTGACAGAAGCACCAACATAAGCCCATGATTGTGGCAAATATGTCAGGATTGTTACAGAAGCTTGAGCATAAGGCCACGATCATGGGGAATCTGGAAAGATCGTGATAGAGAGTAGATAAACAGGTTACGATCATAGCCTATGCACAAACAGATGCAGAGTCACTTTTTGATTTGAGTTTTTGAGGGATATTACAAACATTTCGGATCCTGGAAAAACACTAAGGTTTCCTTAATTAGAAAGGACTATAAAAGTATTATGACGTAACCCTAAGAAGGAGTCTACATTTAGCCTACATTTGGAAAATCAAAAGAGAGAGACAAAGAAGAGAGAGAAAGAGATAGAGAAGAAGAGGAGGACGGTTTCAATGTTAAAGCTTTTGGAATAGGTGATCTTTGGACGTCGTTGCTTTCTTGAATCATCCAACCTAAGTTTTAATTCCTCCCTATTTACCTTTTTATTCATTTATGTATAAGATTGATATGAATTGTATGGTTATGGATTTTGAGTTGTTAATGATATTCTAACTTTTCCTTCGAGATTTTGCTTATATTTAATGTTAATCTATTTGCATTGTGTTTACTTGATCTAGGTGTTGTGATTGATTAATATATTTGTTTGTTTCGGTAACAAATCGAGAGGGTGAATCTGATAAAATTGATTTGATTAGACTAACAAGATTTAGGTGATCCAATTGACCCCTTAATCAATATAGTTTGTAATTTCATGGAGAGAGATCCCGTGCAAGACCCAATTGTTTATTAAGAGCTTTAGAATTAATTAAAATTATAGGTTATTTGTGAATTAAGAGATTGCAAGTCCATAATTCAATTAGGGTTTACAATTTAAGGAATGGTTATAACCCGAGAGAGAGAGAGAAATCAATCCTACTATCATCTGCCACTAACACCTCATAAACACATAAAAGGCTAGATTAGCATTAATGATAGGTAAAATCCCCTCTCTCATAACTTGATTAATTCTATTGATGAATTTCCATTGTTACACTATTCAATTGTTGTTAGTTTGTTTAATTTAGTTTACTTTTCAGTTTACTATTCAAAGTTGAGTCTTAAATAAAGCATAACATGAATTAAGTGGTGCTTAAGCACAATCTCTGTGAGGCAATATCTGCTTTTTACTAAAAGTAATGACCCATATACTTGCGGTTTTTAGCGTAAAACAAGTAGTTTGTTCTTGCAATCTATACATGTTAGATTGTATTTTTAAGTTGTCGATCTTAGCCTGCATTGTTGTCATTGAATCAACAGCAAGGACCTCCTTTTGGTCTCAGAAAGTGGCTCGCTATTTGCTTTTATCTGACGTCTAAAGAAAACTATTATTTGCCATCTCCTCTAGCAAGTCATATGCTTCTGCAATTGTCTTCTTCATTATAGATCCTCTAGAAGCTACATCTATAGTGCCCCTCATACGTGGACTAAGTCTATTGCCGAAGGTTTGTAATAGGACTTCTTTGGATAAGTTATCGTGAGGACATTTCCTCTATAAATCCTTGTAACATTCCCATGCTTTATACAATGAATCCTGTCATTTTGTAGGAAATTTGTAATCTCCTTTATCAATCTTATTGTCTTTGTCAGGGGCAAGTACTTGTTTAAGAATCCACGAACTAACTACTCCTATGTTATGATGTTTGTTTGGTTTAAAGAATGATACTATGCTTTGGCTCTATCTCTTAGTATGAAGGGAATAGACTCATTCTAACGACATCTTTCGACATTCCATTACGTTAGAAGGCATTGCATATTTCTAGATTGTGTACTAGATGGTTGTTAGGATCTTCATTAGCTACTCGTAGAACTTCATGATAGTCTACAACATACTCAACAATGCTAATTTGATCTCAAATGACGTTGCTTGCACCAATGGTCCAATGATGCCTTTATGTGTATCATTTAACTCTAGTCTTATGAAATCCATTAGGGTTCACTGCTAGTCTGCTTACTTGTATTCTTCTGCCATCATTCTTTCAATCTCTTTTTGGCTCTCGCTCTTTGAATTTCTCGTTCTTGTCTTGTGATGTCAACTACTGGAGTGTCTTCAATTTGCTTGAACTCTGAGTAATTCTTATGTTCATATAGTCGTAAAGTACACAAGAATGAAACAAAGTTACTTAGATTAAAAGAATTCAAATAGTCCTAAGCTAAATTTCCAGTAACGACACCAAAAACTTGTTGGGCAAGTTTTATATATAATAAACCCCTCAATACACTGCAAGTATACGAATCGTATTTTGTAGTATATAAGGCGAAATTGAATTTTTTTTATAAAAGTAAATAACAAAAATTGGAACAAATAATAAAACAAAGTAAACACGCAAATAAAAAGTGAGCAACCAATTAGTTTAGGATTTGATCAAGGATGAATGCTTAGGACTTATTCTTTCTTTATTTTGTTTCCTTAACTATTGTTGATTCAATTATGTGTTGCTCCTAGATTTCTTAATATGTTGGTTACTCTCTCTCAAGACCTAATTAATTAACCTTAGTTGATTATGAAAATTCAAAAATTGTAACGTCTTAATTCACAAAACTTTTTGTAACATTTTAATTAGATATGAAGTTGTCTATTGGATAATAAATTTCTTACACAAGATCTTATTCAAAACATGACCTAGTCTAGTGTCGTCTCACAGGTTGTGCCCATGCAAAATCCTAACTTTTAAAATACAATAGATTTGGTTATTGATTCTTTACCATTGACGAGTCAATTTTTTATACATCTGTTTGAACTTTTTGGATTTGATTCGAACTTTTTTGGTGGGTTCATTGGGGTATATTGTTTGGTGGTTTCATATCAAGCTCCCATCTTGTTGAGCTTATTGATCAATTTAATCATTCATATCCACAACTGTGAAAAGACATGATAAGTGCTTAGGCACTAAAAAATTTCAGAAAAATAAAATGTATAGAATTTCTTTATCAGAACAACTTCTAATAAAATTTTATCTTCTAGCATCGCATCCTTGCGGCCTGTGGTAACTTTCCCACCTCGTTCCCTGACGGAGGAGCAGAGGAACTCGTTTGCATTAACCTAATCACATGACATCCCAATTAATTCACTTATGCCTCGTGATGTCCGTGCTCGACCTTACCTTAAAGAAAAGAATGCATCCATTTGTTGGGTCATAATCATCCTGCATCTCCTATATAAAGCAGAGTTGCAATTAAAGGGTAAGTTAACTTTATAACACAACATCTACTTACACGCCTATGTTTAATTTATCGTTGGAGGAGTTTCTTCGTCAAAGAACACTCCGGCCCTGTTTGGCATTGTTTACAGGTCTAAGGAAAACATTCAAGAATTTGACGAGTTTCCGCTGTCAAGATAACTTGTCATCAAATTGGATTACAAATGCGAGATAAATCTCGGAAACGCTATTTTCTTTACAAAGCTTCCATGGCGGCGTGGTAAGAAGCAGTTGAAGAATATCCTTTTCATGCCTGAAGGCCCACTTTGCAATACTTGAGTTAGGGAACTGGCATTCGGACTGTAGGGGGACCAGATTTCATGTCCTCCAATAGAAGATCCAAGAGATGTTTAGCTACGGGACCTTCTTTGCCTGTGTAAAGAAAATAGTGACTATCATAAATCATCATTTTAAAAGTCCGATGTTCAGCATTTCTAAGAGAAAACTACAAGTAGATTTGATGGAATAAAGGTTCGGCCTGCAACTCAAGTCTCAGAGCAAGCAACATATGGTAATCAGCTTATGATGTATCGAACAGTGCATCAACTTGTTGGGAAAGCTCCCCAGAAACAACTAAAAGCAAAAGGAAGAAAGCATTTTGTTCCCCAAATTCAATATGCAAACTTAACTCTTCATTTGCACTCTAATGAAATGAATGACACTCCATAGTTAACTCTTAAGTCCTTGTTTCAAGAAACCGTTCAAACTTAAGGGACCAAGGAAAGTTTGTAAGAAACATTCTCTTTATAAACGTGGAAGAATGCACAATATGTTAAACAAAGGTTCTTACCGTCACCAATGACCTGGTCATCCCATTGCATCACAGGTCTAACAAGAATTCCGCTACCAATGAGCATCATCTCCTCTGCATGCTTTCCTTCCTCTACAGTTACATTCCTAATTCTTATACCATGAAGGTTGCCTCCCTGCACCATCTCCTCGGCCAGACTCAAAACTCTCTTAGCTGTACACCCACTTAAAATTTTGTCAAATTGAGGCATCAGAAGGTATTTCTCCTTCGTAACAAAAGCCACATTCATGTTAGGCCCTTCAGCAACAAAGCCATAATTGTCCAGCCAAATGGCTGCAAATGCGCCACTGTCTTCGGCCTCCATCTTTGAAAGCACATTTGGAAGGTAATTTACACTCTTCACCGTAGCAAATAGAGGTGGCTTAATTGGGACAGACGAAGTTATTACCTTGATGCCTTTTGAAACAAATGGAGATTGGTCTTGGATTACTATGGCATAAAGAGCTGGGTCATGGCAGTCAGATGGAGACAGCTGGAAATCACCAGGTCCCACAGAAAGCCAGTATCTAAGTGATCCTTTCTGACATTTAGCTACACTCACTGTTTGTATAAGTATTCTTTTTATGCTTTCGCGATCAAAAGGGAGATCAACTCTAGCCATAGATGCTGACCTCAAAATACGGTCAAGGTGTTGGTCCAACTCGTAGAGATGCCTAAGAAATAGAAAGACATAAATGAGGTAGATTATAATTGAGCAGATTGTAATAACATAACATTAGAAAGATAATACTGGATTGGATTGAAAAGGTTATGTTTTCTCACTGTATCAGCATCTTTTATCCATTTTGTTGGAGAAAAAAATGTTTAGTGTTCTTGATCTTAGAGTAGAAAAGAGGTCATTTCAAGGACAGGAAGTTCCGGCCCAATTCAAAGCAAGGGAAGCAGAAATAAGATTCAGTACTTGGAAAAGCTCCAAATTACCAAAACTATTCAGATCCCCACTGCTGCTGTGAGCTTTCCCCAAATAAATTGGGATTGAAACAAAAGGTTAACACCAAGCAACTAAATAAGCAAATCGAATAATTGTACTACTCCCTATGAAATCGTGACACTCAAGACTTGAATCAGGCTTTCATTACAAACATAAGTAAATGGGCAAAGATTCTCCTTTCCCCAACTTTTGGAGTAGTAGCAACTACGTAAAAGCAAATTAATTCTGTTTGTTGCAAATTATAATTGATTACAGTCAAGCGACATCAAAGAGTTGACACAGTAGTTACGGTGAACAATTACTCTGTTAACCTTCTATTACAGTGTAAGGTCCTCTTTCTGATCCAGCTTAAGCCTTTGGAGTACTAGTGGTTGTAGTTTTAACAACAAATTTGGTAACAAACAGCATGATCAAACTATGACATTGCATCTATATAAATACAACCAAATGACTTCTTTCATTTTCTGAAGCAAAGTTGACTAACCCATCCATTATTGCAGCAGTATCAAAGACCCCATGTCCTCTGTGTACCATGTGATCATCCATGGGTATCACCATAGCTGCAGGATCTGTTGTTATACCCCCAAGTACGCTAGAATACATGGCCAGAAATTTCTGCTTTCCCTTTTGATTTTCTCGAAACGTTTTTAGCCTTTCAATAGCCTGCAGCCAGATCCACACTAACGGTAAATTTTGATAACAGAATAATCATACAGAGGCTCGTATCTTAATTGTCGACAATCTTTCGGTCTTTTGGCAGACTACAAAGAAATGAATCATACAAGTATCAAAAGTCAGAGAACATTTGCTAAAGACTTTTAGACTTCATTTGTCGAAAAAGAAGAAAACAAGACTATATCAATATGGGTTCCTGGTTACTCTCACCATAACACAAACAAAGCTTGTCGGCAAGACGGAATACATTAAGAAAGGACTAAGAAGACAAACCTCTGGGCAAGAAAAAACTGGGACTTGAGATGCTTCATTGGGAGAATCTGCCACCAGGATGAAAAGTTTCAGAATTGAGAAACTGACATTGGACAATTTAACGTTGCAATGAAATTATAGTGAATTCTATAACTTACCAACCAAAACATCTGGTTGGAAAGAGCTTCTGGTGATTCTGACTTCTCTGAGCGAACCATGACGTAAACAATGAATTCCAAGACCCTGAAATGAAACATTTCTTGGTAGGGAAAATGAAGTAAACGCATGATCCTGAAGCTTTGTAGGTTGCAAAATGGGTTTAGAGACAGAGACCCAAACAGATACCATGGAAACAGGAAATAGTAAAGGTTTATTTTTTATATAAAAAAAAGCACTCGAGACCAAACTCTTGTCACCTTAGTTGGGAGTTTAGTGGGCAACTGAAAGAAAAAAGGCTGCAAGATCAGCGTCTTTAAGTAGAACCAGAATAGGTCTTCATGTCTACATAAGATGATCGCATCCGATCAACAGAACAAACAAATGCCTTGGAAAACTGCAGTTCTGGTGCCCATAATTATTTTATTTTAAATTTATAGGGATCAGACTTTAGATTCTACAAGTTAAAAGGGTGGTTCTATAAAATTTTATATACATGTGGACAAAAAGAAAAAAAACAAATACAAGTAGCTGAACCGCATTCTACGCTCTAAAAGTTTTTAAGTTATTAGCTTGAAAATGTTCTTTAATTAATATTCAGTGCATACCTTTGTACGCCTGCTCCTTTACAATGGGATCGAAATATGGGATTAATATAAATATTGAATTATTTTTCTTTAAAATGGAAAAATCCACCGCACTTGCGTAAGAAGTAAGAACAAAGTGTAGATGTTGGAAACAAAAGCTTATACCCACTTGCCCCTTAACCAACCCAACCAGATTCCTCTTGCTATTCTCAGAAATCGGATGCAGTCACAAGTTTTGACTATTTTACTTTACTATACTGTAGACCACTTTCCACCCGAACGTGTTCTTTTTTTCATTTTTTGTTCTGTGTGTTGCTTTGAAGCGGTTAGGGTTCTTCATTTGTGAGGCTGTTATGTGCCATAAAAATCAAACCCTAGTTGGATTTTAGCTGCTATAAAATACCCGTTTCCCTTTTATCTGTCCCATGGCCATTATCGGCGACGCGCTGCGGCAAGCTTTCATGCCGAAGCGTGAATACGAGAGCCTCCGTGAAGAGGATAGAGCGTGGACCAAACTACAGAGGCCGCTTTTATTGTGCGTTGTGGCCCTCATTTGCCTATTCATTTTCGTATGCTCTGCGCTAAGCTTGAAGATCGTGTTTCCTGGAGAAGGCGGGAAGAGGCCGTTTTGTAGCCACCGGAGACTCCAACCTCTGCCCATTAACTTAAGGGGCAGCGGCAGTGGTGATTCCGATCTATTTCCGGGCGCATTCTACCTGACAGATCAGGAGACAGTGGACTATTACTGGATGGTTGTCTTCATTCCTTCCTTTATCATTTTCTTGGCCTCCCTTGCGTATCTTGTGGCCGGTAAGCTCGACTCCGCTTATGTCTTCGCTGTCTTGCACGTGTGGGGGGAGTTTGTTGGAGAATAAGAACTAAATTTGGGGCAGATGAACTCTTTGCTTGTCATATCAATTTCCTCATCCTTTTCTGCTGGAGTAAAACAGATGGGATCATAATCTACTACTTAACTGGCTTTAATCTTCTCTATTTTTTAAGATCACATTATTGTGTTAATGATGCTCTTTTGACAAATTCTTGTGTTTATGGTTCAGGAATAGTTGTTGCTTATTCTGCTCCGTCAAGACATGGATGCTTAAAGGTGGTTGAAAACAATTACTGTGCCTCAAAAAGGGGTATGTTCATTTTCTTTTTATTTTGAATCAGAAAAAAAGGCTCTTCGTTTGTTAGGCCAATATCACTTGTTTTCCAGTGGACCTAAAAAAGTAAACTTCAGTGATTTTATTTCAATGAATTAGGTAAACAATTCGTGCAACAAATGCCTTTACACTTTTGGTGTTTTGTTCATTGTCCCGACAGTCTAGGCTGCTGTTATTGATCTTCAACATGGTTTTTCACGTTATGGTGGTGATGTAAGACACTCAGAGAAATGGTATTAAACAGATGAAAGAGAAGAGTAAGATAGAGTAAATAGAGAAAACTGATGGAGTAAGAAATTTATGAAGAAATTAGGGTTTGGGAGGAGAACTAGGAGGCAGTTAACAAAAACTATCTTTAGCTAGTGTCAGTTTTTGTTTGTAAAAGTATGCAAGATACTTGCATAGTTTCATGAAGAACTCTTATAACTGCCTTTGTTTTTAATCTTCCTACTTTTGGTTGTCTTGGATAGTTCTTGACCATGGAAGATAGATTTATAATTTGATATGTAAAAGCTAATATTGGCAGGCAGTTGCAAGCTCTTTCATTCTTTGTTGTTGTTAGTTATAATATGCTTAATTTAAACAATCACAAAGTTAATGCAAATTAATTTAGTTGCGGTTCAATTGTGGACAATGTTTATTACTAGTTTGAGATGATAGTGAGTGTCTTGCAATTTCTTATTCTGTGACATATAGGTGGAGTGCGTTGTCTTTCCATCTTGAATGTTGTCTTTGCAGTCATCTTTGGTCTTCTGGCAATTTTTCTTGGTTCAAGCCTACTAACACTAGGGAGTAACTGTTCATTACCCTTGTTTTGGTGTTATGAGATTGCGGCTTGGGGTCTTGTCATTTTGTATGGGGGAATAGCCTTCTTTCTGAGAAGAAAGGCAGCTGTTATTCTTGATGAGAGTGATTTTGGTGGTCAAAACCTTGGTGTGGAGATGTTGGAAGCAAATGTCTTAGAAGTCACACCAGAGGTTGAAAGGCGAGTTAATGAAGGTTTCAAGGCATGGATGGGGTCATCTCTATTATCTTCTGATGATGAAGATGAACCTGACGACTACTTGGAAGTTCCGAACCCATCTCATACTAGTTCTCTCAGGCAAAAGGTATGATCTTGAAATCTCGTGGTTGGTTGCAAAAAAAACTTCTTGGGGAAAGCCTTGTGCAAAGTAGAAATTGGTAGAGGAACTATTTCAGTTTTGGAACATTGATAACTTAGTTTAGGATGCGAATCAGTTAATTCCCTGATAGATGAACGATGTGCGTACTTTACATTTTCAGATGTCCCTTCAACTATAGGTATTATTTTCAAGCTGTAAATAATTTGACATGTCTCTCGTTATGTGTTATAAACCATACGTTTGGAAAGTTAATTACATATTGATAACAATCTAATCATTTCATATTTTGTGCTTGAGATTATTGACATTTCATGGCTGAGATATGCTTTGACTGGATACATTGATGATATATCATCTTTACCTGTTAGAATAATTAGAAATTCAAGTATTTGGTAGAGTACTTCATTTGATTGATTTAGAGAGAGACCTTGAGTGTGAGGTTTGAGAACAATTTTAATTGGAAAGAAAAGAAATGAAGTATCATATAAGGAACATTAAAAGTTGAGATGTTTTTTCCAATTATTATGCATCTATATGTTCCATAATTTTGCAAGGTGTGTCAGTCCAAATCTTTAGAGTTTCCTTAAGCATTTGCAAGATGGTATGGCTTGGCCACCCTGGAATTCCAACCACTAGAGATGATTCACCAAGGCTCAGTCTAGTTTTTTCATCATATGCCAGTTGTCCTGTTGTTTGTTGCTCCAAGTATATAAATTGCTTTCAAATGTTACCTCCATGTCTTTCAAAGAAAACATCTTCAGAAAGCTAAATTTGAAGCATAACACTAGTTAAGCAGACTTTACATATGCTAGATTTTATTTAAAAGACATTTGTAAGGCTAGAGCATTGGATACAAAGTCCAAAATTTCTAGTTTATCAGGATCATCAGCAACAACGATCATGTCATTGTGATTATAGATGATTTTTTAACTGCACTTAATGAACTAGAAGCTCTTGCAAAGATTTTCCTGTAGTTTGGCTTCAAAAAGCCCAATTGACATTGGCTTTATCGTATAAAGATGGTCTAAGACAACTTATTTTTTGGGGTTATTAAACCCTTTATATTCCATACCAGGTTTGACATTTAGGGCGAGTTAGGGAGCTTAAAGAATTTTCAACTTTGACCTTTTTACCTTTTTTTTTTTTTGTGATGGAGTAGGAGGAGCAGGGTTGGCATTAGCTTCCTCAACACTTATATAAGAACTAGAAGTAGAAGCCTTAAGGATATCAGGGTGGCCTTCATCATTATTTGGCATAGCTACCTTGATCTTGGCCTCGTCTATACATTTGTTATCATTTCCTACTTTTTGTTCAAAACTGTACCATATCGTGTTTTACGTTTCTCTGAAAATTCTCAGATTGCTTCTTCATACTCAATTCTTCTCTAACTTAACTTCTTTTCTTTTTCTTTTTTTGGGCATAAATATGACCTAAACTGATAAGACATCTTAAATTATCAATTCCTTTAAATACATCCACAACACAAGCAATATGCTTTAAAAATGGTGCTAAAAATAAGGCATGTCTAAGATATATAATAATCCTCCACATTTAAGCAATTCCTTGTCCTTAAACAAACCAATCTATCATTCAATCTCAAATAGAAAACTTTGGAAAATTTGCTTAAACATTAAAACACTTTTTTGAAAACTCTTTATCACTTTCAATCATAAATGATAATTAAAATGCTATGCAATTAACTATTTGCATCAATTCACGTGATAGTTAAGTATATTTCATGACTCTTTAAATTTTAACTCAAATCGTAAAACTTGTACCCATAAATAATAAATATGCATAAGATACATGTTTAAAATTTCAAACACATTCAAATACCTTTTATTAACTAAAGATAAACTTAGAAAGCATTAGAAATTTGTTTGGGAAGTCACCTAATCTTTTTACACGAGAGTAAACATCTTGTTATGAATATTTCAACTACTCGTTTATCTCACTATCTCAAATGGCTAGTAGTATTACTCTTTAATTTTGACCTTTTTATTGATGCAAAGCCAATAACGTGAAATTTATTATGCTCATTTATTCATACATCACTATATCTATTTTCTAGATAATAGAAGTGCTCAAAAGAAGTCACAATTAAGTGTACATGTACATCTTAAACAAAGAATGTCATAACGTTCAAGTATTCATTCTCGAAGTTTACAGGGCAAACCATACTCACTTATTCATCAAAACTCATAACTAATCACTTAAGCAATCTAATTCACTAAAACAACTTAAGTTGGTAATCAACTGCTTCCAATAGCATGCTTTCAAAGGAAAAAAAAATCCAAAATTTAATTCTTAACAAGAAAATAATGGCGAAATTGATAAGCTTCAATCCATAGTCCTTGCTCCAAATTTAGGAAGTGGTTGGTTCGTATAAGAAAATGGTAATACGAATTTGAATGAATATAGTGAATAATGAGAATATATATTATCATTATAATTATAATGGTTGGTTAAGAAGAAGGAATTATTACCATTACCATTGATAGTGGTTGGTTTGTAAAACATATTGAGAAATAAACATTTATTATATTTTAATTAATCAATTAATTACAATATTTTAATCAATGAATTGATTATATTTTAATTAATTATGTTATAATTACTTAACTAATAATATTTTAATTAATTATTTTGTAATTAAATATATTATAATTAATTAATTATAATATTTTAATTAATAAATAACAATATTATAACTAATTATATTATAATTATTTAATTAATTACAATATTTTAATTGATGAATGAATTATATTGTAATTAGTTAATATATTTTAATTAATGAATCAATTATATTTTAATGATAATTAATTAATTAATAATATTATTTTAATTAATTATATTGTAGTTAATTGTATTTTAATTAATTAATTAATTTTATTTAATTAATTTGTATTAGAAATATTTTTAGAAAAAGAGCCACTACTAAGAAATGAGTTTCATTCCTCTACTAAATGTAGGGTATGGAGGATTATCAAAAAATGGAATATCAAATTATTACCCTTATAATAAAAAACAACAATCAACAACTCATTTTCATTCTTTCCTTATTCATTAACCCTTTTCCAAACCCATCAACTAAGCACGCTCTCAGGGTAAAAGATAGAAATGAGTTAAACTTCCCTTGTAGTTAATTGTATTTTAATTAATTAATTAATTTTATTTAATTAATTAGTATTAGAAATATTTTTAGAGAAAAAGCCACTACTAAGAAATGAGTTTCATTCCTCTACTAAATGTAGGGTATGGAGGATTCTAAAAAAATGGAATATCAAATTATTACTCTTATAGTCAAAATCAGCAATCAACAATCAACAACTCACTTTTCATTCTTTCCTTATTCATTAATCCCTTCCCAAATCTATCAACCAAGCACGCCTTAAGGGTAAAAGATAGAAATGAGTTAAACTTCCCTTCCCAAATCTATCAACCAAGCATCTCCTTCTCAAATCCATCAACCAACCACCCCTAAACTCGTTAACCATTTTCTTCAATGTTTCCTTCATACAAGATAACAATAAAAATGTGAAGTGGGTAAAAGATAGAAAGGCGTTAAACTTGCCTCATTTTTGCATTCATTTAGTCAAGTTGAAATGTATGTTCATCCCATAGGTGTACATTGAGGTGCTAAATGGACTATAAGAACTTAATCTAAAAAGGTGACTTATAATGAACTGAAATTATTCAAAAAATGTATATAATTGATCAATAATATTCACATTAATCATGAAAAGGATAAAAGTAAAATACAAACACAAAAAAGGATCAATGTTTTTAGGGAGCTAGTGGTAAAGGTGGGAGGTAATGCATTATTGCTCGTTGATCATCTAAGTCCCTAGATGAAGTCGTCTCTAACAAGCTCCTTATAGAGGACTAAGTCGTCACTATCCTTGTATTATCTTCAGAAACAATAGTTGCTCTTTTGTGACTACAAGATCACAATTTCAAGTTACAAAAATAAATTTTTTATAAAAATACAAAGAAGAGTCTACGTACATTATGACTCTCTCGAGTCTCTCATAAAATAGAGAACTTTATGGACTGGTTACGTTAACTTTTATCTTTAGAGACAATAGTCTCCTTTCTAATTGGTGCGACAATATCTTCTAGCTCTACGATGTCTACATTCGCAACATGCTCCTCATTAATTGGGGCCTTGGGCTCCTCATGCTTTCCATCCTCCTCGATCTTTTTGGGCTCCTGAAAGTTAGCTACACCTAGCCACTGGAGTGCGCTTCATCTACTCATGCAGTTGTCCCCTATTATAACGTTGGTGGAGTTCGAATCTCCACTCTTACATAATGCATTTTCTGCACTTTGGTGTTGCCGAACTAGTGCATGCACTCCTTAATATGTGCCAAAGTAACTGGCTATAGTGCTGGTGCTATTATTGGTGCTGGTAGTGTAGGCTCTCTGTCGGGCCGTATAATATCGTCCTCCTAAACAATCGCCTCGTGCAATCATAATGGTGGATTAATGAGAATTAAATATTGTCCTCAAATGTCCATTGTTAGCTCGATAATCTAAATTGCCGTACGAATCTTCGATGTGATGGATGGAGCCGTCGTGGCCACTATGAACTCCTTATCTTGCAAAAGTACTGCTAGCTTGCATGCTAAGCATTATTTATGTTAATGGAGACCTAGATCAACTATATGAAAAGTACACTGAAATGGATCCTATGCCTCTGACACATCAATATAAGAGGAGTAAGTCCCTTCTATTGACGACGCTCATGCTTTCCCTCATCGTATATAAAGATTTTACCATGAGCTTAAGCACTCAACTAGAGGATTTTAATTTCATGAGGTGGTAATGTTGTACAGTCTATTGAACAACAGTCACCATTCAACAACCACCTTGAGTCTGCAACATGGAGAAATAAGCTAGCAAATCAAGATATGGTTGACAGTTGTAGGGTAGCAGGTTAAGATATGGGTGACATTCCTAAAACAGAAGAAACGTGAAGAGTAATTCAAGGAGTCTAATTACAATCAAATCACCTCAAGATGGTAACTCCATTGAGCAATCTTTTCCCTCAAAAATAGCTATGTAACAGCATTAAAATAGGCATTAAAATCATTGCTGCTATTACTATAAATTCCTTCTATATATATATTTGGTTGTAAGTCTATAAATTGATGTAAATCAGAACTCTCTTCTCATGGTTCTTGAGAAGCTTTCTTTTCTTACAAATCTTGTTCAATTTCAAATGTTCTTTATGGTATCAGAGCAGTTGTGAGGCAAGAGAGTTCTTATTCTTTCTACTCATCAATGGCTTCCACAATTTCA
>JAOSBO010000008.1:21181720-21225369 GCA_027563915.1 Erythroxylum rotundifolium
ACTAACAATATAACTAATTATATTAATATTTACTACTAATAATCATTATTCATAATTAATGACAATATTTAAATATACAACAAATTCACAATTAAACGTTCAATTCTAAAATTTCAATCTAATCTCATTTACTAGCATGCTTTTCTTATAAAGATAACAGAATAATAATAAAGTTTACCTCAAACTACAGAAAAGGGGTGGGAAACTTCAAGAGAATCAGAGTGAAACCGCGAAGAAGAGAAGAAAAAAGAGAGGCGTGGAGGAGGGCGAGTCGGCGCGGGTTATAAAGACGCCCATTTACCAATGGAATGGAGTGTTCCGTCGGAAAAGTAGGGTTCCGCATCAACACGACAGCGGCGTTGCCGACAGTTACTGATAGAACACTTCATTCCATCGGTAAATGGGCGGGATAAGTAGGCGGGAATAACTCAAATACCGACGGTCATCCAATTCCGTCGGTAAAGCATATATTCTGGAAGAATCTCTACCGCTGACTCGACGTTTACCGTCGGAATGAAGAGCTTCGTCGGCAATGTGGTTACCAATTCACCAACGACATGTCTATTTCCGTTGGTAAACTGGTTGGTTATGTTCATATTTTCCGACGGTAGGCTTGTATCCGTCGGTAATATAGTTTTCGTCTTTCAGAATTTCTAATTCACCGACGGTATTCTTGTTTCCGTCGGCATATATACCGACCATAGCCATTCCGTCGATTTTTGCCCGTAGCCAAAAAATTGCGCGAACATTTTGCACATTTTTACCGACGGTAATTTCGCTGTCATCGCTATATTCCGTCGCAAATATTGCGTGAAAATTTTCTCTCCATTTGTATCGACGGATGTCTCTTTCCGTCACCAAAGCATCTGCTTTATCGACGGAAATATCATGTCCGTCGGTAAATAGCGTCAGAATTTTTTTCGTTGGAAAAATTCCGCCGCTATTCTTTAATTTTCTTGTAGTGTTATGTACAATGAATCTATGTTTTAGATTCATTCAATTAATATGAATCATGAATTTTTCTAAGATACAATGCTCTTTGATATAATCAAAATTTAACTTCATTCAATTACAAAAATCTCTTTAAATTAATAAATATTAATTTATCGGTTAATTAATATCTCTATAAAATAACAAAATATCATAATCCCAACAATATTAATCTATCGAGGTATTCTGTAAATCTAAAAGAGGAGATTCTGGTTTGTGTAGAGGAGGGCATTAGCATATTGTGAATTTTTATTAGAAAGTGATTAGAAGCAGGATGGTCGGTAAAGATGGCTTTGCTATCTTGGAATTCCAACTACTAGAGATGATTCACCAAGGCTTTGTCAAGTCTTACCTTATATGCCATTTACCTTATTGTTTGTTGCTCCAAGTATATAAATTGCCTTCAAAAGCTAGATTAGTGACTCCCAATTTGTTGATATGTGATTTGAACTCTTTACAAGGACCCTTTAAACACATTTCTTCTTCAGATTTTTAGTTAAAAAGAGAGTGTTAAAGTCACCAAGAAAAATCTAAGGAGCATTCATGTTCAAGCTCCTACATCCACATACTTAAGAGCAAATATCTTTGAAAAGCTAAATTTGAAGTATAACACTAGCGAAGCAAACTTTACATATGTTACCTTTTATTTCAAAGACATTTTTAAGGCTTGAGCATTAGATACAAAGTCCAAAATTTCTAGTTTATCAGGTTCTCAAACAACAATGATCATGTTATTGTGATAACCATTGTTATTAGAGATGATTTTTTAATTGCTCGTAATGAACCAAAGGCTCTTGCAAAGATTTTCCTTAAGTTTCATTTAACAAAGGACAATTAACATTGGCTTTATTGTCTAAAATTGTCTAAGACAACCTGGTTTTTAGGTTTGTTAAAACCTTTTATATTCCATGCTAGGATAGATATTTAGGTGGAGTTAGAGAGTTTAAGGAGTTTTTAGCTTTGGCCTTCCTACTAGATTTTGTCTCTTGTGATGGTGTTAAAGGAGCAAGGTTAGCATTAGCTTCTTTAGCATTTACATGGGTAGTAAAAGTAAAAGCCTCAAGGAGATCAAGGGTGGTTCCATATTTGGCATAGCTACCTTGATCTTGGCCTCATTTATACATTTTCTATCATTTCCTACTTTTGGTTCAAAACTGTACCATATTATGTTGTGTGATTCTTCACTAAAAATTCTAAAATTGCTTTTTCACACTTATTCTTCTCTAACTCAACTTGTTTCCTTTTTTGGGCATAAATATTAGCTAAAATGATAAATTTTCTTAAATTAAATATCAAATCCTTTAAATTTTTCTATAACATAGTCAATTTTCTATAAAAATAGTATTAAAAATAATATATGTTGAACATATATGATGCTCCTCCACATTTACGCAATTTATTATCCTCAAACAAATCAATCCTTCATTCAATCTCAAATACGAAATAACCTTGGAGAAATTGCTTAACCAATCAAACACTAGTGAGAACTCTTTTTTCAATCATTAATTCATAAAGCATTATCATAATGTTATGGAACTTACTACTTGCCTCAACTCATAATATGGTTCAATATACTTCATAACTCTTTTAACTTCATCCCAATTCATAAAATTACCCCTATAAATAAAACAAATTTACATAAGATACATGCTTTGACATTCGAACACTTCCAAATCCTTTTCATTATCAAAAAATAAAATTTTAAAAAAACTTTAGAAGCTTGTTTGAGAAGCAACCTATTCTTTTTACGTGAGAGCAATAGTCTTTTTAAAGGAAAGTAAGCACTTTGTTATAAATAGCCCCAGTTGCTCAATTAAGTTATTATCTCAAATGGCTACTAGTACCACTCTTTAACTTTAACCTTTTTATTGATGTAATTATAGCAAAGTGAAATTTATTTTGCTCATTTATTCTTATATCACTACATACATTTTTTGAGATAATAAAAGTTCTTAAGAAGTTACAATTATATGTACGTGTACATCTTAAACAAAGAATATCATAATGCTCCTTGATATTCATTCTCCAATTTTATAGGCAAATCATACTCACTTATTCATCGACACTTATAACTCGTCAAATAAGCAATCTAATTCACAAATTAAATTTATAATGAATTCTTTTCAATGGAATGCTTTCAAAGGAAAACAAATATTAAAAATGACTTCTTAATTAGAAAATAAAGACAAAATTGATAAGTTTCATCGCACATCATATAAATCCATAATTTGTTCTCTACGCTTAAATTAAACATTGCCTTTAGTGTTTCCATTATGAAAGATAATAATAAAAATTAGAAGGCGTAAAAGATTGAAAGGGATTAAAATTTTATAATATTTATGTCCTTTTAGTCAAGTTGAAATGTGTCTCTATTCCATAGATGTATATTAGAGTGCAAAATGGACTATAAGAAGAACTTAAGCCAAACAGGTGAGTTATAATGAAGTGAAAATATAAAAATACGCATTGATTGACCTATATCGTGATAGTAATATTGTAATAAACTGCAAGTGCATGACAAAACTATAGCTAGTACTAGCAAGTACAGGTCGATTTAACAACGACTATGAATGCTAGTACTTGCCCTCCCCCTATTATCTAGCTTAAGGATTGATATTCAATTTTTAATGAAAAAATAAAACTAAGACAAGTAAAATAAAATAGGAAACAAAATTAAACAAAGAATTCAGGAAGCTTTAGGAAATTATCAGTATCGAGTAATTAGTATCCAAATTTTGAATCCCCTTGACCTTGAACTGATTGATCATTGTAATGCAATTGTGTTGATGAGTAGTTAGACCGTAGAGATTCCTAAGGTATGCTAGTAGCTAACCACGAGTCTACTAACAACTAATCTTAAGGTCTCTAACCGAATTACTTAGGTTAAAATTTATATAATTGCATTACTGTTTTATGAATCTCTTTATTAAGTTTCACCATAATTTGGAATATTTATGTCATCCTATTAATCAACTCTTTCCAATTATCGTGGATCTAGTCAAACTAGAATTTCTCAATTGTTATGTTGAAATTATATTATGATATAATATTTTGGATTATTAGAACAAGAATAAGAATAAATAATTGGATCGCAACAATCAATCAATTAATTGCATTGACAAAATAATCATCACATGTTAAAGTATCCAAATAGGGTTCACCTAACCTAGATACTAATGAAATAATTAAATACACATTGCCGAATAGCAAAATTAGATAAACATATATAGAAACTTGAATAAAAAACAACAGAATCATAATTCTAAATCTCCTCGATTGTTTTTTGTTGAGTATTCTAACAATTTAGATGCCTGATCTTGTATTCTGGTAGATTCGTACATCCTGCTCTTTTAGCTCAAAGTTGCCTTTGGAATCATCTTTGGAACTTCTAAAATGATGCATGTTGTCTCCTCCTTCGATTTGCCTCCAAAACATCACTTTTATATGAAAATTTAGTTTTTTGGGTTATGTATGGTTGTTTGCACAATCGTGCATAGGAATGTGCATAATCATAATTCATCAAGTATTGCGGAAGTACATAGGCATGGAAAAGTGCGCTGCATTTTTTTCTGAATTCCTCTCTTTTAAGTCTATGAAGGAAATTATACTCTATGAATACACTTAAAAAGAATCAAGTACCAAATATACAATGAAAGTATAAACATCAAGCAAAACACATAAAAAATGGGCGGTAAAATATAGTTAAATATTCATCTATCAAATATCACCACACTTAAGCTTTTGCTTGTCCTCAAGTAAACCATAATCAAAATTATAAATTTCACAACATCAATCCATCACCAATCTCACTCTGTCCATTTATATTATACATCATCATATCTTATTAAATCAAATTAATATGCAATAAATTTCAAGTTGTTCTAAAATTAATTTTCTAAGTAATATTAATAATAATCACATTAACAATTGCATTGAAATCAAAAGCATATCTCTTTATCCTCTCAACAAAATTTCACTCAATGACGCTCAAGTGTTTAGAGTAAAAAGCATCAAAACTCTCAATTAATGTATAGTGGAATTCTTACTATAGACTTGCAGTAAAATTACATTTCCACCACTTATGTACAAACTAAAAATAAAAATCAAAAGATCTTTATAATGTTGAAATGGGGCTTAGGTATGATATGGTTAGGATAATAAACAGGTTGAATTGAAGGAAATTTAGTCAAAGAAACATTACAAGAAATGGTTACAATAACACATAGGTCCTTTTGACGCAGCTCCATCAATACCATAAATTTATTTTTATTCTTATTTTTTTCAACATACCAATTAGTACCACAATTTAACAAATATTGGACCTTTCACAAATTTTAAGTCTCAAATAAGTAATAATGTAAATAACCTTCAAGGTTCAAATCAATAAAAAATCTTCAAAGAAAAAAAAGATAAATATTTATAATTAGGTTTAAACAATGAAAAAGACTAGGGCTCAACTTAGTTATTCTAAAAGATAAATTTTTGGGTACGGTAATTTTCAAAGAAGTAGCTTAGAGTAAGCTGGTGAATCTAAGTGCCTTCATCATATTAATGCTTGTAATTTAAAAAATGATCTCAACATGCATAATAAAAACATGTTTTAGAATTATCCTACTATACATTAATAACACAAATGAAAGAATAAAAAGAGCTTAATTTTTTTAAAATTGGTTTTATAGGCTCGGAAGCTCACGAAAAAATGGGTATATATATGTGTTTGCAAATAATATGTAATTTCATCCAACTTGAAAATTTTGATAATTGCAAAAAATATGACTTATAAAACTAATTTTATTCTAACCATCATCCTTTTGCATACCATCCAATGTGAGACTAATATCTTATGGGTTGTCTCCTATGTAACACTTCTTTAACTTCGGTAGCTCGATCCTGTATGTTTAACATCATCTTGGATCAATAATCAACGGCTTGCTTTCACACTTTTCTCCTCAAAGCAGTTTTAGAGCCAGTAAACAAGCTACCTACTGTAAGATAATAACAAGGAAATAATTGATTAGATTGATTAAAAAAAAACTCCATTAATGCCTTTTTTAGTGACAAACTATTAAAAATAAGAATATAAAAACTCCATGCATCATCAACTAACTCAAACAATTTGTTTTTGAGAATGTGTGAACCCTCTATACTTAAGGTCATTACAAACACCTCATCAGTAGTTTCCTTACTTGGTTCTTCCGTCAGTTCTTCCTCAACCACCTCTATCCACTTCTCTTCTTCTTCTTCTTCTTAGACAAAGATTTCTGTCTCATCTTGGTCAATTACCTTCTGTCACTTCTCTAGTTCCTCTTCTTAGATGGAGGTTTCTTCATCTTCTTCTTTAGGAAGCTCTTCTTTACTACTAAGGGTGATTGTCTCTTGGTCAATAGTATCAATTTCAGTAGAATTGGACAATCTCCCTTGCATCTTGTCAAATGACATATCTATCAGCTAGTCAATTTGATTCAACATATTCTATATACGTGCCTTTATTTCTTGATGCCTCATGTTTGAATCTTGAATATACTCAATCTTTATGTCTCTCAAGATCAGCAATTACCTCCGTGCTTTCTTAAAATGTGTCTTCATTCAAGAAATCAATTATCATCTCTTCTTCACTCAAATTGTACTCATCATATATAAGTGAAGGAAGTCTTTTATCGAATTCATGTTGACTAGCTAATCTCTTGATAAGGCATTCCATTAATCTATTTGTAAGACTTTCTTGTTCCGTTGGAAGCTCTTTTTGAAATGTCCGTTCATTTATGGAGCTAACTCTTATCTTTTCTTCGCTTTCGAATTTGTGTTGGTAAACTTTCATTTAGCAATGTATTCCATCAAGTTATCTTCTAGAGTCTGCTCATTATATTGAGCTGTTTGATGCCTAAATATCTAGCTAGAGTGTAATCTTTCTATCCATAAGTATAAGAGTTGCTCTACTCTGAATTATAGTTGTTCTCGTATACTACACCATGTGGTTGATAGCAAATGTTCGGTCTCCTATATGGTGATGTCATAGTTTGCAAAGATATAGTCTGGTTCCCAAAAAATATTGTCCACTTCATCCTTCCATTGTGAGTTGTGGCTATTATAATGAATCGTAATTCTTATAGTAAACCACATACTCAAGATCAAGTATAAAATTTCGAAAGATAATTAAATTAATAATCTAAAAATACAATAAGATAAAATAAAATAAAAGCATATACAAAATAAAAGAAAATAAATACGAAAACAAAGTTAAAATGAAAGAAAATAAAAATAAAGATTAAAAAATAAAATGAAAGTGGCTAGAGTAATAACATTTAGGCCTTCCTAATATCAAAATCCCCAAAAATGACTCCAAAAACATGATTGACTTATTTCATGATATTTAATATTGTAACAAAATGTAAGTGTATGACATATCTACAGTTAGTACTAGCAAGTACGGGTTGATCACACAAAAACTATAAATACAAGTACTTGCCTCTTCCATATTATCTAGTCTAAGGATTGATTTTAGATTTTTAATGAAAAGAAACTAAAACTAAGGCAATTAAAGTAAAATAGGAAATGAAATTGAACATAGAATTCAAGAAGTACTAGGAAATTATCGATATCGAGTAATTGGTATCAAGATTTTGAATCTTGCTAACCCTCAACCAATTGATCATTTGTAATGCAATTATGTTGTTGATTAGTTAGACCGTTAAGATTCCTAAGGTATGCTAGTATTTGACCTTGAGTTTACTATCAACTAATTATAAGGTCTATAACCCAATTACTCAGGTTAAATCTTATAGGATTGCATTACCATTTTATGAATCCCTATATTAGGTTTGACTATAATTTGGAGGATTTAAGTCATCCTATCTCCATGGTTGCAATCAACTCTTTCCAATTATCATGGATCTATTCAAACTAAGATTTCTAAATTACTACGTTGAAATCAAATTATGGTTTAATATTTTGGATTACTAGAACATAAATAAGAACAAATAATTAGATCTAACAATCAATTAATCAATTGCATTAAAAACAATATCAACACATGTTAAAGTATCCAAATAAGATTCATCTAACCTAAATACTAATGAAACAATTAGTTACACTTGAATAAAAAATAATAAAATCATAATTCTAAATTTCTCTGATTGTTCTCTATCGAGTATTATGGTGATGTAGATGTCTAATCTTGTATTTTGGTGGATCTGTCGATAAACTCATCGCGTCTTCTACTTTAATAGCTCAAAATCATCTCCAAAATCGTCTCTGAAACTTCCAAAATGATGCCTATTGCCTCCTTTGAAAATATAGGTTTTTGGGTTATGCACGATGGTGTGCAGGACAGTGCACAGGAACTTGCATAATCAAAATCCACTGAGTATCACAAAAGTGCATGGGTGTGCACTCCTTCCCGATTGCTGATTTTCTGTTTTACGTTGCTTTTTTATCCAAATTCCTCTCCTTTAAGTCCATAAAGGAAGTTATACTCTGTAAACACACTTGAAATGTATTAAGTACTAAATATATAATAAAAGTATAAAATATCAAGCAAAATACATCAAATATGAGTGGTAAAATATAGTCAAATATCCATCTATCATGCATATACTTGATTAAAAATTTTCACATGAACTATAAAAAATTATAAAAGAAAAACTTATAAAAAATTTGATCAATGGTCCTAAGGTGATAGTGGTATATGAGGTGGCATGTAATGCATTATTGCTCACTTATCTTTTAAGTCCTTGACATAGTGCGTCGTAACACTACAAAAAATAAACTACACTTACAACTATAGCAGTGGTGGGTTTAGGTTGATCCCACAATGAGTGTTCGGTTAGCTTTTGTTATGAAAACAATTAATATTTAAGCTATAGGAGGGGTTTGGTTTGGTTTCAAATAAGAAACAGAGTAAAACTAAACTAATGAAAACAAATTACGAAAACATGTGAAAATAATGAAAGTGATGAATTCTTGAGGAGTCTAGTTCTTTGGATTAATCTCGACCTACACCCTGTTGAACATACTTCATTAATTTATTATTCTTAAACCTCTCCTAGTAATTATTGGCTGTAAGTTAACAATAAACTCTGATAATCCCAGTTTTCTATTACTTTGTGTTTAATTAAAAGCCGCTCATTAGTTAAACCTAGCCAGCGAAAAGCCTAGGATGCATTCTCTAGATTTAATTGGACAGTTGCACTACAAATTAGTGAAACATACTAATCTAAGCAATAACCACATATGCTCAGTTTGTTTAACCTAGGTTATATTATCTCTATTGATTATGAACCATTGGTCACTACAAATGAATCTCAAATATAACAATTATGGATTATATTGAAATTCTATCTATAGGTTCATACACAAACAATTGAAAATTCTAGCTATAGGTTCATACACAAACAATTGAATGATAATAAGAATAAGATCATTTATACATAAAACCCAAATTGATATGTATAGGATGACACAATCAATTCCAAAAGAGAGAAAGAAAACAATAAATATAAGGAAGGAATGCTTAGCAGGGTTCGTTGAGGTCAATGTCACCTCTGAACTAGCATTAGAATATCTATCCCTCTATAGATCTCCCACAATTGAGAGCTTCCATTACCCTCTTCATTCTACCGAAAGCTACAGTCTTTTTCCAGCTGAAAACACCAAAACATTAATATATGATTTTAGGAACAATTCAGAAGCGAAGAAGCTGAAGTGAGTTGAAAGCACTGTATTTGAGTCATTTCTCAAATATTCACATTCACCTTTCTTCATGGAGAAAAAAGAAGAAGATTAAAAGCAAGAAAAAGACAAGAAAATGAAGAATATGAAGAATGAACAAGGCATAGGAACATACTCGGCCACACCATAGTATGCATGGCCATGAGACATCTTCTCATGCCCATGTAAGGTGTCTCACAGGTATGAGGCACCTCTCACACCCATGAAAAGAGGGATACCTGTCCCATTTAACCCTAAATCTTTAATATAAATGGACAAAGCATGTAATGGCAGAGGGTTATGAATTAAAGTGAGTATCTTAAGCATTTTTATATCATTAATTAGTAAGTGTTATTGAATAAATATACAATCAATTAAGCACATCAATTTCCCCCATACTTAACTTTTGACCGTCTTCATGCAAAACATCAAAATTAAGATCATAGACCCAAAAATATTTACTTAGTTCTCATATTTCCCAATAATATATAACCATAAGCAAAGATGAATAACTTTCAAAAACTATAGCAAGAATTTAACATTTAATGCTTTTACTCATGATCAATCAACATTTATTACCTTTAGAAAGTCAGCAATCTCGAGATAGATTTTGAAATGTGTCTACGTAAGATTGGTTCATAGGTACATTCAAATGCTATTCATGATCATGACATTCCAAAATTTCCGATTCATTTCATTTACCACTAAGGTTCACTGACATAATCATGAATCAAAGAACTTTTCAAAGTTGTAATATAAGCAAGGGTTAACGTTAGATGTATCTAGATGTTGTAGTGTAAAACCCACCAAAGCTAGTGAAACAAGAAAAACATTCAATATACCATTAAGTGCAAAAACCAAAATTCACTCACAATTGTTTACATCATCTATGATAAATGAAAAAAAAAACCATGTTTCTTAGCTCAAATTTACGCTCTCACATTACAAACCACATTAAGCATATATCACTCATAACAGTTGATTATAAACAAGACTTTGTAATTATAAGGAGTGGTTATTGAAAGCAACATCTACCTTATATCCAACATACATTAGTAACCCATTTAATAGAACTTTAAAAGGAAAGATTATTCATAAATAACTCTGAAGCACATATGCATTTCCTCATTGATACTTTTATTTAAACATTTTTCTTTTTCTTTTTCTTTTTTTTCTTTTGCTTTTTTTCATGAAAGATGCTACATTAACATTGGAATGATAAGACATAAATTGGCATCCTAAGAATTATAACCATTCCACACATTTGCATACAACCACACTTAGAATTTTGTACATCCACAAATTCAATAATCAATAATTGCTTCACGAACTTTAAAGCTTAGGTGAGACATTTGGTTAGATTTAAAGCATATAATTTAGTTACCACAAAAAGGTAAATAAAGCTCAAAGGGCTTAAAAAAGGAAAATTGATATAAATGGGCGGGCTATTTGGCTAATGTAACTTGTTCGAACAAAGAATGCTTAATCATTTTCATGTTAATACATGTGATAAAAATTGTAGTATTGAATAGAAGATCAAGGCAAAATAAGGATATACATGTCATGAAAATCACACATAAACAAAAGACAATGATATTGATATGGATGTGTCAGTCTAATAAGGCTCAAACTCTCATTAGCTTTTATCTACCACTAGTCACTACTCTTCCAAAGATATTGCATATTGACCAATCATAATAGCAAAAGTAAAAGCTAAAGTTGTTATGGATCTTTCTAGTCAATTCAGACTCTAATTATGACTATATAATCCTATAAGCAATAGAAAAAAATTGTTTTTTTGTTTGTTTAATTTTCTCCCTTGTTTGTTTGTTTGATTTTCTCCCTCTCTTTTATTGAAAAATTAAAAATAAGGAAAATAAAAACTACAAATGCACATGCATATACGAAATAGTTGCAAAAATGTAAAGAAAAAGAAATTAACTTACCTTGGGTATCTCCCAAGAAGAGCCTTTGTTTAGTGTCGTTAGCTTGAATCCATACTTTCCTTACGTGAAAAGATTATGATCTTCGAGTGTTACAATTTGAGCTTTCTCCAAATGAGGTTTTTCCGGATAAGGCCTTAGTTGATAATCCTTTATATTCAACATATGCCCTATCTTCAAATTCTTAATCTTTATTGAGTCCCTACACTCTTAAAATATTTGGAATGTCTCTTCACCTTTTTCTTCTTTGTTTAATTCCTCTAGCCTGCTAAGTAAAGGTGAAGGGTTAGTCTTAACAATAATTACGGACTGATACTTACCTTCGAGCTCCTCCTCTGCTTCTTTGACACAAGTAATTCCTTAAGTTGTTATCTCAAGATTCTCAAGCTTTTCTTCACTCTATAAGGTCTTTGCACTAATGTCCCTTGGGTACACTTTGAATTAAGATGGTGTTGAAGTGACATATTATCTGTAGCCACAAGATTAAGCAAGTCTTCTAGTAATTTACCCAAGTCGTGATCATAAGCTTCTGGTATATATGAGAATTGTTGTACATCCTGCAAACTATAATGGAATTAATTTTGCTAATTATCCCATCCGTAACTAAAATTTGTATAATCGAGCCAAACATAATTATAGGATTTAGAATACGAGTCATAAAAGAAATTACTTCTGTCCATGTAATTTTTTTATACAAACAATAATCAAAAAGTGAAAAGATTAAGAAATAATTGAAAAGAAAATAGTTATAAAAAGTATATACAAAACACCAATTAAAATCAAGAACAACAACTAAAGCACCACACAACCTAACAACAACGCCAAAATTGACATAGCGTGTTGTAGTACTATGCAACATAAAATAGACCTACAACTATAGCGTTGGTGAGTTTAAGTCAATCTCACAAAGAGTATTCAATTAGCTTTTGTTATGAAAATAATTGATGTTTAAGTTATAGGGGGTTTGGTTTGGTTTCAAGTAAAAATTTAAAGTAAAACTAAAATATTGAAAACAAATTAAAGAAAAATGATAAAAGTGATTAATTTGTTGGGAGTTCGGTTCTTTGGTTTAGTCTCAACCTACGTTTAGTTGAACATACTTCATTAATTTATTATTCTCAAACCTTTCTTTGCAACTATTGTTTGTAGGTTAATAACAAACTTTGTTAATCCTAGTTTTCCCTTAGGTTGTGTTTAATAAAGATATGCTTGGTAATTAAACCTAGCTATCGAATAACCTAGGATATGATCTCTATATTTAATTCGACGGTTGCATTACGAATTAATAAAATAGACTGATCTAAGTAACAACCATATATGCTTAGGTCAGTTAACCAAGGTGATGTTATCCTTAATGTTTGTGAACCATTAGTCACTACAAATAAATCTCAAATATAACAATTATGGATTATATTAAAATTCTAGCTATGAGTTTATATATAAACAATCGAACGAGAATATGATTATTCATATACAAACAATCGAATGATAATAAGAATATGATCATTCATAGACAAACCCAAATCCATACCCACAAGATAACACAATTGATTCCTAAACAGAGAAAGAAATTAATAAATAAAAGGAAGGAATGCTTAATCGAGTTTGTCGGCATTGATGTCACCTCTAAATTGGTATCAGGATGTCTAGCCCTTTATGGGTCTCTCACAGTTGAGAGCTTCCATTGCCCTCTTTATTCTCTTGAAGGCCACACTCTTTTCCTAACTAAAAACACCAAAACATTCATAACCCTCCTCCGTCACACGTTCTATCCATTTATATTAAAGATGTAGGGTTAAATGGGAAAACTGTCCCTTTTCTCTCACACCTATGAGTGACCACTCATGGGTGTGAGGGGTGTTTCACACCCATGCATAGTATGGTGTGGTCGAGAGTGCTTATGCCTTGTTCTTCACTCTTCATTCTTCATATTTTTTATTTTTTTGTCTTCTTCTTGCTTTTAATCTTCTTCTTTTTGCTTCATGAAGACAAGTGAGTGTGAATCCTTAGCAAACGAATCAATATAGTGCTTTCGACTCACTTTAGCACTTTCATTTCTAAATTGTGCCTAAAATCATATATGAACTAAAGTGAGTAGCTTAAGCATTTTTGTATGATTAATAACTAAGTGTTATTGAATAAATATACAATCAATTAAGCACATATTAGTCCTTGAATGAAATCATCACCATCACGAGGAAGAATAGTCTCCTTTGTAATTGAAGCAAAGATATCTTTTAATTCTTTGATGTCAACACCCGTAATATGCTCCTCATCAACTGGGACCTTGGGCTTCATGCTTTCTATCCTTCTTTAGTTCTTTGGGCTACTCAAAGTCATCTCCACCTCTAGGTACCGGTATATGCTCCATCTCGACTCTTGTAATTGTCTCTAATGGTCGCATTGGTGTAGGTCAAATCTCCACCCTTAGATAATGCATTATCTGCACCTTGGTGTCACAGAACTAGTGCTTGTACTCCTTAAGATATGCAAAATTAACTAGTTGCAGGGTGTTGATGGTGGTGGCAATGTTAGTATTGTAGGCTCTCTATTGGCCCCTATAATATGATCCTCCTAAATAGTTTCCTCCTGTTTTAATTATGGTGGCATTAATGAGCATGAAATATTGTTCTCAATTTTCCATCCTCAGCTTGATCATCTAAATTGCCCTAAAGATCTCTGATGTGATGACTTAGGAGTCATGGCATTATTAAATCCATATATTGTAAAGATACTACTAGCTTGCATGCTAAACATATGATGATCGAGTCTCTATTGATGATCCTAAAATTAGCTATGTTAAAGTAGACCTAGGTCCACTATATGAAAGAATAGTCCTTTACCTATAACATATGTAGCATAAGATGAGTTAGTCGCTTCTGGTGATAACACCTATGCTCTCCTTTATCACATATAAAGATTTGACAAGGATCTTGTACATTCAACTAGGGAGATTTGAAATGTCACAGGGTGTTAAGGATGTACAATCTCCATCAACTAGTAATAGCTCCTTACATCCGTGTCTACGAAGTCTTAGTCAATATAAAACCTACTTGATTTTAATGACTCCACACACTCTTGATAAGTGCTTAATTTTTGATATATATATTCCTTAATGCTTAGTGATTAACGTTATATTGCACTTAAGATGCTTATTTTGGTTCATGGTTTGTTTTATTTACAAGTTTAAGGAGCAAGAAACATAGAATTGTTCTATTGATGTTCAATCTTATTTGTCTTTCTGGAGTAAAAAGGAGATGAATTAGGGTGAAGATGGGACAAATAATGAAAGAATTGGAGTTAGTGTGAATTATACAGCCGTGTATGGGAATGTGTAACTCATTGGAAATGTTTATAAGCTCAAAGATGTTATTTTAAGAAACCTTGAGACCTACACACGTATGTAGAGACTTACACGGTCGTGTCGGTGACTTACAAAGCCATGTAAATTAGTTGTATATCTCCATAGGACCATGTAACTTTGTAATTTTTTCCAAGTTAACATAAATGGTAACATAGAAGTTAGTGTAACTGATCATGTACAACAACACAATCCTAACTTTGCACTATAAAAGGGTATTTAAGAGGCAAAAATGGGTATGAAGATATTATAGGCTCAAAAGGAGGTAGATTCCTTTCCTTTTCAAGAGATATAAGGAACTTAACTTCATCTTTCCAGTTCAAAAGGGATACCAAGGCTGACTAACGAACATGTTTGGGCATTGATCAATCTAGTAATGTTTTTTAACTCTATTTTAGGATTGAATATGATATTCTTTGTTTATTTTTTTGTATTTATATATAAATGATTTAGATAGGCCTACTAGATTATTCATGTATGAATTCATTGTTAGAATCTAGATTTCATGACGTAATCATTGTACATCTAATTTAATTAGTGTTAAACTAATGGTCGAGCATCATTAAGGATAATATAGCATAGGTTAGATGACTCGAACTTATGTAATTATTGCTTAAATTCTATTACGTAATGCGGTTGTCACACTAAATCTAAAAATAGGTTGTTTGATAGCTATATCTAATTAAAAAGCTCATTTAAATTAGATACAAATTAAGGGAAGAATGGGATTAACAAAGCATTTTGTTAATTTATAGTTAATAGTTTCAAAGAGATTTCAGCATGATGATTGGTTGTGAACTCTCATGTGAAGATCAAGATTAAATCGCTAATTTTATCAAATTTTTACTATTTGTATTGATTTGTCTTTAATATTTTAGTTGTACTTTATTTATTGCAAAAGCTAAACTCACAATCTTTTTGGATACGATCCTTTCTCACAACTACTACAAATTTAATTGCACAGAGCTAGATTCTATTTTTTGAAGTATTTGACGTGCATCAGGTCCTCAGTTTAAAAACCAAAATGGATTTGAATTGGCTATAACTCACGGTATAGTCCACCCCTCCAAGTTCCCAATATAATTGAAGACGTGTTCTTCCATACAATTTTCGTGTCATCTACCTTTAGGGTGTACATAAACACCAACGTCAGCTCTCGGTAGACCGAGTCATGATATTCAAAGAAATCAAACCACCCATCAAACTTGATAATCTCGTATACCTCATTAGAAAAATTGACCTATCTGATGACATCCTAGTAAATAAAGTGGGACACCTTAAAATATCTAGTACAAAGGGTTTGGTACTTTTTCCATTGTATTTCTGACACAAAAAATGTTCGTAGGTCAAGTAAGATATGCAATGATCTGGAAAGATATGGACTTTTTGTAAACAAAAACAATGATGTATTGCTCATAGTGGACGATGAGCCTATAACCTATGAAGAGGCTATGAAGAGTTCATAATTCGAAAAATGGCTTCAAGCGATGAAGTCTAAAGTGGATTCCATATATGAAAGCCAAGAATGGATTTTGGTTGACCCACCTGAAGGTTAAAACCTATAAGATGCAAGTGGATTTTCAAGAAGAAAATCAACATGGAAGGTAATATGATTACCTACAAAGTGAGGCTAGTAGCTAAAAGATATCATCATAGATAAGTAGTTGACTATGATTATACATTTAGCCCCATAGCTATGCTTAAATCCATTAGAATACTCCTAGCCATTGTTGTTCATTATTATTATGAAATATGGCCAATGGATATGAAGATGACTTTCCTGAATGGAAACCTAGTTAAGGATATGCATATGACACAACCTGAGGGCTTCATATCCAGAGATGGCAAAAGAGTATGCAAGCTTCAGAAATCTATTTAGGGATTGTATCAAGCATCTAAGAGTTGGAACATCTGATTTGATGAGACAATCAAAGAGTTTGGTTTCTCACAAAATCCTGATAAACCTTGTATGTACAAAAAGGTTAGTGGGAGTGCTATCATATTCCTTGTGTTATATGTGGATGACATATTACTAATAGGAAATGATATCTCAAGTTTGCAATTAGCTAAAGTTTAGTTTCCCCAAAATTTTTTCATGAAAGACTTTGGAAAAACAACTTATATATTGGGAATAAAGATCTATAGAGATAGATCAAGGAAGTTGTTAGGTCTTTCACAGTCAACAAATATAGACAAAGTGCTAAATAGGTTTAGCATGAAGTAGTTCAAGAAAGGATTTCTTCCCATGACTAATGGGATAAAACTCTCAAAATCTATATATCCCAAGACACAAGATGAGAGGAATCGTATGAGTATAATCCCATATACTTTTACAGTAGGATCAATCATGGATGCTATGAACAAGACCCAATATATCATATGCTTAAAATGTTATGAGTAAATATCAATTGGATTTTGGCGAGGGTCACTGGGTGGAAGTCGAGAATACCCTAAAGTACTTAAAAAGGACTAAGGATGCATTCTTGATATATAGAAATGGAGATCTAGTAGTGAGTGGGCATACAAATGTCAGTTTTCAATCTGACCATGATGACTCCAAATTCTAGTAAGGTTATGTTTTCACACTGAATGGTGGAGTAGTTAGTTGGAAGAGTTCCAAACAAGAGATGAATGCAGATTCGATGACTGAGTTAGAGCATATTGCAGCTGCAGAAGTGACAAAAGAAGCTAGTTAGATCACGAAGTTCATTATGGAACTTGGATTGATTCCGAGTATAATAGCCTCAATATTGTTATACTGTGATAGCAATGGGGCTATTGCTCAAGCTTAAGAACCAAGGTGTCATTATAGGTCTAAGCACGTACTCAGGAGATATCACCTGTTCAGGGAGATAATTGACAGAGGTGATGTAAAGATTGAGAGAGTGCTCATAGATCAGAACATCACTGATCCTTTTACTAAGCCACTTTCTCAAATCAAATGTGATTATTATGTACTCGCCTATGGTATTAGATACAAAGGTGATTGGCTTTAGTATAAGTAAGAGATTGTTAGAATAGTGCTCTAAAGGAAATCACCTTTAGTGCTTTTGCCCAAAATTTATTTTGATTATTACAATGATAGATATTTTTTGTTAATTTGATATTTGTTTATATATGAATTGATATCGATCTTAAATCAAACTAATGAAGTCTATGATACAAAACATAGCACGAGGGAAATCATAATGAGATCATAATAATGAGATTCCTATCATGCGCAATTGTGTTAGTGTCTAAACAATCCTTAAACATAGATAAGACAGGACATTATTAATCCAAATAGACTAGTAAATATTATACTCCTTGATTTGATCAAGCAGTGGATCTCACAAACTGTAAGCATGAGATATTTAGAGTTAACATGTGGATGTTTAATAAGAGTAGTAAGTATATCGGATGACCCATAATGAGATTATCATATGGATAAGCTATCAAATGTCAATAATCAATCTCATTATAGCAATGGTGTAAATATGATTCGACTTGAAATATTCAAGGATATCTTGGATACTAATCCTGTGCTTTGACATCATTTTTTTTTACTTCAAGACAAGGTCACTCTTAAGGTGGTGATTAGGTGCAACTATTTGTATTCAAAGGTAATTTGTAGCCAATAAAGGATTCACCATTGTTGATAGAAGGAGATGATACCTACAACCTCTTGTTGGGGTCATTACTTAGTAGTTGCTGGCCAGAGCAGTTACGTATCTGAAGAGATTCTTCAGTGAAACATAGAGTAATGAGAACCCAGCACAAGAACTAACATCATTTAGACTAGATGTGATGTAGTTAATCTAGTGGGAGTTGACACATAACCCATACTCTAAACTAAGTAGGGTATAGTATAGTGAAAGGATGAATAGCACGGTAATTGTCTTTGGAAAGGTTCACAAGTCAGAGAATTAACTGTTGAAGAGTTCGTTTGTTAATTCACTTATATTCTAACAAATTGGCATCATAAATCCCTTCATGATTTACTTGAATTAAGAGTTAATTTAAGTTTCTAAATATAGCACCCATATACCCCCTGAGAGGATATGCAGATGCAACAAAAAATAGAACCAAAGTAATCCAATACATTCTAAAGCATTTCTAGAAACATAAGGATCATACATTTCATTCATCATTAGTTGGGTCATATTCATAACATAACATAAACATGATGCTTATTACATATAAGCCTTAAATCCAATTCCAATTTATATTAAGGTTTATACAAACTATTAAACAGAACACAAAACACAACATATCTCATTACATTGAAGAACATATCAAAACAAACTGAACATTTCCTGAACAAAGCACAATCTTCATGGCCACTTTGTCCCAATCTAAAGTCTTCTTATCAGAACCTACATGGGAGTGAAACCACCGTGCTAAGCATATACCTTATAGGGGAATAACTAAACCACATATAAACTAATGACTATCTCTAATAGTCTTCTAGCACATTCATGTATTAGATATTAACAAATCTCAGAAAAACTTTAATTGTTCAAATTACTGAACATTCCAACATCATTTGCATCATAACAGAATAACACATATCATAATAGAATATACTTATGTAAAACTCATAAATATCCAAATAGAATATCTGAATCACAAAACATAAATTTAAAGTATGTGAACTAAACTTGCTTATATCAGAACAACATTAGCTATATTACAATTGAACTTAGCTTATATCATAATTGAACATTTTTCAGAACAAAAAACCAGTTAGCCTACTAATCCTTTTTACAAAAGTGGGTAACAGGACCAGAACAGGAGATACCTATTAGTACGACAAAACAGAAAAGATTTATATCTCAGCACTGAAGTGTCCTTATTAGGACACATTGAAGTGTCAATATTAAGAGAGACTTATGTCTTAGACACCGAATTGCCGACACCTTAAATGTGTCTAGGAACAACTGCAGATCCTTCTAGGCATACCTATTTACCCACAACTAGGATTTGACAGTTTTAAAATAAATCATTTCAAGTTTCAGAATCACATGCAAAAGATTACTCTTTATTCGACTTTTTTCAAATTAAACATAAACATTCATAACCAATTAATCATATCTTATGAGCATAAGCATTTGAAATAATGTACTATTAAAGGCATTATGTATTTACACATTACATATATTTACATAAGATTCCAATTCTCAAACAATCATATTCAATTCACATCACAAAACTTTTTAAAACTCATAAGGAAACATTAATCCTTGAAAACATTATACATTTTAACATTAGACACATTATTAAATAATCGCACATTCTTTAAGTTATTACTTCAATTAATAGTCCATAACTAGATTAACTTCTACTCCATTAATTTAACACCATCTAGGTTCATTTTCAACCTCAATTAAGTTCAATTAAACCATTGCTAAGCACTTTAACTATATATATGTCAACAATTGCACAAAACTAAGTTTTTCACCTTCTTAACTCTTTTCTAGATTTTCTCAGGTTAAGTTTTAGGTCAGCATTGTATGACCATTTTAGCATAGAAACTGAGGTTTCTGGGCAATAAGTTCTTCTAAAAAAATGTTCCTACATGGATTAAGGTTTTAAAGAAATAAAAATAATGAAATTTTGTTTAGTATTTCTAAAGTTATACACAAAATGCTACAGACTGCTCTCGAACAAGGACGACAACCAGTATTCAACTACAAGCCAAATTTCAAACCCTTAGAGACAGAATTAAAATTTCATTCCTTCATAAAACTGTAGAAATATGTATGTAGTTTAATATAAAATTAAAATAACCTCATTTGGATATCTAAAAGTCAAGTTATGGCTAAAATATCGATATTTTTTCAGTAGAACCACTGCAATTGTCATACATCTTCAATAACCCTTCAACATAGTCCATCAGTTCCATTTTTGTTCCACCTTATTCATGTCTGAATTTCACATCAATTTCATGTCCAAAACCAGTTCAAAAATTATGCATTAAATAACTTAAAAATCAATATCTTCACACATCGAACATAAAATCCAGCATTCAATTCCCATCATTTTAACACATATTCAAGTCTATTCAATTCTCATAATACTTGTATTAATATATGCTATCAAGTTCAAGATTTCCTTACTTCTTTAACTTCAAATTCAACTCCAAAGAATCAGCTATTCCAACCCTTCCAAGCAACTAAGACAATTCCAAAATCAAGGTGCAAATCTTAGCACCAAGAAGACAACATAGAAGCAAGCATAATCTACTTTCTTGATGCAATATTTAGTTAAGAATTTGGAGTGATAATGCATGAATTTGAAGCAAAGTTTCAGAGCTGTAGGAGAGGGATAGTTTTAGTGGATAGGTTTCAATGAAGGTTGTAGAAACTTCTAGCAAGTTTGACACCTAAGTTGCTAGTTGTCCTAATCTTGGAGGAGCACATGTCACTAGAACATTTGTCGCATTTGTTCCCCCTTTAAGCTGCCATAAGTCACACATCTATTAGGACATTTGTTACTTAATGAATGCTGCCATGTGTCATTAGAATATTAGTCCACATGTCACTCTAAGATTGGTCAACTTGTCACTCAACTGATGGTGCCAATTTCAATGCATCATATGCCAAATGTTGATAACTTATATGCTTAGTCATTTTAATTTTCATGTACCAACTTATTTTGCCACTTAACAATTTTCCCAGTCTAAATGTACATTTTCATATCTCAATTCTCAAATGATGTTAATTAATTCCAATTTAATAAGTATGATCCATTAAACCAAAATTCAAGCTATATGCAATTCTCAATCATATCAAAAATTTTGACACTTATCATACATGTACTTTCATAAACATGTAACATTCCAACTAGGGTACAATTTGGTGCTTTATATAAAATAACTGAGAACCTAAAGGTCACATGCATAAAAGATCGGATGAAAAATATAGTGGGCATGACTAATTTTAAGTAGATCATAATCGTGTCTTATAGGCAATAGTTGTGGCTGAAGATGACCCTATTTTTTAAATAGGCCACGATCGTAGCTCACTGGCCATGATCATGACAAAGGGCACAAATGAGTATATAAGTGAGTTCTTCACTACTGTACACAGGGTCTTAACACTTCTAACACACTCAAGTGAGATCATAAGAGGTCTAAAAGAGTTCTAGAGTGAGAGAGAGGTATCGAGTCTTGTTCTTGTAATTTATATAATTGTTGCATGAATCAAAGTGCATGCAACAAGAGTTTTAATCTATCCTCTATCATTTTGAGCATCTACTAGAACGCTTCTAGTTTGGTACTCAAATCACCCTTTTACATTGTTTCCTCTTGATCTTTGCATGTTCTTAGGTGATCAAGGAAGGGTTTGGTGTTTGCAGCAACCCAAACAAGGAGAAGAAACAAAAAATGAGGAGAAACAAAAAGGTTAAAATGTTTTATATTTCATATGCATGTATGTTTGATTCTGTATTTTTAAGGCTATCGTGGTGTCAGGATTTAGATTACAACACTTCTGCTGCATTCTCATACATATGATGCATGCAACCTTGGCCAACCCATCAATCGGGAACCTATACAAGATCTCTATTCACACAATTTACTGATTTGATTTAATTCTCATTCTATTAAATCACCTAACACTCGTTAGCCTAATTTAATTATTTATCACTTAATTCACCTTCTTAGTTTATCACTAAATTATGTAATTTCAAAAATTAAATCACAATAAATCCAATAAAAACATAAACAATTAAATTTCATTAAATCAAAGATAAAACCTCAAAGGTGAGTTTAGAACATCATCAACATCTAAAAATCCTATTATCAATTGTTATTTCAATTCTATATAACAATAAAACTAAAAATAGTGGGAAGTATGAAATTGAATAGATGATAGGAGGCAATGATGTCAGAAAACTTCTGATTTGGGTAATACGTCGAGTCAGCTTCTTCTCCTCATCTCTCTTCCTTCTTCTCTTTCTCTCGATAATTCTCTCTAGGGTTTCTTTAAAAGTGGCTAATGAAAAACTCCTCTTGCCCCTTTGTCTTATTCTTTAAATTGCTTTTGTGTTTTGAATAGCCCTAAGGTTTTGCTGGGGTCCTAAAGGTCCAAAAAATCCTTCAAAACTTGACATTTTTAAGTGTCTGCACATTTGTCCAAAGTAGGCCACAATCTTAGCCTTTAATGTTATGATCGTGGGCCACATCTGAGCCTTCTATCACGATTGGGGCAACCAGGTCACAAGTCATGATCGTGGGCTGACTCCAATGCTTCTATCACGAATGTAGCCTATTGTGCCATGATTATGGGCCATTGTTTCGACTCAAAGGTCTCTAAAACTTCTTCGTTCTTTGATGTTGACCATGAAACACTAAGAAAAACATTAAGGTACCTCAAAAACATAATAAATAAGCTCAAAGACTTTTACTAAGTCATAAAACACTTAAAACATAAATAAATAACAAACTAACACAATTATTACTTAAACACAGACAAAATGATTGAACTAACATTTAAATATGTATCAAACTAAGCCCTAAAACATGATAATTCACACTTATCAACATCCCTACACTTAAATGTTTTCTTATACTCAAGCAAATAAAACAACGAACACACAATACATAATGCAGTAATGAGACATTCTTTAACTTCATAAAATATTTTTAATTTAAAACACAATCATTCAAGTCATATCAAACCATTAACAAAGAAAATCTACGACTAAGGGCTTTGAACTAAATATACATATTAATCCAGATTCAAGTGTTAATTTATTTACCCTTTTCAATTTTATACGTACATTAATAATTTTTTGGACATTCAAACTCTGTAACTACTCCTAAGTATTTTTTCATGAAAAGTCAAGCTATTACAAGTTTGGTAGGTTGTTTTAGAAAACATTTTTTTAAAATTAAACAAGGATCTAGTCTTTTATCTAGAAGCAAACATTAGTGATGAATGTCAATCCAGTCACTTGAGTAAATAATTTTTTATTAAGCTGCTTAGTTGAAATGTTATTATGGCCTTTTGACACCGAGTCACACATTTGTGATGTGTGTTAATACGGTTACTATGCTACATCATGTTCTCAACTAGTTACTAGCTCTATTCATAACCCGAAGGCCAGCGGAATAGTAATTTATTGAAAATTATCAAACACACTTTTTTTATTTGCCTACTTTGTTACTTAAGCTACTCATTTTCATGAAGAAATACCACTAGAGCTACTATAATTAAAAGACCTCAAATTATGAATGAAAGTGACAATTTAGAGGGTGACAAACTCACTAAATCCTAATTAACTTGCATATTTAACCAAAGAACCCAATTCACTAAATTTGCGAGTTAATGACTCGTCACAACCTAATAGACTATGTTCAAAATTAAATCAATTTCAATTTATCTAAACCATTGACACAGTCATACAGTTCAATAAATGCAACCTAATAAACTATCATACAATATGCAAAATTCACATTTAAAACAAAACATATAATCTTGACCACATTTGAATAACACGTTGTCCTCAATGTGAGAAGGATGCCTACAAGCACAAAAGGGGGAATGAAACAATAAGTGGAAGGAAAAAAAACAAAATACTAATAAAAGAAACCATCATGGGGACCGAGGTGGTGATGTTTTAGAGGCAGATACCAAATGTGCTTGATGCCAAGTTGGCTTTCCTATCTTATAATTGATTTAGAGAGAGTAAGAGAATTACGAGGGCAATGCATTTCGAATCATTGATATTTATTTATGGAAGTGAAACAAATATAACTGCATAACAATTTAAATCTACCTAAACATGCTAATTTATGGCCATTATCTTGATCTTGTATCTTTGGAAGCACTACCGGGACCAATTAAGAGTATCTTGCTTCCACCCTTTTCATTCAACATCAATTTTGTAGCCTATGAGTAAGCGAAAAATTGCAAAATGATCAGAAGGATAATATTGATAAAATTATGAAAACCAATAAAGCTTAGTAATGTCATTTTTTCAAGAAAACTGTCAACAAAATAGGGATAACAAAACTCCTTAAATCTTTTATGAAGTCCAGCATTTTGCCCGATCAGAGGGTGAGTTGTTCTCTTATTGGGTGTTCCTCATTCACCTTCATCTCCTCTTCTTCTTTGGCTTCTTGAATAGAGACTTCCATAGATTCATCAAACTTGATTTCCATTGTCATCTATTCTTTGTCCTCTCGTCCCTTCAAAGATTCGAGCACATCAAATTTTGTGAATGAGTCATCCTCCTCTAGAGTCTTTAATACATCATTCATGTTGAATTTCACTTGGTCATCACTAATCCGAATGATGAGCTCTTCATGGATGTCTACCTCAGTTTTTTTGATGTTCAAGTATAGTATATCAAGATCTAGGTAATAATGGGGAGGGTTGGCATTCTTTTCTTCAATCTCTTTCTTCATCTCTTGGTCTTCAATAAGGTGGGGTTCAGTTTGGTTTTGTACTTGTCCTTCTGGCTTTTCCCCATTCTTAATGCAACAGCTTTATATTGCTCTGCTTGATGTATTTCCATATTTTTTAGTTAGTCTTCCATATTTTTCTTATAAAATTCACAAGAACGTTGTCTCATTTGAATCTCTAGATTGTGAATAGATGACGTATGATTTTCTGCTAGTTGTTCAATTTGCTTTTCAAAATAATTTGTAATTGTTATATTAAAATTACTGTGTAGTGACTAATGATTCGTAATCATTAGGGATAACATAACCAAGGTTAAATGACACATTGTATTTGTGGTTGTTACCTTAATTAATCATTTTTTCTAATTCATATTGCTACTGCTTAATTAAATCTAGAGATTGTATTCTAGGTCATTCTGAGTTTAAGTTTAAGTAACGATCGTTTCGTGATTAAATAATACCTAAGGAAAACCTCAGGTTAATTGTTGCTAAGAGAGGTTAAAAAACAACAAATCAGTGAAATATGTTTAATTAAAGTGTAGATCAAGATTGAACCAAAGAATCGAGTCCCCACCGAATTCCCCACTTTTATCATTTTTTTTCATATTTTCTTTAATTTGTTTTTATTAGTCTAATTTCATTTTATTTTCTTATTTAAAAAATTCCAAAATCCCCCGTTAAACTTAAAAACTAGTTACTTTCATTTCAACAACATTACACACATTCTCTGTAGGATTGACTTAGACCCAACAATATCGTAGTAGCGGTTTAGTTATTTTATTTTAACTAGCGTAACTACGCGCTACCAATTTTGGCCTCATTATTAGGGAGTCTAGTGTTTTAGTTTTATTTGTTATTTTAATTGGTTTTTTTGTATATATTTTTTCGTAATTGGTTTCTTTTCAGTTATTTATGATGCTTTCATTTTTCTATTTCATGTTTATGAATTTTTTTTAAAAAATTTCATGGATGGAAGTAAATTTTTTCTTTAGTTTTTACTCTCAATCCTATAACCATGGTTGGACTGATCAAACAACTATATCAAGACATGTAATACTGACCATCTTCAATTTCAACAGGGTATATAGTAGCTTTAAGGGAGCATGCAACTACTTCAATAGAATACCTTACAATTCTAGCAGGATGAAAGGCAATCTTGATCTAGTTTCTAATATGTGGAGAGCCAAAAAAACTCAAGTACATCTCTAGAAGAATTGATTAATATTATGATTGCTAAAAATCTCCAATTTCAACAGAGCCTACAACAACAATTGCAATAATTCCAACAGGAGATGCATATAATGTCTAGAAACTAGAACTTGTTAAATCAAAAGGGTGAAATGGAAACGAGGATCAAACACCTAGAATTACAATTAGAAGAAGGTAGTAATATTAACCCAAGGCATACCTTATGGTCGTAAGTGAAAAAATCTTACAAAGTGATAAAGAGCTTCAGAATGTTTAGTGTAATACTCAAGGAGTTGCTTGTGTGGAAGATGTTGAGGAAGACTTTGAGAATTTTGAGGCCAATTCTCAACGAATTACTTATGAAGAAGAAGTTGAGGATGAGCTTGAAGTAGAATATGATACATCATTTAGCTTGAAGGTAAGTACTAAGTTCGTGATTATTTTTGACACTAACTCTTTACTTTTACCTAGTGTGTTAGAGGAATCAAACAATGAAGAAAAAGGTGAAGAGAGATTCAAGATCTTTCGAGAAAGCATGGATTTAATAGAGATCAAAATTCTAAGGATAGGGAGGACGCTGAATGGGAATTACGATCAACTAAGGCCGTATTCAGAAGAACCTCACATGGAGGAACCTCATGTGACACCTAAAGGTCACAATTTTGTCACGTGAGGAGGAAACCTGGAGTTGAGCTAGCGATCCAAACAAAGACACTTTTTAGGAGGCAACCCAAGGGAAGTAAATCTCTTTTCTTTACACTTCCTCTTTACTTTTTTTTGCAAGTGTGTTTCTATTTTTCTTATGCATGTGTGTTTTTGAATTTGTTTGTTTTACTTATTTTAAGTTTTCGAACAAGATGAGAGAAAGAATAAATAAACAAAACAAACATTTGCTCATTTTCTATTGCTTCTAGGATAATATAGTCATGAGTAGATAATGAATTAGTTAGAGAATTTTGTAGCAACTTTAACATGTCTTTTTACTCTTGTGATTGGTCTATATGCATTATCTTTAAAAGAGTGGTCACTAGTAGTAAACAGAGTTGGTGAGATTTTGAGCCTTATTAGATTGATACCTTCTTTTTAGTCTCATTATCTTTCAATAAAGTGTGACTTTAATGATATGTACATCCTAATTTTTCTTTGAATTTCTATTTGAGATAACATTTTCATCATATGCATTAACATGGAAATGATTAGGAATTCTTTGTTTTTTCCAAAGTACATTAGCCAAATAGCTTACCTTATGGCATTGTGTTTTTCTTGTTAAGCCTCTTTGAGCTTTATACCTTTCTTTTTATATAAACTACAATTTACGCTTTTGAACTTAACCAAATGTCTTACTGAAGTCATAGTGCTAGCGAAGCATTTTTGATTGGTGAGTTTGTGGATGTACAAAAGTGTAAGGTTGGGAGGATACATATGTGTGGGTTGGTTAATGTTGGGATGCTTTGTTATGTCTTATTATTGAAATTCCTATGTTAATTTAGTTTATTTTAATGTTTGAAAAAGAAAGGAAAAGAAAGAAAGAAAAGAGAAAAACATAAGAAGAAAAGAAAAAGAAAACGAAAGAAAGAAAGAAAGAAAATGAAAAAATTGTTTAAATAAATTTAGCTATTAGGAAGTGCATATGAGTTTGCAAAGTTATCTATAATTAATTCATCTTCCTAAAGTTGTAATGAATGTGTTATTTGAGTATGTTGAATATGAGGTAAGTGTTGGCTTGGAAGGTTCACTCTTATGGTTTTAATATATTGTTGGCATAAATTATATGAGTGATTCCTTCAGATCGGTATATACTTCATGTGGTTTATGTGTGAGAGCTGAAATGAGTTGTGAAATATAAGTGTTGTATTCCTCATAACTGACGGTAACTAGTTTTTTATAAGTGTGAACTTGTGCACTTGATGTCATATTGAGTGTTGCATTTGTTTTACTAACTTTAATGACTTTCATGCTACTTGACCCAAATACATCTCACCTTACCTTTGCCTACATTACAATCCAAAAAAGTCATCTGATTCATGATTTTGTATGTGAACAAGAGTGTTGGAGAAATATAATGATAAGCAAAGTTGTGGAATGACATGAACATGAATGGTGTTTGGGTGTACCTATTAATATATTTTAGTTAAACACATTTTTCGATTCTACCACTAGATTGCTCAGCTTTGGCAGATGATGAATATTGATTGATCGTGAGTAAAAGATTAGAATGGTGACTTCTTGCTATGATTTTTTAAAGTCATTCATCTTTGCTTATGATTGTGTATACTTGGAACAAATGGGAAATGAGTCAATTTTAATGGGTCTAGGAGCTTAATTTTGATGTTTTGCCTAAGGATGCCCAAAATCTAAGTGTGGGTAAAGTATATATGTTCATAATTGACTGTTTAATTATTTCGTAACTCTTAGTAATTAATGGCATTAAATTGCTTAAGATACTCACTTTGAATCATATGTGATTTTAGTCACAATTAGGAAGCAAAGAAGTTAAAGTGAGTTGAAAGCATGGTATTTTGGCAATTTTTTGAAGATTAATTTTCATTTATCCTCATGTCGTAAGAAGAAGAAAATTAAAAGATAAAAAGAAGACAAGAAAAAATAGAAACATAAATAAATCAACATGGGCTACATGGATTTTGCAATGATTATGCATGGATTTGCATGGTCATGCAAGGTATTAATTTAATTAATGTACAATGCATAAAGCACCAAGGTGAGAAGAAGATGGAAGGTTGTAGTAAGTGGAAGCATAAAACAATAACAAATTCAGAGGAAAATACAGAAGAAGCAACATAGCAGGTGAGCAAAACACCAACAACATGGATAAGAAATGCCAACGAATACAAGAGCTACAAGAATGGAAAGTAAAACGTAGAGTGTAAGGAACATAAAGAAGGACCAAAATGCTAGTTGCTAGGAGATAAAACGCAACTCACGTGTATGTTGATTGTAGCGTATGAGATGGATAAAAGAAGTAACAATTTGACAACATCACATGAAGGAAATGAAATCATAGACATAGACCATCACACCAACATAAATAAAAAGAGCAAACACAGCGCATAACCAAGGGAGGAGCAGCCCAAAGTGCAGATGTTTGTCTAATAATTAAATGATAGTAGCATGAAGCATGAATAGAAAAGTGGACCATAAATTAAATCAAAAGAGGAGAGCTGAGAAGAATAAAATGCAGACAACTGTATTTGTCTATGTTTAATAGAGGAGGTCTATAGGTTTTCATAAGTGACATTGTAGATAGACCAAACATAAAAATAAAAATAGAGAGAACAGTAGCTTACGATAGACAATTGGAGGAGGCACTAGAGGGGTTTCAGTGGGACATTTTCAATGAGGAAAATCTATGATAAGTTGGAGACCCATGGAGGGGTAACGTCTTGACACCCGTTGGGAGGTAACATTAATGTCGATGACCTGTGTTAAGTTTATTTCTTTGTTTTAGTTGTTTCTTTCTCTCAATAGAAATTTATCATGTTATCTTATATTGATTAAATTGGGTATTGTGGAAACATGATTTTAATGCATTCATTGAATTGTTTATTTGCAAACCTATTGCTAGAATTTTGATATAATTTGTAATTGTTATGTTAAAATTCGTGTACAACAACTAGGAATAACATGACCTAGGTTAAATGACGCATTGTATGTGGTTGTTTCCTTGATTAATTGGTTTTCCTAATTTATAATGCTACTGCCTAATTAAATCTAGAGATTGTATCCTTGGTTATTCGATGGTTAGGTTTAATTAACAATCTATCTTGAATAAATACTACCTAAGGGAAAACTTGGGTTAATTGTTAACCCATGATTAATAGTTACTAGGAGATTTTACAACAAAAAATCAATGAAATATGTTTAATTAGGTTGTAGGCCGAGAAGAAACCAAAGAACTGTGTCTATACTGAATTCCCTAGTTTTATCATTTTTTACATGTTTTCTTGAATTTGTTTTGGTTAGTTTTATTTTATTTTATTTTCTTATTTTAAAAAATGTACTTTCATTTCAACAAATTTACACATACTCTTTGTGGGATCAACCTAGACTCACCACTGTTATTATAGTAGTCTAGTTATTTTATTTTGACAAGTGTAACGATGCGCTGTTAAATGGCTTTGTATATGCATATGTTAAAAGAAAGCAAAAGGAAAGTGTGACATGGTTTTAAAGAGGATAGTTGAGAAGACCAAAATGCAATATAAAGGAGTAGCTAGGAAGCGTGAGCAAAATGCAGACATTTTCAAGAGGGTGTGTATAGTAAGGTGGACCAGGAAATAATTTAGATAAATAGAGAACAATAACCATAGCGTAGAGGAGAGAAAATAGAGAGTAGGGGATGAAGCAATTTTTTGGGAGAGACCCATGGAGGGCTAGACATCCTGGTGTCAATTTGGAGGAGACATCGAAGCTGACGATTCGAGTTAAGTGAACGTCACTATTTTCAGTGTTTTTTTTTCTCTTATTAGAAATTTATTGTGTTATCCTATGTTAATTGATTTAGTTTTTTTGTACGGATAATTGTATTCTTGTTATTGTTCAATTATTTGTGTATAAACCTATTGGTTATTAAGAAAAGATGATTTTAATGAGTTCATTGAATTGTTTATTTGCAAACTCATTGCTAGAATTTCGATATAATTCATAATTGTTACGTTGAAATTCATATGTAGGGAATAATGATTCATAGTCATTAAGGATAGCATGACCTAGGTTAAATGACGCATCATATGTGGCTGTTGCCTTGATTAATCGATTTTCCTAATTCATAATGCTACTACCTAATTAAATCTAGAAATCATATCCTAGGTTATTCAGAAGTTAGGTTTGATTAACAATCGTATCTTGCTTAAACACTACCTAAGAGAAAACTCAAGTTAATTATTAGCCCACAATTAATAGTTTCTGGGATAGGTTTGAGAACAAAAACTCAATGAAGTATGTTTAATTAGGGTGTAGGCTGAGATTGAACCAAAGAACTGGGTCCCTATCGAATTCCCCACTTTTATCATTTTTTTCATGTTTTTTTAATTTATTTTTGTTAGTCTAGTTTCATTTTATTTTCTTGTTTGAAAAATCTAAAACCTCCTAAACCTAAACACCGATTAATTTCATTTCAACAACTTTACACACATTCTTTGTAGGATTAACCTAGACTCACTATTGATTGAAAAACAATCCATTAGTTTTATGCTCAAAATCGCAAATATATGGGTAGTGATTTGTAGTTAAAAAGCAGATATCGATCCCACATGGATTGATGCTTAGGCACCACTTCAATTCATGTTAATCTTTCTTTAAGAAATGAAATTGTTTTATGGAAATAAACTGAAAATTTTAATTGAAATTAAATGACTAACAATGAACAATTGAAAACACCAAATGCAGAAAATTGTAATTTAAGGTTTAAACGACTAATGATCACTTTTTTCCTATCTTCTCTCCCTCCTATTTAATTAATTGAATTATGTCTAACTTAATATGTCCAATTATATTAATTACCCTCTACCAAGGTGTAATTAATTTTCCTTAATCAAATTAAATGAAGTTGATTAAGTAATGTCTCAATCTACTGTATCACTATACCAATTTAACTAGTTGTTAAGTTATCCTATGTGTGATCAATTAAATTAGCCAATATCTCTCTTTTGACTAATCAATTAACGTGATGAATGTAAGTTTATAGGTTACCAACTTTCATCGTACAATCCTACACAAATTACCTAAATCAATCTCTCAATTTATTGTAAGGTATATGAATACAATCAACATTCATCAAAGACATCTATCACTCATTTCAATAAAATAGGAGATAGTTCAAAGAAATCCCTAAAACATAAACTAGCTATTCATGGTGTCCATAATATCACCATCATTCAAATATTCCATCTTAAAATGACTAGAAGAGATAAAAATGATAGAAAATTGAATAAACAAAACTCCTTCTCTTCTTTGCCGAAATCTAAAAATTTTGGTGTTGATGTGCTATTTTTTTCAATTGTTATTGATGATCCTTGAATCTCCCCCTTCCTTAAGACTTTAAATCTAGATTTTTTACTTAAAGAGGTTGTTCTACATAGAGGCTTCTCATCCTCCTCTTCCATAGGAGTTTAATATCTTATATAGTCTCGAAAACCTAAAGTTTAATTGAATCTCACATATGGTATGGATAAAACATCCGACGATTGTGGGAATTGGCATGATTTCCACAATCGTAGGATCTTGCACTAGAGAGCTTCTTCTTCTCTTCTCCTCTTTTAGTCTTTAGTTCAATCTCCAAGTTGCCAAACTTCATTCCTACAACAAAATAATCAATTCTTACCATAAATTAACATCAAACATGAAAGAATAATAAAGATTAAACTAAATGAAAACATACAAAATAAATCCTAGAATGCAATAATAATAAACTATTTTGCTAGAAACACATGCCAAGCACTTAGAAAAACACATACTAGTGCATAAATATCAACTTCCACATATTAAATCTTTGCTTTTCCTTAAGCAAAATAATGTGAAATACCTAGAAAAACACATTACATAAATATCATCTTCCCCAGACTTAAATCTTTTCTTTTTCTTAAGAAAAATAAACACAACCGATCAATTCCATCATTTCATTTTTATAAAGGTCAAAGCATACAATCCCTCAAATTTAGGCAATTCAAATATCAAGTTATTACACATATCATTACTACTTTTCATTAGTGTATATAAGCAAACTTCAACATATGACACCATCACTCAAAGATAAGTATAGATGTGAAATGACTCTTCCTCATGGTTTTACTCATTTCTCTCAAGTGTTTGATGGTTAATGTTTCGCTTAAATTTCCTATAGGAAACTACACTACCATAGGCTTACTAATACGCCAATCCTCATTTACAATGATTGCACGCATAAATAGATCAAAGCATCGTAATGTATTAAGGGTTAAGGAGGGTAAAGAGGGAAAGGTTTTTAACACAAGCATTCATAAAGTAAAAAGCCGATAAAAAAGGATAGCAAAATATAATTCTAAGATACATTTTTTAACACAAGTTTTCATTTTTTCCTTTACTTAATACATGGAGAGCCTATAAATAAAGTAGAAATTATATACAATGTGATTCATAAGCAAAAGTATTCTCAATTTATTTTGATAAATTTTTTTGCAACAATCCTAACTAATGTATAACTTAATATTGTATTAAGCTTGTGAATATGTAGGATAATGGAGTTTCGGGTTTTAAAATTTTGGGTGTTTTCAAGAAAGAAAATGGTTAAGGCTCAACGGGATAGCAAGGGATAATCAAAGGTAAGTTATTTAAGCTAAGGGTTAATACAAAAACTGCCTTAATCATCTCTATTAAACATACATCAATTAGACTCAAACTAATTGAAAGCAAGTTTTGAAGGTTATAACCTGAGGAAGAATCACACAACAAAGAAATAAAGTGACTATGTATGGAGTCATATAGGCTCAATCCTCACATCGCCTCAAATGAAGATTCATTATGCATCTCTACACTACCTCATTACTCAAATTTCAAATTGAAAGTAAGCTTATATAACCAACTACTTTTAATTACTCAATATGACTTACTCTCTATTCAAATAGCTTAATCCAAGTTCAAGCATGCATTCAATCTCAGTCTAACTAGCATGACAGAATCTCATGGCGAATTAAATCAAAATGGTGCAAGTGCGGTTCCATTGCTTAACGCAAAACAACATAATATGCCTAAACATGCATCCTCATTAACAAAATGCAAACAGTGATTTAAACAATGCAATTGACAAAGTTCATGTCACCTCCTCACACTTAAAGGACACATTGTCCTCAATATGACAAGACATCCACAACATAAGGAAAAATGACATCAAACCAAACAAAAGACATAAAATCAAACAAAAGACATTAAACTAAACAAACAACATTAAACCAAATAAAAGACATTGAACCAAACAAAATACATAAAAATAAATAAATGACATTAAACTAAACAAAAGAAATTGAAAAAAACTAAAATTTTAGGGTAAGAAGGGCTCATGGGAGTTATGGTGGCGACGGTGTTGGCAAAGGAGCTTCAAAATTATTCCTTTGAAAGAATTTGAGGAATTTCTTCTTCATATGCCTCTGCTCCTTGTGGACTTGTCTCATTTGGGTACCGAGTTCGTTAATTGGCAATGTCATTTACTAATGATTAGAGGCCATTTGGTTAGGATTTGCTAAAATATGTTGACCTCTGTTGGTGTGGTTGGCTCCTCTTCCACCGCTTCATCTTATAGCTTCGACATCATTTGGGATGTGGAGGATTAGGAAGCGGTTGCATCATCCTTGCCCTTCCTGTTCTTCAGTGTATTACATGTTTGAAGATTTTGGAGTTTCATAAAATGGAGCTCCAAAATCTTAAAGTGCCTTAAATAAGATATATCAAACATATTGTATTGAGTTGTACGTAAATTCTCCACATCAAGGTTGTAAAACAAAGCCAAAAGAGTGACAATATGAGACATGCTAAAATACGAGCTCTTCTTAGTCACACAACTCATTATCGATTGAAGAATTCGAAAAGGTGTATTGATTTTTGTTTTTCGATCTATGCACCAGAGGAAGAAAAGTTCTTTGGTCAAGCATTTACTACCCTTAGTTTTATTAAACACCATTAAGCACATAAATTTATATGAAAGTAAATGGTCGATGCTTCGGATTAAAGTGTTTGGTGCTTTTCTAGAGCCAAAATGTTCTTCAAACTTTAGAGTTTTTCAGTAATCATCCAAATAAAAGTCATCGTGACCATCTAATACTTTAGTGTTTAACAAATCGAAAATTACACGATTGACATGATAATCAAGTTTATTAACAATGCCATCTCACCTAAACTAGAAAACTTCCGTTTTAAGTTTATCGCGTACTGTAGTGAAAAAATCTATAGTCATCATAGGGTAAATAGGCACATCACAATGAATGAATCAATTCCAACCTATGTTTGCAGCTAATTGCTTAACTTCACATCTCACTCCTATAGTTTCTAATACTTCCAAGTCAAAGTATTTAGGAGTAACTAATTCTCTATCTTTAAGGTCTCAGAAACGAATAACTTCATCCTCCAAATAATGTGGAGTTGGGCATGAAAAATTGTCGTCAAATTGGGTTTACCTTCATCGGAGACTTAAAGATGCAATTCATTGGTTTGTTTCCGAGCAGCCATCTTCTTTGGTTCCATGGGAAGAAGAAAATTTGTAAAAGTAAGAGAAAGAGAGATGAATTCGACTTTTAGAGAGAGAAGGGAAAATGTTACCCAAATCCTTGTATTTTTTAATGATTAATGCATGACAAGAGTAAAGGAATGAAAAATTTATGAAAAGAGATGAAGAAAATACCAAGAATCTAGATGAAGATGAAGGATTTTAGAGAGTGAGAGAGTAAGTTTCGTAAGATTAGAGAGAGAGAGTGTGAAAATTTTAAGGGTGAATGAAAGAAGAAGAGGGGAGGGAAATTTGAAAATTCCCTCAGATTTGGGTTCCTATGATCGTGGGAATACCCTTCATTCCCACAATCACGAGAACTCTCTCCAAAAAGTTCCTAAGGTCGAGTGTTTTCTCTCTAGATTCCCACGATGGTGGGTTTTCTCTCTATAAACATTCTGGATAGATTTCCCACGGTCATGGGAATCATAACTATTCCCACGATCATGGGTGTTCTCTCCACAAACTTTCTGGAGAGATTTCCAATGGTTGTGGGAATCACACCTATTCCCACAATCATGGGTTTTCTCTCTAGATACTTTCTAGAGAGGTTTCCCACGGTCATGGGAAACTTACAAATTCCTATGATTATAGGTTGGTGTAATTTTCCCACTTCGAAACCCTCTTCCAAGCCTTACATGCATTCTCAACAATCCTGCAACCTACAAACACATCAAAATAATATTACCAATAAGAAATTTAGGGAGAAAACAAGTTAAAATTAAACAAAATTCCATTAATCATTAAGCAAACTCAATTTAAATATAATCATAATTAAATAAATTAAACAATCACAATAACATGAACAATCAAAAGAAAATAAACATGTTAAGTTAAGGTTATTAGGTTAATCATTCCTCATACATTCATGAAAGAGTGGAAGAAAGGAAAGAGATAACTTCCCTTTCTTGTGGATATGTCCCTCCATAATATGGCTTGTAACGATGCCCATTGACCTTAAATGTTTCTCCTTTGTCATTTTCCAACTCCAAATCTCCATGGGGAAACACTTGAAGAATCTTGAAGGGTCCACTCCATCTTGACTTAAGCTTTTTGGGGAATAGTTGAAGTTTTAAAGTGAATAAAGGAACCAAGTCTCCACTCTTAAATTCCTTCTTCTTGATGTGGCCATCAAGCCACTTATTAGCCCTTTCTTTATATATCTTGGCATTTTCATAAGCACCATATCTTAATTCTTACAACTCATCAAGTTGTAACAATCTCTTTTCTCCTGCTAGCTTCAAATCCATGTTCAATTTCTTAATTGCCTAATAGGCTCTATGCTTTAACTCTAATCGTAAATGGCAAGTCTTACCATACACAAGTAGGTATGGTGTTATGCCTATGGGAGTTTTGAAAGTTATCCTATAAGACTATAACACATCATCTAACTTTAATGCCCAATCTTTCTTGGAAATGCTGGCTGTCTTTTCTAGAATTTTTTTAGTTCTCTGTTCACCACCTCCATTTGTCCACTAGTTTAGGGGTGATAAGGGGTAAGCACCTTGTGATAAACATTGTATCTCCTTAGAAGAGTCTCAAATGGTTTATTGTAGAAATGGCTCCCTCCATCACTTATGATCTCTCTATACACCCCAATTCTAGCAAAAATGTTCTTGATAAACTTTTGGACCACCTTGCCATCATTGTTTGGTGTAGTGCCTCAGCCTAGCTAGATATATAATCAACCTAACTAATATGTAAGTGTTACATGCAGAGGATGGGAATCGTTCCATGAAGTCTAGACCCCATACATCGAATGTCTCCACATTCATTATATTTAAAAGCAACATTTCATCCCTCTTCAATATGTTTCCCATTCTTTGGCTCCGACATTTCATCCCTCTTCGATATGTTGCCCATTCTTTGGCACTAACAAAACCTTGAGCATCCTTGAACAAGGTTGTCCAGTAAAATCCACATTCTAGGATCTGAGCAGCAGTCTTGTTAGCTCCATAATACCCTGCATAAGGTGAGCCATAACATTGTGTTAAAATTTCGAGCATTTCTTCTTCAAGGACACACCTACGAATCACACTGGCAGCATATAACTTATAAAGTATAGGTTCATCCCAAATATAATGAGAACAATAAAATAGAAAACGCTTCCTTTGCTTATATGAAAGATCAGAAGGAATAATACCACCCGAAAGGTAGTTTGCAATGTCTGCAAACCAAGGAAGAAAAGGATTATCTACCATCATTAAGGCCTTTTAAGGAAAGCTTTCCTCAATTTCCTCTTCCTCTTTATAATGCTCTCCTTCAAGTCTTGATAAATAGTCTACTACAATATTTTCTACTCCCTTCTTGTCTTTAATCTTAATGTTGAACTTTTGGATCAGGAGTACCCATCGAATGAGTCTAGCATTGGCATCCTTCTTAGCAAAGAGGTAACATAATGCTGCATAGTCTATAAAAACAATAACTTGTGAGCCCAAAAGATAAGAATGAAATTTCTAGCTAGTAAATACCACCTTAAGCAATTCTTTATCAGTCGTGACGTAGTTCAGTTTTGCTCCTATTAAAGTCTTGCTTATATAGTATATAGCATGTAACCTCTTTTCTTTCTACTATCCAAGTACACAGCCAATAGCATAGTCACTTACATCATACACAATCTCAAATGGAAGAGACCAATCTAGTGATGTCAAAATCAGTGCGGTTATAAGTGCCTTCTTTAAGCTGTTAAAAAAAAACAATCATCATCAAAAATAAAAGGCACATCTTTAACCAATAAATGAGTTAGGGGTGTAGCAATAAGAGAAAAATCTTGAATGAACCGTTTGTAGAACCTTGCATGACTAAGGAAAGCTTGGATACCCTTGATATTAGTAGGAGGTGGTAACATTTCAATTACCTCGTTTTTAGTGGGATCCTTTTTAATCCCCTTGTAAGGTATTTTATGGCCTAATACAATTCCCTCTTGGACCATGAAATGACAATTCTCCTAGCTTAAAACTAGGAAAGACTCCTCACATCTTTGAAGCACTCTGTCTAAATTAAGCAAATAATGATCAAAAGAATCTCCAAAGACAAAAAAAAATCATCCATAAATATCTCCATAAAGTTTTCATTCATGTCCACAACATAGCCATCATGCACCTTTGAAATGTGGCAGGTGCATCGAATAAACCAAAAGGATTTCTCTGGTATTCAAAAGTCTTATAAGGATAGGTTAAAGTGGTCTTCTTTTGATTTTCTGGCTATATAAAATTTTTAATGTACCTTGAATATGCATCAAGAAAACAATAAAAAGAATGACCAGCCACCCTCTCAATTATTTGATCCACAAAAGGTAAAGGGAAATGATCTTTCTTAGTGGCCAAATTTATCTTTCTATAGTCAACATACACTCGCCAACCTGTGATGGTCTTAGCGGAAATCTTTTCACCTTTTTCATTATATATCATTGTCATGCCACCTTTTTTTTTTGGCAGACATTGCACTGGACTCGCCCCCTTACTATCTAAAATGCGGTAAATAATCCCCACATTTAAAAGTTACACTACCACCTTCACAACCTCTTGTATATTTGGATTTAACCTTCTATTTCTCTCTCACACAGTTCTACATCCTTCTAATTTAATCCTAGGCACTACCATATTGGGGCTAGTACCCCTAATATTATAAATTCATCACCCCAGTGCTCTCATCCTCTTCTTAATGGTATCCACCACTTTCTCTTCTTGTTTGCAATCTAATTAGCTAGAAATAATGATGTGTAAGGTATGGTTCTTCCCTAAAAAGGTGTATCTCTAATAGGAAGGTAAGGGTTTAAGCTTTAAAGTGAGGGGATTAATAATTGAAGGTGGTATGAGTGTATCAGTTCTCTCTAACTTCTCTAAATTAACTTTCTCACATAATTCTTCTTCTTTAACACTCTCATCACTATACACTACATTCACTTCTTCGACTTCCTCTTTAACCTCCTTCAAGCATTCATCCATGACATCAATTTTCATGCACACATTACTATCCATTGGTTTCTTCAAAGATTTTGAAATGTTAAACTCAACCTGCTCATCACCAATTCTTAAAACAAGTTTTTCTTCATGCACATCAACTGATTCCCTACCATTATTCATAAAAGGCCTACAAATCAATGGACAATTCTTATCAACTTCAAAGTATAACACAACAAAATCAACGAAAATTATAAATTTATCCACTTTTACTAATACATCTTCCATAACTCCAAATGACCCTTTTATGGATTGATTTGCAAGTTAAATTAGAATGGATGTCGACTTAACCTCTTATAACCCTAGTTTCCTGAAAATAGACAAATGCATCAAATTAATAATTGCACCTAAATCACATAAACATTTAGAAAATCCAAAATCACTAACAATACATGGAATAGTGAAGCTTCCTGGATCTTGTGATTTTGAAGGCATTTGGCTTGATATGATGGAATTGCAATTTTTTGTCAATGTCACCATCTGATTACCTTCCCAATTGCATTTATGAGTGAGTATATCCTTCAAAAACTTCGCATACCTAGTCATGCACTCCAAAGTTTCCACCAATGACAAATGAATGTATAGCTTCTTTAGTTTCTCCAAAAATGAAAACAGAGTGTCCACCTGATGTTGCCTTACTCTTTGTGGGTATGGAAGTTTAGGCTTGCAGGGTGGTGGTGGTACATAAGGCCTTCCTTCTTCCTTTTCTTCTTCTATCTCCTTACTGTTCCTTTTCTTTAGTTGTCCCTTTTCAAATTTGGTTCTTCCATCTGCTTGCCACTTTGAAGTATAATAGCCTTGAGTTGTTCCCTTAGAGTGGCCTCAGTATTGCTCAATAGGCTATCCACACTTCTAGAGAATCAAACATTAGCAAGTTAACCTACCTGAAGCTCCAAGTTATGGATCGATGAGGCCTGAACCTCCAAGTTATCACTTCCATCCTCTTTTGACTTTCCTCTTAGTTGGTAAACATTCTCTTCTGATTCTCTTTGTGAGCTCCCATTTTGGAACCAAAAATCTCCATAAACATGTCCATTTTTCTTTATATCGTTCCAATTCGACCTTGCTAAAATCTTGAAGGTCGTTGTAAGCTTGCTTGGCCACTTGCATTATTAGTGTTTCAAGAAAAATTCGGATGGTTTTTTCACCCCAGATTATAAGTATTTGAGTAAGGATTATTATCTCTCTGTGGCTGACATAGGTAATTTACCTGTCTTGTACTACTTGCTCCTAACAGAAAACACTCAGCTGATCCATGGTTGTTCTGCCTGCATAGCTCACATTGTACATGCATCGCCTTCACTGTAGACAAAGATGCTCTTTATATGTTGTTCAACTATTTCGTAAAGGTTGTAATTTGTGTCTGCAAAGCTATAACAGAGCCAATGGGGGTCATACCTTTTTGTTCCTTCTACCTCTGTCTACTCCTCACTTTACCACATGCAACTGTTGCCTGCCAGTTCCTCCAAAAGATCATGAGCTACTTCAATAGTCTTCCTCATCAATGAACCTCTAGCGGCTGCATCTATTGTTCCTCTAGTGCTCAGATTTTCACCATTGTAGAACGTCTGCAGTAGGAACTCCCTCAGAAAGTCGTGGTGGGAACAACTTCTCTATAATTCTTGAAATCTCTCCCAGGCTCCATAAAGAGATTTCCTGTCACTCTGCTGAAAATTTGTAATCTCCTTTATGATCCTCATGGTCTTCATCAACAGGAAGTACTTTGCGAGGAATGCCTGAACTAGCTACTCCCAAGTATTAATCTGGCCCGAGCTGAGCAACTTGTACCATGCCTTTACCTAATCTTTCAAAGTGAGGGAAAATAAACTTAATTTGATTGTATCATCGGACATTGCATTGAACCAGAAGGTGTCACAAATCTCCAAATAATTAGTAATGTGGGCATTCAAATTTTCATTAGAAAACCCATAAAATTGCACACTATTTTGTAAATGTTGAAGAGTATCGACTTTATATCAAAATTGTTAGCTTGCACCACTGGTCTGTAACTTCTTGAGGACTAAATCCAAGCCTTATGAAGTCCATCAGTGTTCTCTCAGCTTCTCCTTGCTCTCCATCTTCAGTCATATATCTTTGAGTATTCTCTTGGCATTTCGCTCTTCCTATCTCTCTTTCATGTCTTTTGATATCAGGAAAATTTTCTTCACCAACTTCTGTCGATCTTTGTGTGCACCTTGTATTTATACACTTGCAAATACACAAGGAAATATATCAAAAAATCTTAAATAAAAGTAATATAAACTAAATAAGATGCTAAATAGTCAACCCTCTGCAATGGCACCAAAAACGACTGCAAAATAGTTCATTAGTTTTACGCTCATTGTTGGACACCGTTTCCGGAGCACAACATTGGCCATGGGATCATGAAGCTTGAGCGTGGAGGAAGGCTTAGAATTTAGAAATTTAAAAGAAAAGTCTTTTGGAAGCAAGAGCGGGCAGTTTGCCGCGGTGAACATATTGGAAAAATCCCCCGGAACTTTAGGGAATTTTACACCGTGGAGAGTGATTGAACTTTTCCGCGGCAAGCTTGAAATTTTGTCTTCATTCCGATGATCATTTGGTCTCACTGCAGTGAACTCACCACGCCAACAAAAATAAAGAACTTCAGATTAATTACGTCGTGGTGAACTCTTGATTTCACTGCAGCAAAAACCCCTATGACAGAACCTACAACCCAAACTACTTATCTTACTAAAATGCAAACTTAAAAATCCTTCAGCCACATTCATCAATTCAACCCAAAAACAAAATGGATAAGAATATAACTAGAAATAGTTTCTCAAAATCTTAATCTCATTTCCATAATCGAATACTTTGCGAAAGCATGAAAAATATTAGACAAAACCAAACATATATTTCATTAATATCAAAAGTAAGAGTTTTCCAAAGGTTTAACGGAATTTCAAGCCATAATACATCATTTACTTCATAATCCAAAAATACAAAAGATACTTGAAATGCAGCTAAACTCGTAAATTCCCAAAACCTAACTCAAAATTCAAAAGTATGCAAAATTCGAAGTGATGCCGTAACCCTTGACTACTCGATCTCTTGCTCCTCACCTGAAGATGGGACAGAATTGGGAGGGGGTGAGCTTAAAGCTCGTGGATAATAGATTTATAATCGAGAAACAAGCAAAAACCATTTTCAAAACTCATTGCCATTTTACATTTTAGAAACCATAATAATTTCGTATGAAAAATCACCAAACATTTATTTCTCAAAATTCTCACTTTATCAAATAGTTCATGAGCAATCATAAATCATGTATGCATCAAACTTGCTAACATTTCAAAAGCACATAAGCACATCAGAATGATTTGGGTAAATCCATGAACATGACGAACTACACATTTCCACTTAATGGTCCTGTGTAGTATTAAAACTTGACTTAGCATCACAATTCCACATGTTGGTGTTACGTAGATGTAAACATGACAGAGTCCATAAAGGAGCTCTGTGCCACTTGCATGTTGGACCCCATCTCCGAGGCCCAACATTCGGAAACACACCAGCACACATAAGCATAGAAGACCCATAACTCACCACAAAAAGGGAAACTTGCAATAGAAAGGTTGGATCGGCTTCCTAAGAACATTTTTTCCTCATGATCTAACGATTCTAACACCACTGGAAACGCTCAATTCAGATTAGAAATGAAAAAGTTGTGGCAAAAATGCTATCTGAGGAAAACAGTCCAAATTGAGCACTACCGACTTCAGGTCAGAATTTGAAAATCTTAAAGGCTTAATTGCCAATCAGTTCCTTCATAAAACTTGTAGATTTAGATCTTTAGTTTAATTGAAAACAAGAATCGCCTCGATCCGAGCCCTATAGC
>JAOSBO010000008.1:21233881-21256766 GCA_027563915.1 Erythroxylum rotundifolium
ACTCAAAATCCAAATGTAGAGAGAGATGAGACAAAATTTACCTACACTTTCCTTTGGTGATATCTTCAAATCCTTTGAGAATTTATCAAATCTAATGATAGATTTGAGTTCCTTGACCCCAAATTAGCTTAGAACATTTTGGTTTAAGTTGAAGAATAAAAAACTTGGTGAAAATTGAGTGATGGCCGAAATTTCCTCTTCTCCTCCTCTTTTCTCCTTTCTTCTCCTTTCTTTTAATTAAAACTAAGTGTTTTAATGCCAAACAAAGGGGTTGCATGGCCACACACATTAAGAAAGGTCTAGAATTTGAATCTGCTTTGACCAAACATGATGAATTTACCTTATTGCCCTTAGTTATGTGAAATTACCACTATACCCTCCAAACTTTTCCTAAATTTGCAATTAAGCCCAAAATTTGAGAATGATACCCTCCTACAACCATTATAGCCTCCTACAACTAGATTTTACACACATTCGATGCTTTTATCATTTTCGATTGTTTTATTGTAATTTGTTTTCGCTAGTTTAATTTTACTTTATTTTCTCAATTACATAAAAACCCAAAGCCCCTTTTTTATTTCCTTTGCATCGATTATTTTCATTACAAGATCCCTATGGATACAATCCTGACTCGCCACCTCTATAAGTTTTTAATGTGCAGAGTAAGGTAAATTTTTTGGTGCACTCGACATGTGCTGTCAAATTTTGGTACCATTGTTGAGGAGTGCGGTGATTTAATTTTCATTTTTGATTTTAGTTGATGTTTTATGTATATCTTTGTTTATAATTTCTACTTTTTGTTATTTATTAATTTTAAACATTTGTTAGTGTTGTTGTAGGGTAATTACTAAATCTCCTCATAGAGAACTTGAGCAACTTGATCTGGAGATCAATAGGACATTGCAAAGATTACAAAGAGAAGTAAGAACGACTTCAGAAGTAGAACCGTAACCTGAGTTCAAAGAGACGTTGGAAAATATGAGAATGCTAAGGAATTTTGTTGCACCAAACCTAACTTAAAGACCCTTATGCATTACATTTCCAAATTTTGTTGAACATGTTACTTTTGAGATAAAATCTAGGTTAATACATTTATTACCTAATTTTTATGGTCTTGCAAGTGAGATTGCACATAAGCATCTCAAAGAGCTCGATGTGGTTTATCTAAGCATGAAACCTCCAAGAGTGAGACAAACAAATCATATTGAGGGCTTTCCCATTCTCACTAAAAGATACAGGAAGGATTGGTTGTTCGATTTATCTGCTAGGAGTGTGAATATTTGGCTAGAGATAAAGAGATTGTTTGTGGAAAAATATTTTCCAACATCAAAGACAACGAGTATTTGAAAGGAAATATGTGATATCAAGCGGCATAATGGAGAGTTTCTTTATGAGTACTGGGAATGTTTTAAGAAGCTATATGCCAGCTTCCCTTACCACAACATTCCAAAGCAACTTCTCATCTAGTATTTCTATGAAGGATTATTATCAATGGAGAGGAGTTCGGTTGATGCGGCAAGTGGTGGGGCATTATGTGAGAAGACACCTATCAGCGTTAGGATTCTACTCGAGTAGATGGTCACTAACACTCAACAATTTGGCACTCACAACGATGTTTGACATGTAAAAGAGGCAAGTACTTCATCTATCCAACATCTTTTAGATGAACTAACATCTTTTGTTCGATAGATTGTAGTCAGATAAGGACAATTAAAAACATACAGGATATGTTCAAACATGAGCCATTTAACTGAAGAGTGTCTGACACTACAAGAGAGAAGTATGGAGTCCATGCATACTACAAGAGGGAACTTTCTGAATCAATACAACCCATACTCGTAAACGTATCACCTAGGCTGGAAGGATCATCTTAACTTGAGTCACGGAGGGAATAGGAAGTAGAATTACTTCCAGAATCAATCACAAGGAGCATAAAAATTTTAACCAAGGCCATAAAGAGCACAAAGAGCCTTCTCTTCTAGTTCAGGTGCATCTTTAGATGAACTTGTCAAGACTCTTACTGCCAATAATCTACAATTTCAACAAAGTATGCAACAATTTCAACAAAGTGTACAACAGAAGCTTGAACAGAGCATACAATAGATTCAACAGGAGATAAAAGTAAGTATACAGAATGTGGAAAACCAACTGGCTCAGATGGTAGTAAGGCTCAGCCATTTGGAATCACAAAATGGAGGAAAGCTGCTATCTCAACTCGAGGTGAACCCAAAGAAGGTAAGCGCTATAACCCTGAGGAGTGGAAAGGAGATTGACGCTCCCAAGAGAACTCCACCAAGGATTGCTAATGAGGAATAAATTGAGAAAGAGTTAGGAAAGGAAGAAAACACTTCATCGACTTCATCAAGTACAAAGGTAAACTTCAAAAACCGAATTATCATTAAGAATAATCTTCCACCTTTTCATAGCAAATTGACAAGATCAAATAAGGAGGATAAAGATAAAGAGATATTGGAGACTTTAGGGAAAGTGGAGGTAAACATAACTTTGTTCGATGCAATTAAGCAAGTATCAACGTATGCTAAATTCCTCAAAAAATTGTGTACACATAAAATAAAGTTAATAGGTGATGAAAAAAGGATGATGGGTGAGAATGTGTTGGCAGTTTTTAAGAAGAAGATACCTCCAAAATGGTATATTCACCATTTCCTGCAAAATTTGTAACACTGTAATTAATAAAGCTATGCTGGATTTGGGAGCTTCGATTAATGTGAAGCCTAATTCAATTTATGATTCCGTGAATCTGAGTCCTTTGAAAGAAACAAGTTCTATCATATAATTAGCTGACCGCAACAATGCTTACCCTAATGGTGTAGTTGAGGATGTTTTCATACAGGTGAATAAATTAGTATTTCCTACAGATTCTTTTGTTGTTAATATGGATGATGAGACTTTACATAATCCCAATACTTATCTCATTAGGGAGAACATTTCTTAATACAACTTAGACTAAGATAGATGTTTGTGAGGGTAACCTCATGATGGAATTTGATGGGGAAGTGATTCATTATATTTTTAATGTCATGAAACATCCTCATGATGATCAATGTGTTTTGTCTATTGATATAATTGATCCTATAGTGTAGGAAATGTTTAAATTAAGTTTTAAGGATCATTTAGAAATAGTATTGATTGAGTGTATGAAAGCAAGAGGCAGCATTGATGTTGAAGTGCAAAAAGAGTTGGTTAAAATGAAGGCTGACATGGAATCACTAGGGAACTCTCCAAAGAGGTATGATTGGGCTTTTATGCAGTTATAGAATCTTACCAGAAGTTATTACCTTCTGATGTGTAAATATTTGAAGTAGAACTAAAATCACTCCTTACACACCTTAAGTATGCCTATTTGGGAGATAAGCAGACTCACTTAGTTATCATTCTTTTCTTGGGCATACAAGTTTTTATCTAAGATTCATTAAAGAATTCTTGAAGGTAGCTAATAGGATTGAATCATCTTATATTTTCCTATACATTTCAATGTCTTTCCAATCCTATTGTTGTGTTTAAATAATCAATTTGTTTTCATCTTGTGTTTACATAAAAAAATTAAAGGAGTGAAAACAAATATATGCTAAAAGAAAGAAGTTTGATGAAGCTTAGAGAGTCATCCATGGAGGAGAAACCATCAAGGGCATTCAGAGGAGAATTGGAGAAGACCCAGGAAATAACCTAGGGCCACGATCATAGGGAGTCAGCCATGATTGGGTCAAAAGCTTAAGCACAGGGCCACGATTCTAGGAATTCAGCCATAATTGTGACAGAGAGTAGATAAACTAGCCAAGATCGTGCACTAAAGCCCATGATCGTGCCCTTTGCACAGACAGATGTGAAAGACCTTCCGAATTTAAGTTTTTGAGGGGCTTTTTGTACTTTTGAGGTAAAGAAAAATCCTAGGTTTTACCCTAAATGGAACATACTACATAAAGAAAGAGAGGGGGACCTAGAGGGAGGCTATATAATCTGTCACTTTTGGAAAACTTGAAGAAAAGAGAAGAAGAAGAGAGAAGGAAGGAGCAGAGAAGTTTTTGTTGTTTTTTATGCTTAACTAGTTTATTGCATTTCAATGCTTTATCTTCATATGTATTAATCTATTCATTCCACTAGTTTAGAGCTTTCTTAGTGTTAATCATATTTTTACATTTGTTAGGATATTTAGAATGAATGTTTGATGGATTTTATAGTTAGAACTCATGAATTTTGTAATGAATCTTTGTGATATATCAATGGATGTTTGTTCCTACAATTTTCTAGTTTTAATCTTGGTTGCTTGAATTTATTTATTTCTTTTTACATATCTAAATTTATTAAGTACTTGAATGTTTAATGGCTTATGTTATGGGTTTTTGTTTAATTGTGATGCGTTTGCATAATTTGTGCTCAATAGTTAGGATCTATGCATGTTGTTAAGTTTATGATCATTTAATTTTGCTTTGTGTGTAAGTTATGTGTGCTGGAATTTTCATTTTGACGCAATTAGTTTGGATTTTTTTAATTTGGATTATGATTAATTTTTTCTAGCATAAAGAGTTTTCATTTCTATTAAGTTAGTGTTGAAGTTTGGTTTTTATTACTTTGTTTATAATTTCCAGCCTTGGTTTTACTTGAGAAAGTATGAGTTTTGTTTATTTAATGTATATTTTTCTTGATATGAACATGTGTGGATAGACTAGTTAGGGGTTTAGAGATATTGCAAGGGTGAAGGGATGGAAATTGTGAGAATGAAGTTGACTTGTCTTGAATTGGTACTTGTAGGTCTAGGTTGGTTTGGGATTTAGGATAAATGTCATGAGTTGGGAATTGCTTGTTGGCTTAATCACCCATTAGGTAATTTTCTAATTTAAAGGCTAAGGTTGAGCGTGTGATATGTAATAGTCCATAGTGATTCTTGGAAGTAGCAATAAGCTAGTTGAATATGTCAGGATACTTAATCAACTACTCTAGGATCCCATACCTCTAGGTTACACCATCCGAGCTTATGATTAGGTGGCCTAAGTTAGTTGTTTCTTAGTACCTAATGTGTCTTCTTTATTGAACTTAGAGATCCTGTTCTAGGATATAGTGGAGATCGGGGGCATTTCTGGAGCTTATTAGTTTTGGCTATTTTAGAGAAATTAAGGTGAAAGCTTAATCGAGTCTATAGGCTAACACCATGATGAGAGTACCTTTCATTTAGATTCAAGGATCAATCAACATCTCGAAATCCTAAAGATATCTTTAACCCACTTCTTTACCATTGTTACTAGAATTTTCTAAATTTGCTTTGTGCCTATCTTTTTGGTTATGTTTATTGCATATTAGCGCATATTAGCTACCTCGTCTTCATCAGTTCAAGGTGTTTTGTTTTCTTTTGTTACAATATTTGAAATAGAATTTGCATCCCAACTCTCTGTGGTTCAACCTTAGCTCACCATTTACTGCAATAGCGACAAGCTATCAATAGCCACACCATTATGTAAGCTGCTACAACAAGATGTCTCCTTTGAGTTCAATGATAAATGTAAGGAAGCATTTAACAAATTGAAGGAGCTTTTGTCATCCCCATCGACGATCCCACCAGATTAGAGCCTCCCACTTCGAAATTATTTGTGATGCAAGTGACTATGTAATAAGGGCAGTTCTAGGACAAAGAGTGGGCAAAGCTTTACATGCCATCATTTGTGCTTCAAAGACCCTCAATCCAACTCAATTGACTTATTCTACAACTAAAAAAACTTTTATATGTGATTTTTGCTTTAGAAAATTTTCGATCATATTTGCTTAATGCTAAAGTGATTGTTTGTTTTGGCCATACAACTTTACAATTCCTACTCACAATGAAAGAAGCAAAACAGAGGCTGATTAGATGGATTCTCCTCCTTCAAGAGTTCGATTTGGAAATAAGAGATAAAAAAGGGGCAAAAAATGTGGTGGTCAAAGAGAGTGGTTTATTTATAGGATTGAATCATCTTATATTTTTCTTATGTATTTAAATCTCTTTTAAATCCTATTGTTATGCTAAAATACTCAATTTATGTACATCTTGTGTTTACATATAGATTAAAGGAGTGAACACAAATATATGCTAAAAGGAAGAAGATTGACAAAGTTTGGAAAGCCATCTATGGAGGGGAAACCATCAAGGTCATTCGGAGGAGAATCGGAGAAGACCTGCGAAATAACTCAAGGCCACGATTGTGATAGAAGCCTGATCACACGGCCACAATCATGGGAAGTCAGCCATGATCATAAAAGAAGCTTGAGCAGAGTGCCACAGTTATAGGGAGTTAGCCACAATCGTGACAAAGAGCATCATGGCCGACGCATAAACAGATACAGATGGCCTTTCGAACTTAAGCTTTTGAGGGGCTTTTTGTACTGTTGAGGCAGAGAAAAATCCTAGGTTTTACCTTAAATGGAACATACTATATAAAGAAAGAGAGGAGGACCTAGAGGGAGGCTACAAAACCTACCATTTTTGGAAAACTTCAAGAAGAGAGAAGAAGAATAGAGAAGGAAGGAGCAGAGAAGTTTTTATTATTTTCTTTATGCTTAGCTAGTTTATTTCATTTTCAAAGCTTTATTTTCATATGTCTTAATCAATTCATTCAATTAGTTTAGAGCTTTCTTAGTGTTAATCACATTTTTACATGTGCTGGAATATTTAGAATGAATGTTTAATGGATTTCATAGTCAAAACTCATGAATTTTGTAATGAACCTTTATGGTATATCAATGGATGTTTATTTCAGTAACTTTCTAGTTTTAATCTATGTTATTTGAGGTTATTCATGCGTTTTTTAAAATCCCAATTTGTTGGGTATTTGAATGTTTAATGGTTTATGTTATGGGTTTTTGTTTATCTATGATGCTTTTGATTAATTTGTGCTCAATAGTTAGGATCTATGCATGTTCTTAGGTTTATGCTCAATTAATTTGGGCTTTTGTGCAAGTTGTATATGTTAGAATTTTCATTTTGATGCAATTAGTTTAGCATTTGCAATTTGACGTATGATTAGTCATTTTTTAGCATAAAGAGTTTTGATTTCTATTAAGTTAGTGTTGAATTTCGATTTTTATCACTTTATTTACAATTTCCAACATTGGTTTTATTTAATTGAGTATTTTGTTTATTTAATATCAATTGTGCTTAATATGAACATATGTGGCTAGACTACCTAGGGGTTTGGAGATATTATAATGATGAATGGATGAAAATTGTGAGAATGGAGTTGAATTTGTCTTAAATTGGTGCTTGTAGGTCTAAGTTGGTTTAGGATTTAGGATAAATGTCATGAATTATGAATTACTTATTGGTTTGATCACCCTTTAGGTAACTTTCTAATCTAAAGGTTAGGGTTGATCTTATGATATGTAATAGTCTATAGTGATTCCCGGAAGTAGCAATAGGTTAGTTAAATTTGTTAGGATACTTAATCAACCAATCTACGATCCCATACCTTTAGGATACACCTTCCGAGCTAACGAGTTGGTGGCCTAATTCAACTGACCTTGACAAGGAGGTTCAACACAACAACATTACTCAACAAGACAAGCTTTCTATGCCTAGTGGACGAATTACAAGGCAACAAGCTTCAAAGCTCAAGCAAGCCATACAAGGATTTGTCCAAGGCTTAATCACACCTCAAATTTATGATGAGGCCAAGAAATCCATAGAGGAACACCAAGGCATGCCAAAGCTTGTAACTTTGCTAAGTGAGGCACAAAGAGGCTAATACTTAGCCAATTCGAAGACAAGCTTAATATCTTTTATAAAAGGGCTAATTGTATTATTTGGGCTTGTAATTTAGTTGCTTTTATTTAGTTTAAGTTTTGAACTTATTTTATGGGTTGTTTGTATTAAGCCCATTGTTTGCTTTTATTTAGTTTAAGTTTTGAACTTGTTTTTTGGGTTGTTTGTATTAAGACTATTTCTTGCTTTAGAAGTTTATGCCATCTTATTTTCTACAATATAAATAGAATGAGATGAGGTCTGTAAGACAATTTTGCATCATTTGCTTAATGAAATTTCCAGAAATTGGATTTCTTCAAAAGAGGTGTGACTGCCATTCAAGAAATACTTGCAAAGTGAATTAGTTTATGATTTCTTTAGGATTGGGTCTCAATTCACAAAACTGGAGTTTGATCTAGCATGTTCTTGGGATAGAAAGTTGGGGTAATTAACCAATAGAATTAGGGGGTTTCAAGAAAGATCTCTTGCCTAAGTTAGTTGTTTCTTAGTACCTAATGCATATTTGTTATTGAACTTAGAAAGCCTATTCTAGTTTATAATGGAGATCAGAAGCATTTCTAAAGGTTATTAGTTTTGCCTATTTTAGAGAAATTAAGGGTTCCAGAGCTTTATCGAGTCCATAAGCTAACACTATGATGAGAGTACCTTTTATTTAGGTTCAAGGATCAATGACCATCTCGAAATCCCAAAGATATCTCCAACCCACTTCTTTACTATTGTTATTAGACTTTTCTAAATATGCTTTGTGCTTGTCTTTTTGGTTACGTTCATTGTATATTATCTGTCTCGTCTTCATCACTTTAGGGTGTTTTGTTTTCTTTTATTACAACATTTAAAATAACACTTACATCCCAGCTCTTTGTGGTTCGACCCTAGCTCACCATTTACTACATAGTTTGGTAGTTATAAATTTATTATTTGGTATTTAGCGACAGGCTATCATTTATACATGCCCTCATTTTTTAAAGATGCATATCATATGACATATTCCAATAGTCAGGCAATCTATCCCATAAGGATAAATTGTTTCTAACTCTTGTACTTTTTTTTTGAAAATTTTGACATTTAGGATATTGACTTTATGGGAACTTTCCCTCCATCTTTTTTCTTTAATCATATATTGCTTATAGTAGATTATGTTTCTAAATGGGTGGAAGCCAAAGACACCAAAACTAGCAATGCTAAAGTTGCTGCTGATTTTATTGAAGCTAATATTCTTTCTAGGTTCAGGATACCAAAAGCAATCATTAGTGTTAGGGGAACCCATTTTTGCCACAAAGTCTTGGAAACTTTGTTCAAAAAATATCACATCATGCACAACGTTTCCACCTATTACCATCCCCAAATTAATGGACAAACTGAAGTGTCGAACTAGGAAATCAAGGCAATTCTGGAGAAAATAGTGCTGCCCAATAGAAAAGATAAAAGGTTAAGACTAGACGACGCACTATAGGCCTACAGGATAACTTATAAAAGACCAATAGAGATGTCTCCATATAGACTGATGTTCAGAAAGTCATGACATATCACAGTGGAATTGCAACATAAGGCATATTGTTCTATAAAAGGATGCAATACGAATTTGGATGATGCAGGTGTGTATAGGAAGTTGCAACTGCAAGAGTTAGAGGAGATGAGGAATGACTCTTATAAAAAATCAATGATATATAAAGAGAAGATGAAGGATTTTCATGATAAAATCATTTCATGGAAAAGCTTTTTGGTGGGTCAGAAAGTGCTATTATATCATTTTTAGCTCAAATTATTTCCAAGTCAGTTGCCTTCTCATTAGGTTGGTCTATTTGTTGTTACTCATGCCTTTCCTTTTGGTGCAGTAGAGATACAAAGTCTTATAACTAATAAGATATTCAGAGTGAATGGTCATCACTTGAAGTCGTATTATGAACGCTTCCTATGAGGGCTTCCAAATGGAGGATTTGGAACTGTTGATGCTGGAAGACGTGAATAGTGTCACTTAATACGAGCAATATGGAGTCGAGCCAACGATAATAAATAAAAGCATTGTTTGGGAGGCAACCTAAAAGAAGTTGACTTCTGTTTTTTTACATTTTTCACATTTTTTATTTTCTTTAAATGCTCCATTTTTAGCATTTGATGTTACATTAGGGACAATGTAAGTTTTAAGTGTAGGAGTGGAGATTTTAGTTTATATATATGTTTTCTTAATTGTTGCTTATGTGACTTGCTTATGTAGTTTCTTAGGTGGTTTTCAAAATCAAACAAACAAAATTAAAAATTTTCTCATTTTATATTGCTTTTAAGACTATATAGTCATAATTAGAGTGTAAATTGGCTAGAAAAATCTATGGAAACTTTAGCATGTACTTTTGCTCTTGTGGTTAGTTAATATGTATTATTTTTAGACAAGTAGTGTCTAGTAGTAGACAAAAGTTAATGAGATTTTGGGCCTAACTAGACTGACACATCCATATTATTCTCATTGTCTTTTATTATGCGTGACCTTTATGACATATCATCCTGACTTTGCTTTGATTTTCTATTCGATACCACATTTTTATCAAATACATTTTCAAAATGATTAGGCATTTTTTATTGTTCACGAGCTACATTAGCCAAATAGCCTACCCATTTATATAAATTTTCCTTTGTTAAACCTCCTTGAGATTTGTTAACCTTTCTTTTTCTACTAACCACATTACATGCCTTAAATTGAATAAAGTGTCCCACCCAAGCCTTAAAGCTAGAGGAGCATTTTTTATTTTTAGTGATTGTGGATGTACAAAAGTATAAGTGTGGGGATGTGCATATGTGTGGAATGGTTATAATTATTGGGATGTTATTTTATATCTTATCAATGCAATTCCCATGTTGATGTAACTTCTTTCAATTTTCAAATTAAATGAAAAGAAAAGAAATGTTTGAATAAAAATATTAAGGTGGAAATAAATTTGTTTTGAGAATTTATTCATGATCATTTCTCCTCCTAAAGTTGTATTGAATGGGTAATTTGAATATGATGCATATGAGGTAGATGTGGCTTTGAAGGATTACTCCATATAGTTTTAATAATCATCATCAATTGTATGAGTCAATCCTTCTGGTTGGTTATGCTTTATGTTATTTGAGGTTTGAGAGCTTGAATTTGAGAAATGAAGCATGATTTTTGCATTCATCATAGCTGATGGTATCCAGCTTTGAATGAATGTTAGTTTTGACGCTTGATGTTGCATTGAGTGTTACTTTTGTTTCACTAACTTTGATGGCTTTTACACTACATTATCTAAATACATCTCACTTTATCTGTACCCATATTACAACCTTAAAAATTCCCCTGATTCACGATTATGCGTGTGAATTTTAATGGTGGAGAAATGAAATGATATTTGAAGTTGTGGATTGTTATGATCATAAATGGTGTTTGAGTTTACCTATAAATTTATCTTATTCAAACACATTTTATCTAATTCTACCTCTAGATTATTCAATTTCTAAAGGTGATGAATGTTGATTGATTATGACTAAAAGATTTGAATGTTAAGTTCTTGCTATGTTTTTGAAAGTCAACAATCTTTACCTATGATTATATATTCTTAGGAAATATGGAAAATAAGTAAAAGTTTTGATTTGTGACTTTGATTTTGATGATTTGCTTGAGGACAGTCAAAAGCTAAGTGTAGGGGAACTTAATATATGCTTAAATGTTGATACATTTAATCTATTACACTTAGTGATTAATGGATTAAATTGTTTAGGACACTCACTTTAGCTCATATTTTTATTTTGGATACATTTCACAATTGAAGGAGCTAAAGTGACTCAAAAGCATACTCATTGAGCCATCATCTCAATTTTCATACTATATTGTCTTAATGGAGCAATAAGACGAAAAAGATTAAAAGAAAAAGGAGATAAGATAGCACATAAAAGTCGAGAATGGTGCACAATGGTTCATGGCTAAGCTAAAATAAATGTCACAGTTGTGAGCAGTCTCATGGCTGTAACATAAATTTCATAGGAGTGAGACACTCTCACGCCCATGCAAGATATCTTATGGGTGTGAGACACCACTCACACCCATGAGATATCATTCACCAACTTCAATTAAATGGACAACTATCCATTTAACCCAGTTGTCCATTTAACTTAGCTATCAATTGTAACCTATTTTTTAAAGATATAATGAAACATATTGTATGACGACAAGGTGGGGGTGGAATAACGAGACAACAATGGAGGGATGCCATTCATCATCAATTTCTCTCGAATTTTCAAGATGGAATAAGGAGATAGCAATGGAGAGACGCCAGTCATCATCATTTTTCTCATGGATTTTCAAGATGGAATAACAAAGATAGCAGTGAACTGCAACTATTCTTCATTATTTTCTCTTCAGTTTTTAAGATGGAAAAAGGAAACAACTACTATTCTTCTTAGAGATTGATGGAGAAAATAAAAGCCTAACATCCCAACACTAGTTTGCAAGTGAAATTGGTTGGATCGAAAATGAAAGCATGCAAGATTTGGTTAAATAGTAGATTTCAAAACTTTTTCAAAATCAAAACCGTAGCAGAAATAACATAACCAAATCAACATGTTTCAGCTATACATGATACGATATAACGAAAATAATTTACATAAGAAGAAGGTGGTATCACTTTTGTATCCTCTACTTTATCAGTGTAACCTCTCCTTATTGTTGTATCCCAACCAATCCTATCTACCATTTTTTCTTCTTGGATAACTTGGTTAACTAGATCTTTTGGTGGGAAAGGAGAAGAAATATTTTGAGGAGATTTTTCTTAGAAGAAAGAAGTAAAAAATGAGACGCTTCTCATTCAAGTTTCGACTATGCATGCATAAGAGGAGAAAGTGAGTCAAAAAAACAAAATGCAAGAACCCTTCTTTCCTTCCTTGTCAATTTCGGTTATTATGAAAAAATGATGTGATGTGCATCCAATACACCACTTCATTCTTTAACCAATCATAAAGAAGCCAATAAATGAGACTCTTCTCATTTGTTTAAGATGGCTATATGAAAAGACCAATAACCAAAATAAGACCTTCTCATTTTCAGTTATGGATGAAAGAAGGAAGAAAAAATACATCAAATGCACCTCTTCCTTTCTTTAATGGAATGAATGCTATAAGGTTACATTACATGCCATCATTAAAAGACAACCATTAAACTATTTAATGATAAGATCATTACTCCATTTAATGATGATAAAGCATGATAAAAACCATTTTTAACTTAACAATTCAATGCTAAATGTGCAACTGCACATTTAGGTATAAAAAACCAAAATATGCCTCCTTTCTTTAATAACTTTGTTTTAATTTAATTAATCTAATTAATCAAATCAAACCAAAGTCAAGCCCAATATTAGATGTTCATTTGGGCTTCTAATTAAAGTAAGCCCAACATTCAATCATGGGTTTTAGAACCTCTATTTATATTTCTTACTTTGCTTGATAACCTTCCTAGAAACTAAATGGAGAATCTAATTTGACTTATATAATTCAAGCTCCAATAAGCCTAGAATTAATTTAATCTCATTAGAATTATTTCCAACCTATTAATCAAATGTCATTTCATTAAAGACAATTGGTTGAACTCTTAAATTACTAAGTATTATTATAATACATGTTTTAAACAAGATGTCCAATTGCAAACTTTATTATGAACCATATTATAGCCATCTACTCAATAAAGGGTAAAATTACTGTTTTACCCTTATGTTGGTTTTTCCTTCTAGATCTCTCATTTTACTCTATATGGTGATTAACACACAAGGTCTCATCTTGGTGCTAAGACTTGATGGGTAGCTAGTCCACCAAACAAATGGCGCCATTTTAATCACCAAACTCCATAAAAACATCTAAAAGTGATGATATCACTATAAACTCTTTATTTGAGTGAATGTTCCTTCATACATGTTCCAATTAACAATCCCAACATGCAAACACTGGATTGATAATCTGTACAAATCCATTCCGATCATATCAAGAATTATAATGAAACATATATGAGTTCACCACTCATCAAGATTGTGGTTCATAATAACAGAATGTTAAGGTCTATGTTTTAAGATTAAAGTAACGAGCTACTTCATTCTTTAAAATATATTTGATTCTAGATTTATTTAATAGTGCCATTATCGATAGTAAACTACTATCATGATATGAAACTCATCATTCCCTTGACGGAAACTCTATTACATACACGGAGGTAAATCGCAACACTATAGTCTAAACCATAATCAAGTGAATAACTTGATTATTCAACTATGAATTAACTAATTCAGATTCTAATAATATACATGTTTCCACATACATCTCCATGTATATGTATATTACTTACAAAAGAATCTTGGTACCTTATGACTGGATATATATAATGCCCATACAAATAAAACCAAACATTTTTGTTTTATTAACAATAAATATTTTTCATTACAAAAGTAATTGGAAGAATATTAAGTTATATGTAAATACACTTACTTTCTAGACACTATATTTACATAAATCCAACAATCTCCCACTTTCACTAAAGCAAGTTTGACATATCCCTCATTCCTATCCCTGCTATGTAACCCTCAAAACTCTTTTGAGATAGCGTCTTTATAAATGGATCAACAAGGTTTCGCTCTGTGAGAATCTTTACCACATTCAGCTCACCACATTGTATTATCTCCCTTATGAGATGATACTTTCTCTCAATGTGTTTGGAAGCTTTATGGTTCCGAGGTTCTTTAGAATTAGTCACTACCCCACTATTATCACAATAAAGTGTAATGGCCTTTTCTCCCTCAGGAACTACCTCGAAATCATTCAGGAACTGGCAGAGCTAGACTACTTCTTTTGCTACTTCAAAAGCAGTAACATACTCAACCTTTATAGTCAAATTAGTAACACAAGAATGGTTGATACTCCTCCAAACTATGGATCCACCTCTTAAAACAAATATAGAACTAGAAGTTGATTTTGTTGAGTCAACATCTAATTGGAAATCAGAATCCATATATCCTGTCGGAATAAGGTTACTTCCAGAGTAAACAAGCATTAAGTTCTTCATCCTACGAAGATAATTTAGTATGCACTTAATCGCAGTCCAATGCTCCATTCCTGGATTGGACTGGAATCTACTTACCAGTCCCACTGCATAACAGATATCCAGTCTAGTGCAAAGTATAGCATACATTAAACTTCCAACTACTGAAGCATATGGAATGTTATGCATGCGTTCTACTTCCTCTTGGGTCTTAGGTGCTTGCTCCTTTGAAAGTTTGATTTCATGTCTTATAGGTGTGAAACCCCTCTTGGAATCTTGCATGGAAAACTTATTGAGCATGTTCTCCATGTAGGTTATTTGAGACAAGGCTATCAGTTTGTTCTTATGATCCCTTATAAGTTTGATCCCTAGAACATAGCCAGGCTCTCCCAAATCCTTCATTGAGAACTGTTCTTTCAACCATCCCTTAATCATAGATAACATTCCTATATCACTCCCATTAAGCAGATTATTATCGACATACAGGATTAAGAAAGTAACCTTGCTTTCTTGTATCCTTTTATAGACACAAGGTTCATCTAGATTTTGTATGAATCCATAGGTTTTGATATACTTATCAAACCTAATATTCCAAGACCTAGATGCTTGCTTAAGTCCACAAATGGTCCTCTGCAATTTGCATACCTTATACTTATTACCTAGCTTAATGAATCCTTCTGGTTAGGCCATATAAATGGTCTCTTCAAGATCTCCATTAAGAAATATGGTCTTGACGTCCATTTGACATATTTCATAATCGAAATAGGCTGCTATGCCCAAAAGAATTCTGATGGACTAAAGCATGGCAACTGGAGAAAAAATCTCCTCAGAGTCTATACCCTCTTTTTGAGTATAGCCTTTAGTTACCAATCTAACTTTAAAAGTCTCTACCTTTCCATCTGATCCTCTTTTTCTTTTGTAGATCCATTTACACGGTATGACTTTTACATCTGGTAGTAGATTTAAAAGGATCCAGACTTCATTAGAGTATATGGAATATATTTCTGATTCCCTCGCCTTGAGCCATTTTTCTGCATTAACATCATTAATAGCCTGTGTATAAGTAATGGGATCTATTTCTTCTTAGTCCGAGATAGCAATTATGCCTTCTCCTAGACCTAGATATCTGTCTGGTTGTCTCACAACCCTCCTACTATGTCTAGGCATGACTTAATGTTTAGGCTGCTCTTCTGATTTAACTCTTAAATACATTTCGACATCTTGTTCTGCTATATCCAAATAAACTCTTGGTTTGTATGAAATAGCTAACTCCTGGAGTACTACTTCACTTCTTCCTTTGAGATTTATCACAAATTCTTCCTCCAAGAAGGTTGCATTTGTCGACACAAATACCTTCCTATCTTGAGGACTGTGAAAATAGTACCCTCATATACCTTTAGGATATCCTACAAAAAAACATACTTCTGACCATGGTTCCATCTTTGTGGCAGGCCTTAAAGCATAAGCTAGGAAACCCCAAGTCCTCAAGTGCCTCAATGAAGGCACTCATCTAGTCCACAGCTCCTTAGGAGTTTTAGGCACCGATTTTGATGGAGCAAAGTTAAGAAGATAGGTTGTCATTTGTATGGCATATCCCCAGAACGATTCTGGAAGGCTAGCATAGGACATCATTGATCTTACCAATTCCAATAGGATCTTATTCCTCCTCTCAACTACACCATTCTGTTGAGCTGTTTGACAAGTTGGAAACAATTCCATTGTCAATTAGAAATTATTGGAACTCTCTAGATAAGTACTCACCACCTCGATCTGATCGAAATTGTTTTAATGGCTTACCTAGTTGTTTCTCAACTTCAGCTTTGAATTCTTTGAACCTTTCAAAGAACTCACTCTTTTTATGCATTAAATACAGATAGTCATGTTTAGAGTAATCATATATAAAGGAAGTATTCATAACCACCTCTAGCTTATATGTTCATGAGTGCACATATATCAGTGTGTACCAGGTCCAACATGGATTCAGATATGTTTCCTTTAGAAGAAAATGAGGCTTTGGTCATCTTTCCTTCAATACAAGATTCACAAGTGGATAACGGATCATTATCCAAGCCTTCAAGGATCCTATCCTTCACTAACTTGTCAAGTCTTTTTTGATTGATATGACCCATTCTTAAATGCTATAGATATTTTGAATTAATGCTAGAGTCATTGGATTGTCTTGGCTTTATTAATACTGTAGTGCTTAGTGAGCCTGTCATCGGTTCTATAAAGAACAATCCTTGTTTAATTATCGCATTACAAAAAAAATCCTTATTCTCATATATTGAAACAACATTTTCAAAATATAAGGAATAACCTGATTTTATTAGACAAAAAATAGAAATCATGTTCCTTAAAATCATTGGGATGTAATATACATTCTCCAAATATAATCTATGACCACTAGGAAAGTCCAAGATAATTACTCCCATTGATCCTGCTGAAAAAGAGGATCCATCTGCTATCTTGACTTGAAACTAGCCTTTATGTAGTCTTTTCCTTTGCTAGAACCCCTAAAAAGAATTGCAAACATGGTTAGTGGCTCCTGAATCTAAAATCCAAAAATCATAATTTGTCACATTTCTAGTTCCTATCAAACTTAGGAAACCCATACTTTGTTTTCTTTTGAGGGACTCATGGTAGACTAGACAATTTCTTTTCTAGTGACCCTGCTCACCACATTGGAAACACTTTCCCTTGATGTCCGCTTTGGCCTTCTTCTTCACAGGTTGGACCTTGACCCCTATTTGGGCCTTCTTTTTCATTGGACCCTTCTTCTTTTGCTTGCCCTTAACCTTGGGCTTAGAAAAAGATGCTACATTAGCTTCTAGCCCATAAGCTTTGATATTTAATATCTCCTCCGTACTCTGGAGGGTATTCATCAACTCACTTAAGGTGTAATCCTTGTTGTTGAACTCATAGTCCAACTTAAACTGCTGAAAAGATAAGTTTAAGCTATTGATGATCATAGTCATCTGTGCGTCCGTATCCATATCTTCCTCAAGCATCTCAACCTCAATAACAACAAAGATTACCTTCAGCATGTAATCCCGCACCGAATCACTAGGTTTTTGTCTAAGATTATGAAAAGTTTGGATAGCTTTCACTCTTGCAGACCTAGTCCTCACACCAAACATCTCATATAGGTGATGGACCATTGCATTAGCAGTTTTCATACGAGCAATTTGCTTTTGCAACATTCCGCATATAGAAGCTAGAATATAACACTTACAAGTCTTATCAGCATTCTACCATCACTCATATTATTGAACTTGCTTAGAAGTTGAATTACCACTTGGTGGTGCATGCTTATTGTCTGCTAATACCCATAAAATTTGTTCATATTGAAGAACAATGTCAAGGTTACGTCTCCATTCATTAAAATTCTCTCCTTCTTCCAATTTGTTATTTTTCAAGAGCAAAGTGAGTGGATTCATATTGTGGTTGATTTTGTCTGAAAATAAAAATTATTAAAACATGAGCATACTATTCAACAACATTGGAACTTTGTATAAAATCATGATGCATGGATGCATGATGATAAAATTAACAAAATTTAGAAAACTAAAACTTTATACAAGGGTTATTTTTCTTATCTATAATAGACTAAATGACGGTGGGCCATTTTATCCATTAAAAGAAGAAATGGGACCCTCACACTAAAAAAACTACCAAGCATCTTCATGCCTTACATTTTGAGAAGTGCCATGATTTGGTCCATAATTTTACCAACAGAGCTACGGTGGGTAGGTTATTGATAAAATATGTTGAGTGTGTAACTATTTGATTCATCCACTAAAGGTAATTGCAAACCATGCCTTGGTGGGAGGTCACAGTTGTTACCAATGAGTAGACTTATCCTTAAGGAGACCCAAACCATGCAAGATTTAGGATTCATGTCCTCCTATGGGGAGTAACACTTCACCACATGCAAATGGGCCATTGTATGGAGACTGTGGACTCTCACATGAGCATCCTCTCCCACTCAATCTTTTTTCAATCTTTAAGTTTTTAATAAATACCATCTTGTCTATATGTAATTTATTATCCATCCTATATTATTTCATTATATATCTCATACATAATGAATGCATGGAAAAGCCTAGGGTTGGTAATTTTCTAAATGACTTACAATCACATAATATCATATACTATTTGCATCCATTTATCCATTCATATAATGAACTAATAGGCCACATTTGATTGTCAATCCTAGAACATAAATAAAATTACAAGGCTTTTAGACCCAATACCAAAAAAAAAACTTCTTGGACTTGGATCTTCTGCTTCGAACTCTTCATCCACATGACCTAGCCCATTCGGTAAAAAATGTGTAATGGAATTTTCATAAAAACCGAATTTTGTCACTTTGAAAAAAAAAACAGCACTTGTTTTCATCAAAACCGAAACCTTGGCAATATGAAAACAAAAATTTCAGCACTAGTTTTTGGTAAAACTGACACTTAAAAAACATTCCAGCACTTGTACTTCATCAAACTGAAAGTTTGTTAAAACAAAAATTCCAGCAACTTGGTTTTCATAAAAAGAAACTTTGTTAAAAAAAATCCAGCACTTCGGTTTTCATAAAACCGAAACTTTGCCAATACACCAAATGATATAACGAATTCATTACCTATGCTTCTCTTCAATCCATGGTTGCTCCATCTTCAAAATTACAGAATTTTGTACATTACAAAATCAAAGAAAACTAAAAACTGAAACTAAGGAGGAAACATGACGATGATAGGCCACCCTCCTCGTTACAAACCAAACGAAGAAAAACTTACAAGGCAAAACATGCACATATATGTTTTTATCACAAAAAATATGCAGCATAAAAAATTTAATTGCCAACCCATGGATCACATATAGGAACTGAAGTCATGCAAAAGAAATGGCTCTGATACTAATTGTTGGATCGAAAACGAAAGCTTGCAAGATTTGGTTAAACAGTAGATTTCAAAACTTTTTTGAAATCATAAACACAGCGGAAATAACATTACCAAATCAACATGTTTTAGCTATGCATGATACGATTTAAGGAAATAATTTACACAAGAAGAAGGTGGTAGAAATATACCGACTCCTTACTATAGCTTTGACTCCTCACTTTTGTATCCTCTCCTTTGTCAATGTACCCTCTCCTTGTTGTTATATCCTGACCAATCTGATCGACTATTTGGTCTTCTTGGATAACTTGGTTAACATGATCTTTTGGTGGGAAAGGAGAAGAAATATTTTAAGAAGATTTTTATTAGAAGAGAGAAGCCAAAAATGAGACGCTTCTCATTCAAGTTTCGGCTATGCATGCATGAGAGGAGAGAATGAGTCAAAAAACAAAATGCATGAACCCTTCTTCCCCTCCTTGTCAATTTCGGTTATCATGAAAAAAAGATATGATCTGCATCCATTACATCACTTCATTCTTTAATCAATTATAAAGAAGCCAATAAATGAGACTCTTCTCATTTGTTTAAGATGGCTATATGAAAAGACCAATAACCTAAATGAGACCTTCTCATTTGTGGTTATGGATGAAAGAAGGAAGAAAAAATACATCAAATGCACCTCTTCTTTCTTTAATGAAATGAATGCTAAAAGGTTACATACATGCCATCATTAAAAGACAATTATTAAACCATTTAATGATGAGATCATAACTTTATTTAATGATGATAAAGCATGATAAAAACTGAAATATGCCCTCCTTCTTTCTTTAATAACTTTGTTTTAATTTAATTAATCTAATTAATCGTATCAAACCAAAGGCAAGCCCAATATTAAATGTTCATTTAAGCTTCTAATTAAAGTAAGCCCAACATTCAATCATGGGTTTTAAAACCTCTATTTATATTTCTTACTTTGTTTAATAACCTTCTTAGAAGCCAAATGGGGAATCTAATTCGACTTATATAATTCAAGCTATAATAAGTCTAGAATTAATTTAATCTCATTAGAATTGATTACAACTTGTTAATCAAATGTCATTCCACTAAAGAAAATTGGTGATGTCTAATTGCAAACTTTATTATGAGCCATATTATAGCCATCCACTTAATAAAGGGTAAAATTACCGTTTTGCTCTTACGTTGGTTTTTCCTTCTAGATCTCCTGCTTTACCCTATATGGTGATTAACCCATAAGATCTCATCTTAGTGCTAAGACTTGATGCGTAGCTAGTCCATCAAACTAGTGGTTCCATTTTAATCACTAAACTCTGTAAAAACATCTAAAAGTGATGATATCACTATAAACTCTTTATTTGAGTGAATGCTCCCTGATACATGTTTCAATTAATAATTCCAGCATGCAGACATTGGATTGATACTACGTACAAATCCATTCTGATCATATCAAGAATTATAATGAAATACATATGAGTTCACCACTCATCAAGATTATGGTTCGTAATGACAAAATGCTAAGGTCTATGTTTTAAGATTAAAGTAATGGCCTACTTTATTCTTTAAAACATACTTGATTCCAGATTCATTTAATAGTTCCATTATCATCATTCCCTTAAAGTAAACTCTTTTAGTTACACGAAGATAAATCGCAACACTACAGTCTAAACTATAATCAAGTGACCAACTTGATTATTCAATTATGAATAAACTAAATTAGATTTTAATAATATACATATTTCCCATACATCTCTATGTATATGTATATTACTTACAAAAGAATCTTGGTACATTATGACTAGATATGTATAATGCTCATACAAATAAAACCAAACTCTTTTGTTTTATTAATAATAAATATTTTTCATGTACGAACCTACTGATATAATGTTGAATGCAATATGTAATCATTATATTTGATGTTTGTTAGTAGCCGCTAATAATCTTGAATCATTAAGAACAAAGTAATATAGGATAGATAACCCGAACATGTGAGGTTATTGCCTATATTAATCTATTTTCCACTTCGTAATGTGATTACCAAATTGAATCTAGAGATCACTACAAGAAAATCATAATTTAGCGTCGGAAATTTACCGACGGAACAAAAAACGTAGGTATTTACCGATGGATTACAAGCTACCATCGGTAATACGTTGTCCATGTTTATATATAGCGACAGAAACATTGTCATCGGTAAAAGTGGAGGGAAGGAATTTCGCTCAAAATCTTCGACGATATATATCGACGAATAAGCCATTACCATTGGTAAAAATTGAGGGAATGCTTCCTGCAATTAAATAGCTTCAGACATTTATCGACGGATACTATTCCGTCGGTGGGTTTGGATAGACATCAGTCATTTACCGACAGAATGTATGCCGTCAATAAACTTAAGATCAAGTTTACCAACAGAGTATGTTCTTCGTCGCAAAAATAAGTAGTAACACATCCCAGTTAAATAATTGGTGAATTTTAATACCAACGGAATTTTAATTTCGTCAGTAAATGTCGATTGGTTAATAAATAAAATGACGTCGTTTGGTTTAAAACCAAACAACGTCGTTTCAGTCTTTGTCTTTAAAGACGTAGAAGCCCCCTCCCCGCTATTTTCTTCTTTTTCTCTCCTCCCGTCGCGTCATCTAGTTTCGGGCGATCCACCTTGCGTTTTCTGACCATTTTCTAACCATTTTTTGGCCCATCGTGCGTCGTTTTCTAGTAAGCTCTCTTTTGGGTGTATTGTTTCTCCAAAAAATGCAATTTTTATGTGTTAACCATGGGTGTTTGTGTATTTGGATTTTGTGTGATTATTGTTGATATATGTGGTTTTTTGTGTAATTGTTGGTTGATTTGTTGTTTATATGTGTTATTTTCGGTAAATAATAGAAAAAATACATTTGTTTTGTGATTAGTTAGAGATTATCCATATTGCCTATGAGGTGTTCGATAAAATGCCCTCTATGATTGTTGGAATGTTTGGTTGTAATTGTTGTGTGAATTTGAGAAATTGAAGTGTGAAAATGAAGTGTGAATTTGAGAAATTGAAGTGTGAAATTGAAGTGTGAATTTAAGTGTGAAATCGAGGTGTAAATTGAAGTATGTAATTATTATTCTTATTATCATCAAATTTGTTATTTGTATTTAATTTATTATTATTATTAATCTTCTACTTATTATTAATTTTATTAATATTAAATTTAT
>JAOSBO010000008.1:21261922-21272637 GCA_027563915.1 Erythroxylum rotundifolium
TATTACCTATCTAATCATAACCCTCCACCAAGCATTAGTTTTCATTTCATTCCCATTGCCTCTTTCCCATTCCCCCCTAACAAGCATACCTAGTTGTTTGATTACCGATAATAGATAAGCTAAGTAATAATAAAATTATAATGAATCTTAAATAATTCTGGACTTTTATTCTCACAAGAAGGTGTGGGTATACGTTGGAATGAAATATTAGGAGTGAAAGAATATTATCAAGTTGTTATCAAAATATTATCAAGACATTGAGAATACTATCATCAAAATTATTTTTATATTAATTTTTAATAATTATTTTATTTTGTTTTATTAATACCTTCATTCTTATCTTAAAAATTATTTTTACCTATCTAAAAATTAATAATTTTATAATTCATTAGTTTTTATTAATTATTTATAAAATATTATAATTAAATATGTTAAAAATCATATAATAACTAAATATAAGTAAAATATCAAACACTAATATAATTGTTAACTTTTATAATATTATTCCTAGTACTTGCACACTAAATAAGCATAATTAGTAATTTTATTTTTATTCTAATTCTACTTTTTGTTTTCATTCCCATGTTCTTATTTCGATTCTTTTATTACCCGATTATCAAACGAGACATTGTAGTTAAAAAGGAAAAATATTTATTAGACTTGATATATTTTCAGATCTGATGTATATTAATTTTCAAATGAACCGTTTTATTTTATAAAAATAAATGAAGAAGGAAGAAAAAACTGTCGGGGCAGTTGTTTGGGATATTAAGGAGCATGGGCTGAACTAACAGCTTAACGGGCCTTATATAGAGGTCTCGTATTGTACTTTTGAAACCAGTAAACCCTAGTCGTGTGTCTCCAAATCTTTGGTATCATTTTTACTTCACTCTCTTCTGCAACCACGATTCATACGCTTTGCAAACATCAATACAATTACAATTTGCCGAATTCACAAATCACCTTCAAACCCTACATTGGTTACGCAACGGCAATCATGGCCACCAAATACGACTACGACGACGCTCCCGCCGCCAGCTACAACGACCAAGCCACCGGCCTCGGCTACGACCCCAATTTCGTGCCCGACTCGGTGAAGTCGTTCGTAATGCATCTATACCGCCACATTAGAGAGAAGAACGTATATGAGATTCACCAGATGTACGAGACCTCATTTCTAACCCTCTCCGACCGTCTCTTCAAGGACTCACCTTGGCCCTCCGTCGATGCCGTCGCTCACCACGTCGACAACGATCATGTTTTCTGCCTACTTTACCGCGAGATGTGGTTTCGTCACCTTTACGCTCGTCTCTCTCCTACGCTTAATCAGAGGATTGACAGCTGGGATAATTATTGTAGTTTATTCGAGGTAATTTTAATTTTGAATCTGTGAGGTGGTTGCTTGAACTGTATTTTTGACGATTCTCTCTGTTTCTGCGTGTGCCTTTTGGCGTTGTTATTGTAGGTAGTGCTGCATGGAGTGGTGAATATGCAATTGCCCAATCAGTGGTTGTGGGACATGGTGGATGAGTTTGTTTACCAGTTTCAGAGCTTTTGTCAGTATAGGGCTAAGATGAAGAACAAAACTGAACAGGAAATTGCCCTTTTGAGGCAATTTGACCAGGTACACGTTGCTCTACATTAAATTGCCATTTTGTACCCTTTTATCCTTTTAATTTCGTGATTGTGCAAGAAAGACGATAAATTTATCGTACTTGTTTCTTTGACAATTGAACCACCGCATTATTGCAATGGCAAGACAACTATTCAAACTGCACAAGTGACATACGCTGTGTTTTTATGTTTTCTTGTCATTGGATTCGTAACAATTATGCTTGTTGGAATATTTTGATTTCAGGCTTGGAATGTCTACGGAGTGCTCAACTTCTTGCAAGCACTGGTGGAGAAATCAATGATCATTCAGATTTTGGAGCAGGAGAAAGAAGGTACTGAACAGTTCACTGCAACAGATGGGTATGATTACAGTGGTGGAAGTAACGTCTTGAAGGTGTTGGGATATTTCAGCATGATTGGTTTGTTGAGGGTTCATTGCCTCTTAGGGGACTACAATACTGGCTTGAAGTGCTTACAACCGATTGACATTAGTCAACAAGGAGTTTACACCAGCGTCATAGGAAGCCACATTACGACAATATACCATTATGGGTTTGCCAATCTAATGTTGCGAAGGTATAACTGCTTATTCATTGGAATACTATTCCATTTTTCACATATTTTACATATTAACTTTTCAATAGCTTCGAGTGATGTTTGTGTTCCTATTATTCCTCTTATTTGGACTCTCCATCCGAGTGAGAATATAGTCTGGTAGCTATATTTTACATTCACCGTCTATAATGTTCCTATTATTACCCTTGTTAAGACTCTCCATTAGTTAGAATATCCCATATTGACTGATCATGAAAATGTCTAAAGGTTTACAACTGATAAATGTCAACTATCCAAATGACTAGTTCTAGTCATTTTAGGAATGACTGACCAAAGCTCAATTTTCTAGTCATTTTAGCAATGATTGACCAAAGCTCAATTCTTGTTAATGTGCTCTACACTCTACCCATATTAAAAATTCTAATATGGTATCAGAATAGGTTTGGTTCGAATTATTAATTTCCCAGTTGTTCATTTGGATGTCCATATTAGAATTTTTAATATGGGTTGAGTGTAAAGTCCATTAACAAAAATTGGACTTGAGTCAACCTTTGGTAAAATGACTAAAACTAGTTATTTGGATAGTTGACCCTTATTACTTATAAACTCTTTAATATTTTTATGTTTAATCAATATGAGATATTCTAACACTCCAACTCAAGTGCAAGTGGCAGTTATCACTTGAAATAAACGCAGCGGTAATTAAATCGAGCCATTGGTGGTGGACATCTAGGCAAACAATCGACCAAACCTGCTCTGATACTATATTAGAATTTTTAACATGGGTAGAGAGCCTATTAACTAGAATATGGGATACTCTAACACCAAATATCTCTAGGTTCAATTTCATTTAGTTACGTCTCATATTAACCTTCTTTTAAAACTGATTATACATTTCAAAAAAAAATCATTGAACGGCATACAAATAGAAGTGGAAATTGATTTTTTGGTATGTTAATCTGCTTCTGTGGGGTTGTTTTGTTATATTTTCATTCCTATTGATCTTGTTCTTGTCGTACATCCAACTGTGGTTTTGGTGTTGTTACTTAGTGCTAGGGATGGCAACTGGGCCCGCCCTACCTCGAAGTCAATGGGCCAAGCGGCTTGATTGGGCATCGGGCCTAGTTTTTTGAAAAATCAGAACTCGAGCTCGATATGCCCAGGCTTAGCTCAACCCTGACCAACCCCTATAAGCAAAACAATGTCGTTTTGTATTTTTAATTTATAAAAAAATTCGAGTGGGCGGAGTTAGGTTCGGGCTTGAGCCTACTGTCTTGGACCTCGCCCAGACCTCAGCAGAAGGGCTTGGGGCCTGGGTAGGCCTGGCTTTGACTCGGCTTATTGCCATCCTTACTTGGTGCTTTCACATAGACATCTTGGGGATAATTAAGGCCCCTCGGCATCTCTCTTGCAATGTACATTATAGTAAAATAATGAATCCATTTGGTGGAAATTTTATTAAACTAATCCCCACATTAGGCAAAACATTTTTCCTGCAAATAAGTGAGTGCAGTTGACCTGTTAGGCTCCCTCTTTGTACCTTGTTCCTTGTTTCCGAATTTTTTCCTAACTCGAGAAGGGAACTTAATTCTATGTTCATTGTTCTTTGTTCTTCATTCTATGTTAATGCTCAGCATAAAATGCGTTGTATTCCAATTAACAAGTTCTGTAATTTGTTTGAGAATGTTCTCATGTGTCTTCATTTCTTCTCCATTTTTGAGCTTTTCAAACATCATAAATTTTTTGAAGGTATGTGGATGCTATTCGTGAATTCAATAAAATCCTCTTGTACATTTACAAGACTAAGCAGTATCATCAGAAGTCTCCTCAGTATGAGCAGATACTTAAGAAGAATGAGCAAATGTATGCCTTACTGGCAATTTGTCTTTCACTTTGCCCTCAAGTGAAGCTTATAGAAGAGACTGTGAACTCACAATTGCAAGAGAAGTATGGAGAAAAGATGATTAGAATGCAAAGATATGATGATGAGGCTTTTGCTATTTATGATGACCTCTTTTCATATGCATGCCCCAAATTCATTACTCCCTCTGCTCCTAGTTTTGAAGAGCCTCTGGTGAATTACAACCAGGTATATACTACCATCTCAAATGTGCAAAATTACGATGGAAAGTTATGATAAGAAGCTTGTTACTCAGCATATTCCCTTACCATTTCCCTTTCATATTTTTCTGCTAATATTTGAAGAACATCTGTGTTAAGATTCCTTCCCGCCAGAAAATAGTGATTGAGCATCAATTTCTTTATAAGTTATGATATTCTCTTTCTAATAGATTTTTTTTAAGTTAAAAATTTTGTAAAAGCTTAATAAATTGTATTTTTTAATACCATATCTGGAATTTCTTTTCATTTTTCTCGATTAATGATGTAATATGTTAAGCTGGTTAGCAGCTTTGTTTGGCAAACATGTCTGCCTAATTTTCTCTCTCTCAATGTTACGCACGTGAATTGTATGTAACCCTTTGTAATATCATTTTCTTATCACGTTTAGGATGCATATAGATTGCAGTTGAAGCTCTTTCTATATGAAGTGAAACAACAACAGTTGCTAGCAGGAGTTAGGACTTTCTTGAGAGTTTTCTCCACTCTCTCTCTGGGGAAGCTTGCTGACTACATGGAGGTGGACGAACCTACTCTGAGGTTACCTTTGATAATCTATACTATCAAGAGATAATGTCCTTGTCCGAATATTTTTATCGAATGATATTATGAGCTTTACATATGTTTCCCATTGCAGAACCATCCTGATGACTTACAAGCACAAGACTCATGCTGTTGATTCTGAGCGGAAGATTATTTCTAATGCTGATGTTGATTTCTACATCGACGATGTATGCATTTTTTTCATTAATTAATAATTTGTCAAAAGCTTATTTTAGGATCTTTCTGACAGTTCTTGCCCTTTTCGAGATTGATGCTTCGAACAATTGCTATTGATTTCTTTTAACATTAACTTTCAAAATGAACAGCTTTCGGGGTTTGTAATGACAAGCATCGTTTCTTTATTGGCAATGCTTATTAGCAACAATTTATGCACGTAATTAAAGTGTCAATTCATGGTAAATGTGGCCGACTGGTCATTGACCTCTGAATTATACTCATGATGTGCATATGTTACATTTATATGTGTACAGGTCATAGTATCTTTTGTTAATTGAGATTTAATGGAAAAGTTCCTGGTCTTTGTGCTGACGTGAGCTTCTGTTGCTACAGGACATGATTCATGTTGTTGAATCCAAAACAGTGAAACGTTATGGTGACTACTTTTTGCGGCAAATTGTTAAGGTATGCCTTTTAGTCAGTCAGTATTATACTTTTGTTTTAATTTTTAGTTCAACCGTGTACCGCCTACATGTACAATCTTCCTTTTTTAAACAGCTTGAAGGTGTGATAAATGATATGGATCGGATACAGCTGGACTGAGGCACAGAGCATTTATATAAGTATGCCAAAGCCTCTTGATGTTCCTTAAATTAACAGAATTTGTTTTTCTATCGGCTGTTTCCTCTTGTTATGTCAATCGAATTAGTTAAACCAATTTAGCATTGATGTCATAATAAGCTATGAACTTGGCTATTTTAGAATGTTAAAATCTCTTGCTTTTCTTTTCAGCTATGTTTCTTACTAGGAAAAGTTATAAAATGTTATATCATAACTTTCTTATTTTTTAAAATTATTTACCATAATCACTTTTAATGGATGTGATGATTAATCTTTTTTCATTTTGAATTCTCTTAATACTTTTTGTCAAAAGCATAAAGTATTCAATCTGTGTGTTACTTCCTAAATTACACTTTATATGGTTTAAAGAAATTTATGGTCTAAAACATATTACCAAACTTTTGCTATTGAACAAACTTCTTAATTTTTTACTATATGTTTATTTGTTTCTATTTATATTTATATTTTTATTTGTAAATGATTTTTTTAGCTTTTATAACTTATGAAAATTATAAAAACAATAAAAGTGGTTTTTGTTTTTGTTTTTATAATATAATTTATTATTAATTAAATATATTATTTAATTATTCAATATTAGTTATTAATAAAATTATTAGTTATGAATAATTTAATTTAAAATTTCCAAAATATATAAATTTAAAATAACAATTTAAAATATATATTCAAAATAAATATCAATTTATGAATAAAATTTAATGATTTAATATTTATTTTCATAAAAAATTTACTAATGATTTGTCAATAAATATTACATAAAAGGTTAAAATAATTTTTTTTAATTCACGCTCTCACAGTTTTAATCAGTCCCATGTACAAGCTTTGCAATTTAGTTTTTATAGACTGAGTTGATTAAACTCCTTGATTCAAATATATGTAATTGATGGCAGAGGAGAAGATGAAAACCCAAAACTCAAAAACCAAGGGCGTACAATCCTGAAATATACATCAAGAAATGGGTGGGCACTAACAGATAGGGATGGCACAAAAATCACAACCCAATACAGCCCAGCTTTAAGTCAACCGGGTTAGACCGAATTGACTATGCCTTGTTATGGGCTCAAGCTGGGCTGAAATTTTGAAATTGTTTTTTAAAATTAAAAAAATAAATTTAATCAACCTCGAATTGGGGCCTAAAGTCTGGTCCGAATGAGGTTTGACTTAGCCTAATCCAGTGTCATACATACTAATAGAGTCTATTACCAGCTATTTATGCTTGCATAGATAGAAATAATACCAACACCCTCGTCTAATGCACAAGAAACCTGTGACAGAAGCAAGATTAACACATTTATTAATACAGAAGAAACATCTGATAGAAATAATCATTTAGTTTTATATTATTTGTTGCGTTCTGATTAGGCCTAGGGGATGCTACATACCTGAATCTAAAGTGCTAAAATCCATTCTATGGTCCTACTGGAGCTTATAGGGTTTACAAACTCATAGTTTGGTGGTCAAATGGTGATTGATAACTTCAATTCTTTCTATTCTATAGTTAGAAAGGAAAATGATTCAATGTCTAAATATTAATGTTGCCAAATTAAAATATTTTTTATATTCTAATTACTTATGACTTACAATCAGTCATATTCATACTCTTTCTTATTCACATTTGTCATCGGACTTTTAGTCTGGCATTTAACATTGAAGGTGAGAACAAATAGTCGGTCATATTTACATTCAAGTAGCACTTACAGTCCCAAATATAGAACTCCTCGAATAATCAATTGTCCGGAATCAACACAATCAATTTCACATTCATAAGATAATTCAAACGTAATCTAACACAAACAATTAATTGAGTGAGACCGTCTAAGTTTCTCACAGGTCGTTCCCAAAATTTATGCCTAGAAGTTCCGACAACGTCTAGATGTTGACGTTCCAGTTACTCCTCTATATCACACAATATAAGTGTTTATCATAATTTGGCACAATTATAAGTGTTTATTAATGCATATGTATGTATATGAAGTATGCACAATGTACATTCATGACAATCCTGGGTATTGCTCTATTATTATTGTCATGTAAACATTCATATATCCAAACTCACATAAGTATCATTTATACTTATGGTTTATACCTCAATAAAATTATAAAAAATAAAAATTTATAATTCCTTAGTCAATTCAGATTTTTCTATAAAAACTTTCGGGTCAACATTTCATGTTTTTTTTGACCAAGAAAATGAAGTAATTTGTGGACACTTTCTTCTAGAAAATTGTTCTCCTATCTCTTAAGTTTATACTGACACTAAGATCATTCAATTTGGTTAGTATTCTATGAGTTATGCTCAAAATACTATAGATTGAACACATTTGAAACTTTGGCTTGTACATGATCGTGTACAACTCATATCTCTCAATTCCCACATTCAAAAATTATGAACTTTATATCATTTGAAATATAAGAGAATAAACTACAACTTTTGTGAAGAAACCTTTGTCTAATCCAGCATCTATCAATATAGTTTAATCAATATCATCAAGACATGATTTCTGTCTTGGGTAATACTACAACCTTAGTCAAAACTCAATTTCAAGCTAGATTTTGAAATTATAAGAGACAGAATTAAAATTAGATTTCTTCAGAAACATTGTAGTCCTATGTCTCTAGTTTACTCCAAATCAAAAATCATCCCATTCGGATAACTAGCGAACATGTTATGGCTAAAACACATAAGCATAAGCAGTGGATATGTTACAACTACATTTTCCAGCGTTCATCTTCCAATTTACTACACCCAATTCTCGACTTCATGTCAATTTTTGAGACTCTTAACGATAGAATTCAAATTCAGTGTCTTCATAAAAAATATTGCCATATGTCTCTAGTTTAATCCAGATCAAGAATTGTCTCATTTGGATAACTACATAACAAGTTATGGCTAAAAGACAGAAGCTTAATCAGTGGAAATGTTATAACTACTATTCTTCAGCATCCTCTTCATCACCATTTAGTCTCTCAATCCTTCCTTAAAACAACTCATAAATATCATTAATACATTAAAACCGAACATACATCTATTTATTGCAACTTCAACGTTACACATATCTCAACTCCTGTATCATGATCATTAAACACTAAACTATCATCATACATGCTTCATTTAGCAAAACCATGAAGATTAACAAGCTATTTACTTGATTTATCTTCAAATCCTTCAAAAACACACCAAACCTAGCTTTCTCATTTCTCTCACGACCATCATCATTCTAGAGTGGATTTGGTTGGGTTTTTTTTTGTGAGAAATGAAGAAAAGAGCAAGTTAAGTAGTAAGTGAAAGATTAGAGGGTTAGGTTTAACATGTATAGAACTTAGAGAAGTAAAAACGTGAAGAAGAGAAGAAGATAAAGCTCACGAAGAGAGGGAGAGAAAAGCAAATGAAAGACAACATTTAATTTGGTCTTTCAAATAAAAAATAGTGAAGTTTCGTGAGTGGGGGAGTGATGGCAAGTGATGGTGACACTTGTCACCTTCCTATAGTCCCATTTAGACTCCTTTTTAAACACTAGTCCATTTAACTCCAATTTCTAGTCCAATTGTCTCCAAATTTTAATAATATATGTCATTAAACCCAAATGTCATTTATAATAATTTTCACTTCCATTTAATTTTACTACTATTTATCAACTATCCCGTCACTTAGTATTTTTTTTAGTACAAAATTTACCCAAAAATTCAAAGATTTTCTAAATTTCACCTAAATTTTAAAATCAATACCTTTACACACCAAGTCAATTTTCAATACATATAAACCACAATTTAGATCAAAAATTCACATTTATAACAATTATACCAGGAATGTCAACTAATGCATGTACAATTATTTTCATATGCAAAATTCAATAATCACGTGTATATGCATATCATATAATGCATGACCATGAAATGCATTTTCTAATTTCTTAATAAGCTCTCATATTTACTATTCTAGCCTCAATATAGGTAACGGGATGTTACATAATTAGTTATTTGTAATTCTTATAATTACGTAAATGTTATATTTTATATATTAAATTAAATGAATTGCAAGAACAAAAGATATTGAAAGATAAAAAGAAAATTAAATATTTTGATCCATAAAGTCTTCATGTCTTAAAGTCAATCAAGTATAATCTTCCAATCCTTATCTATTAAAGTTACATTCAGTTTTCCAATAAACGTTCCATTTCCATCAAATTTGGTCCAAATATTTTTTTCTCTCCCTTACATGCAAGCAGTTTTTTATTGCTATTAATTTTTTTTTCCAAATATTGTATCTCTCCCATGCATGGTTTCCTTGTCATTTCTTCTTAATGTTGATCAAAAGTTTTGTTTGGCCTAATAGGAGAGGACTTATCTTTGTAAAACTATAAGTTTAAGGGTGTACTTGTTCAGTGGGTATGAAAAAAGGAGAATGAGTATGGAATGAAAGATCGAGTTTGGTAAGGTACTATGATCATAGAGTTATTATTTTGATTACCCATTATTAGGTAATACGTCATTCCTCTCCTAATCTAAAGGAATGGGTATTATTATTAATTAATTTATTAGTTACATTAAAATTAATTAAAATATAATTAATTAATTAAAATATTATAATTAATTAATTAAAATATTATAATTAATTAATTAAAATATTATAATTAATTAATTAATTACACTATAATTAATTAAAATATAATTCATTCATTAATTAAAATATTGTAATTAATTAATTAAAATATTATTAATTAAAATATTGTAATTTATTTATTTATTTATTACAATATTATTAATTAAAATATTGTAATTTATTTATTTATTTATTACAATATTATTAATAATTAATTAACTACAATATAATTCATTCATTAATTAAAATATGGTAATTAATTAATTATTTAACATATAATTATTTAAAATATTGTTATTAATTAATTAAAATATATTTATTAATTAATTAAAATATAATTAATTGATTAGTTACAATATAATTAATTAATTAGTTACAATATAATTAATTAAAATTAATTACAATATTTTAATTAATCAATATATTGTAACTGATTAATTACAATATAATTAATTAAAATATAATAAAT
>JAOSBO010000008.1:21274662-21291329 GCA_027563915.1 Erythroxylum rotundifolium
TGTGCAAAATTCACTATTCACGTGCATATATGAATGCATGAATATAGCCAAACAATTTTAAACACTTCTAACCCGTTCTAAATTACTATTTTACTCTTTCCATCGGTGATGGGATGTTACACACACATCGCACTTCGCATAATGAGACGCGACAGCGTCTAGTTGGCGCGTCCCTGTAGACAGTCAGGTGCGTGCATGGTCTTCTCCGTCTTCGACACTAGTGACGATTTTTAGCGTCTCAGAACCCCATTTTCCCCTCCATTTGGCTCTTTTTTGACCCTTTTTCAAAACTAACCTTATGTATACCACTTCTACGTAATTATATACGCAAAAAAATTGAAAAAAGAATAAAAAATGAAGGAAAACCATATGAGATGAAAAATCGAAAAACCTTCGTTTCCAATAATTCGATCACGTAACCGCTTTGATACCACATGTAATACTTAGAACAGACCTTATTACGTATTCAGGATCAAACGTGAAAGGATTAAAAAATGAAAGGAATGCAGAATACCTAATTCGGTTCCATATCTGATTCCGAAGCCGATTTTAGCCTCCAAACGAACTTGAATATGCCAGGGATCTTTATAGAAAATGTTAACTGTCACGTGGTCTAGGCTTTTGTACAGTTTCCTCAAAACACGAGCGTCTCTTAACAGGTTAGAGCTCCAAATGCTTGTGAATGACTTCAGTAACTACAGGAGACCTTAACCTATATATATATAGCTTCTATATCGGGCTTCTCCATCATAAGACCAATATGGACCAGTCCACACTAAAGGGGATCTATTTTCTATCCGGACTTCGACCCATTAATTTAGATCATTTATTGGGTCACTTTATTACCCTTATCTGGATCAAATTGCGTAACTTAACGGATAATTTATTTGAAACCAAAATTATAATTAATAATTGTCCACCATATAGGAAAAAGACAAAATTGCCCTTAGGAGCAAAAATATCTCACATATGTTTCCTTGCAAAAATCACTAAGTAATTGATATTCTTATTTATTAGTATTATTATATTTTTTAAAAAAATTGAATTGTAGACTTAATTTACTTTTATAATTTGATTAATATATTATTAATTATTGATAAATTAATAATTATTAATAATATTATGTATTAAAAATTTTGTATTTATTTTCATAAGCATCAAAATGTAAATATAATTAATAAATTTTTTTTTACAAATTCGTTATTAACAATAAAGTTCAATCAACTTAGGTTTTACTTATAAACAACTAATTTTCCCCAACTGATTTGTCTGTTCTTGGCAACTTGAGTGCCTTTAGAATTTGTTACCTCACGGCATGGTTAAGATCCGGGTGTTTCCTAATTATTCATATCCCTTAACTTTTTGATTTCTATTGTATTGTTGAACCAAAGCTATTTCAATAAAGTTTATTTCATCTTTCCAAAACAAGTTAAGTATTACTTATTTATAAAAAATATAAATCATAAATAAAATAAGAAAATAATTATTCATATTATTAATAATAAAATATACCATTATACTTAATCTATTATCGTATTAAGCTAATCAATATATTATTGACAATTAATAAATACAAATAAAATTTTTAATTTTTGATAAGTTAATTTATTGTTTAATATTTAAATTGAGTAGTAATATATAAGTGTGAAGAATTAATAAATTAATATGATTGAGATATGTTATATACCCAATCAGTCACTTACGAGTGCAAATAATTTTTGTGGAATTCATGAAGTCTCGTTTTGGTGTCTTGTAGCTTAATTTTTAATATTATGACGCTTTTCTAAAATAAATAAAAATTAAATTTGATTTAAATTCAGTCTCAAACTAGATGATAGGTCAAAACCCAGCCATGCCCGAACTGACATGCCGTTATTTTGCAAACGTCAAGGCCTGGCCAATACCACCGTCCCAATTCCCATACCCAATTGAATCAAATTTCATCTCTCAACTTCGTATCGGCTCGGATTGGCAAGGATCCCATTGCCATCCCCCAAATATTATTTAGTTTTGTATACGGAAGTATTTTAAGTTAAAATTTTCGTGATTATCTAACATTGGGACGGGGGTCAAATAGAAGCGAGATAAGCCGGCCTATACTCAAAACATCACTCGACTCTTTTCAGATCTGTGCGCGCGTCTGTCTCGTAGAGAGAGATAGACCATGGCGATTAGGGTTTTTGTAACTCTTGTTATAGTTTTAGCGGTGATTAGCCGCGCCTTCTGTATTTACGAAGATCAAGTAGGCCTCATGGACTGGTGAGTTCCCCAAGAGCAAGTTACTTTTGTTTCTTGATTATTTGATTTCCCTAATTGATTTCGTTTCTTTAGGCATCAGCAGTACATAGGGAAGGTTAAAGACGCTGTTTTCCACACTCAAAAGACTGGTCGAAAGCGTGTTATTGTTTCCACTGAAGAGAATGTTATCGCCTCCCTTGATCTCCGACACGGAGAGATTTGTAAGCTGTAATCCAATCTTTACAATGTTTATCGCGATGTGCTCTGTTTTTTATTGATTTTGAATTGTGTACAGTTTGGAGGCATGTTCTTGGTGGGAATGATGCCATTGATGGAATTGATGTCGCAATGGGAAGATGTAAGTACTCTGCAGAGCTCATTTATAATTATGGTTCGTGTCTTTAATGGGTTGGTATCCCGGAGCTGTTAACTCTGTGGTTTGTTTCGTGGGCATACTTGGTTCATTGCATTTCGATCATAGATTCGCAATGATTTTACTTACCTAGATCGTTCCCCATATTGTTAATTTTCCTTGGGATCGCTTTTTGCTTTTTGCTTTTTGCTTTCTAGTTTCTTTTTTTTTTCCCCCTTGAATTCTGTTCTCTGTTTTTTTAAATATATATATCTTCAGATGTGATAACACTTTCATCTGGAGGAAGTACTTTACGAGCCTGGAACCTACCTGATGGACAGATGGTGTGGGAATCTTTTCTTCAAGGTCCTATCAACTCCAAGTCAACATTGTTGGTACCGGTTAGTACTGAAAATTTCAAATATTTATTTGGCTTGAGAAAGTGAACTTTCGTCCATTGTTCTGAAAAATGTAGGATTTGCCAGTCTGTTCTTTCCTACATCTTCAAACATTCTTTATTTATATAGGGAAGACAATAATCTGCATTCACATATGATAGTGAAATTCTACTGATGAGTGTTCTTTTAGTTTTGAACTTTGTGCTTCTTCTTCAAGAATTTTGAACTTTATTATTATTATTTTTGTTGCAAAATTTGCCTTCTAAATCTACAACAAAATATTGATAACTAATATTTCACTGCATTCTTCAGATCAACTTGAAATTTGATAAGGACAGTGTAATCCTTGTATTTGGGAAAGGAAGTGTCCATGCCGTTTCATGCCTACATGGTGATGTTTTGTGGACGAAGGATTTTCCAGATGACAGGTTTGACCGATTTAATTGGTTCTTTTCACCACTTTACACATCAAATGTCACTCATTAGTCTCTAATCACTTTATTTGCAGTTTTCAGGTCAAGCAAGTAGTTCAGCCTGTTGGGACTGATAGTACATATGTTGTAGGTTTTGCTGGTTTATCCCAGTTTCATGCCTACCAAATCAATGCCAGAAATGGGGAGCTAGTCAAACACAGGAGTGCAGTCTTTTCTGGTGGGTTTTCAGGGGAAATTTCTCTAGTATCAAGCTTTGCACTTGTGGCGCTTGATTCCTCAGGTTCAAGTTTGATAGTGGTTAACTTTCAGGATGAAATTAGCTTTCAGAAAACATACATCAGAGATCTGGTTAATGATTTCGTAGGGATGGCTGTTATACTGCCTTCAAAACTCATGGGGATGTTTTGTCTGAAAACGAATAATCATGTGGTATTTATAAGAGTGATAGATGAAGGTATGCTGGAGTTGGTCGATAAAATCAACAGCAGAATGGCTGTGAGTGATGCCCTTCCAATCTCAGAAAGCCAAAATGCCTTTGCTATTGTTCAGCAAGGAAGTAGTGATATTCACCTGTCGGTGAAGCTTGCTAATGATTGGAATCTTGATTTGCTGAAGGAAAGTGTAAAGATGGACCAGCAAAGGGGTTTTGTTGATAAGTTTTTCATAAATAATTATGTCCGAACAGATAGATCCCATGGGTTTAGGGCTTTGCTTGTCATGGAAGATCATTCCCTGTTGCTAGTACAACAAGGAGAGGTTGTCTGGTGCCGGGAGGATGGCCTTGCCTCAATAATAGATGCAACCACATCAGAACTTCCTGTTGGGAAGGAAGGTGTGTCTGTTGCAAAAGTCGAAGAGAATCTCTTTGAATGGCTTAAGGTACTATTCTCTATTTACTTTGGAAATGATGTTTGTGAGTACTGAAGTTGTTCAAAATTCCATAGATTCAATCATGATATTAGTTTTAAATTTCATTATGATTGCATAATTCTTCTTCCTTAACTTCTTCCCAAGGAGACAGGAAATTGAGCTGAAGTGGAAATACATATTTTTCTCCCTATGGAATATGTTACTAAACTCGGCATCATCAAACAAAATCCTGAAACAAAAGTAAAAAGAGAGTACGGCATTATCTTGAAACAAACAAAAACTGATATTTGCTTATGGAGATTACAAAAGCAATTCACTTGGTCTTGTTTTTCTCATTATGTTCTCAGCTGAGCACCGCGTTTTTCAATGAATGTTGTTTGTGAAATCTCCTATTTTAGTGCTATATTGCATTGTATTCCATAGAAATTTATTTACGAAAAATTAGCATAACCTATGCAGCTCCCATTTCTAGTTTTTGCTTTCGATTCAGAGAGTCTCTTAGGTGTTAACGACATATAAAACAACCATTTTCAGATTAGGTAAGGACCTATGTTTATATTGCTGGAGTTTTTGCTGTACAAAATAAATAGTATGAAATTTTCATTTTGCATCTTGACATGAGTATATTACACAGCATTTCTTATCTTGCGTTTAGATGTTGAAGGACTACTTTTTGTTGTAAGGGGCATGTATTGAGACTGAAGGGCTCCTTAATGGTTGCAAACCCTGATGATGTGGCAGCCATACAAAGCATGAGAATGAAAAACTCTGAGAAGAGCAAAATGACAAGAGACCATAATGGGTTCCGCAAGCTGCTCATTGTTCTTACTAAAGCTGGCAAATTATTTTCTTTACACACTGGAAATGGCCGGGTTGTCTGGTCGTTATTCCTTAATTCCCTTCGTAAATCAGAATCACATGAAAAGCCAGTTGGGCTTAATGTGTATCAATGGCAGATTCCCCATCACCATGCTATGGATGCAAATCCATCTATCATGGTAGTTGGCAGGTCCCATCCGAGCTTGGATGCCCCTGGGGTGGTTTCATTTGTTGATACTTACACAGGGAAGGAGGTCCGTTCTATGAATCTTGTTCACGCTGTTGTACAAGTGATTCCACTACCGTTTACAGATTCAACTGAACAACGTCTTCATCTACTAATTGACTTTGATGGGAGAGCACATTTACATCCTAAATCCCCTGAAGCTATTAGTATTTTTATGAGGGAGTTTGGGAATATTTACTGGTATTCAGTTAACAGTGATGATGGAATCCTTAAAGGACATGCATTGAAGAGGAACTGTGGTGGTGAAGTTGCAGATGATTATTGCTTTGAAACCAGGCATACATGGTCAATCATATTGCCGTTGGAGTCAGAAAGGATCATCAAAACTGTAACTAGAAAATTAGATGAGGTATATATTATGTCTTTATATCTTTTGGCAGAAATGCTATACTGTTTGTATCCTTGTTAATAAATTAATCAACAATAACAACCACAGTAACAACAACATCAGATACCACTTGTGATAAAAATTGAAGAGTTAAAAGCATAAGTGCCTTCTGAACTAAGTCCAGTTCAGATTGCACTTGTGAAGTGTAACTAAAATATTTTGGTGGTTGCCTAGTAGAAGGGAAGCTTATTGCAGTTGTAGATACTTCTGTAGGGAAACTGACTATTTGCGTATTTTTCAGGTAAATAATTATTAAATTTGCTTTGTTGTACATGTATCTGAAAAACAAAAATTTGAAATTGGAATATTACGATTTTCCTTGAAATCAGATGCTAGTATGGGATTTGATTGTTTTACCAAACTTTTTGTTGATTTGAATGGTTGAATGCCTTTTCAGTTGGGAAATTGCATATGCTGGCTTAATTTTCCAAACATGCAACACTTGATTTGTTATTAGTCAGATGGTTCAGAAAGCATGGGTGTCTGCATAAGATGAATATAAATGCGAACACTTCTCTTGTTAGATAATATCATGATCTATGTCATTCAAAAGCAAATCCTTTTATGTCTGCAATCAAAAGACAACTATGTTATCATAGTAATTGGAACATCCTTGTGACTGAACTTCGCAAGCATTCTCTAAATAACACATGTATCTTCATGTTTAATTTTATTTACTTGATTCTTATCATTCTATAGGTGGTTCATACTCAAGCAAAGGTAACAACTGACCAAGATGTAATGTACAAGTATATATCAAAAAATATACTTTTTCTGGCTACTGTTACACCAAAAGCTACTGGTAATATTGGATCAGCCACTCCTGAGGAGTCATGGTTGATTGCTTATCTTGTAGATACTGTAACTGGTCGTATATTACATCGAATGACTCATCATGGCTCACAAGGTCCCGTACATGCTGTACGTTTCCTGTTCATGCTGTTATTTTTCCTCATCAGTTTCAAAAGATTAAATCGTGAGAAGCAATGTCTCATGCTTGATCTCATTTGCAGGTTTTTAGTGAAAATTGGGTTATCTATCACCACTTTAATCTAAGAGCACATAGATATGAGATGTCAGTCATTGAAGTTTATGATCAGTCCCGAGCGGTACGGATGTGAACTTTAAGTTTCTCTAGGCAGAAGTTGGTATATTGCACTCTAAGCAAATCTATATTTTACAAACTGAATTCAGGACAACAAAGATGTTTGGAAGCTTGTTCTTGGGAAGCATAATCTCACTTCACCTGTCTCTTCCTATTCTCGACCGGAGGTGATAACAAAGTCACAATCCTACTTTTTCACACACTCCGTGAAAGCAATAGGAGTTACATCAACTGCCAAGGGAATAACTTCAAAGCAGCTTCTTATTGGTACTATTGGTGACCAGGTTCGCTATTTTTCACTCTGAAGTTACCTTGGGTTATGGTTATTGAGACTGATTCTTTAATTCCGTTTCATTAGTTCCAGTCTTTGACAATGTCAAGCTTGTTGCATGACATCTGTCTCTATTTATGCATTAAAACTAATTGAAATTTTTGCAGGTTTTGGCACTTGATAAGCGTTTCTTAGATCCTCGTCGATCTGTAAATCCCACACAAGCTGAGAGGGAAGAGGGAATTCTACCTCTTACAGATTCATTGCCAATCAATTCTCAGGTTAGTTTCTGTTCATGTTCTTCTGCTCTTTTGCATCATTGGTTAATTAATTGTCTTTTGGGGGGTGGTAACTTTGGACTGATCTCCTTTTTTCCTCTAACTTGCTTGGTGTTGGTCCTTTGAGTAGCTCACAAGGTTATATGCAAATAGATACATTGTTTTGCTATCTTGACTTTTTTCTTTCTTTAACCAAGTAATTTTCAAGATCATTGTGTAGCAATTGGGTGAAATGTTAATGCAATACATATTTATGGGGGAAAACTGAAGATCAGGATCTGAACTTTGATGACAAATAAGGAAAAATGACAAAATCTGAATGCATTGACATTAGATGTTAGAATCCGTAGTTTGTTATGACTTTCGGAAGATAGTTAAACTCTGGTGAAGTTTCCAAATATTGTGCATATTGAATAAATGAGGCAAGGCCGCATGAAGTAAATTCAGTTTCATGCTGGATAGCTTTATGTTGTTCCAGATATTTCTCTGCTGTGGACATTATTTCTGTTATTACTGTAGAAGTAGTAGTCTTCGACCACATTCCTCAAACAGCTTGCAATAACTTTCTTGGTCCCAAAAGACAATCTTTCATTTGGTCAGTCTATTTCCATAGTAGAAGTCAACAAACCTCTTACCTTTAATATTCTGATTAGGTGCTATAATGTAATGTTTGAATTGTGATATTTACCATGGATCTGGGAAATTCTGTGGATGATTGTGAACGAAAGTGGATGTTGGAACTACTGCAGATTGCCCTTTTTGTCATTTCAAGGATTGTCTGGCTTGTCCTATAGACGGTATATGCAATTAATTTTTGTTGAGGTCTCTAGGGAAGAACGATTTGAAAAATGCACAATCATAGCAGTAAACCTTGATTCATGTATGGATAAAGCATATGTCATGACATCGTATGCGTGCGAGTTGGGTGATAGACACCTGCACAACTGCACAGAAAGAAATGGTAATCATTTGCTGTGAATGTAATAATACCCGACTGTGGAGGCTAGAATGAAACTCAAAGCAACTAAGGAGTCTTGGTATAGCAAAGGTCAAATTTTACATCATAACATGCATTATTTTCATTTTTCTGCCCTCCACATTTTGCTCTTTTGATGTGTTAGAATCCTCTTTCTACTAATTGTTTGCTCAAGTTGGTCTAAAAATTTTGTTTTCAGTCGTATGTAACCCATGTCGTTAAAGTGGAAGGTCTCCGAGGAATAATGACAGTGCCTGCTAAGCTGGAGTCGACCACCCTTGTATTTTCGTATGGTGTGGATCTCTTTTTCACTCGCCTAGCACCTTCCAGGACATATGATTCCCTTACAGATGATTTTAGCTATGCCCTGTTGCTCATAACGATTGTTGCACTTGTTGCGGCAATCTTTGTCACGTGGGCTTTGTCTGATAAGAAAGAACTGCGGGATAAGTGGCGGTAAGTTGGTCCTTCGCTTAGGATGCTCCCTATCACAGGGTCGCATAGGGCCAAGATATGTTAATGCTGATAATTTAGGACTTGCACTACAGACTTGTAATTTTACTTGATCATGTATTTTCTATTCAATGGCAATTTTTGTTCGTGCCATGTTATATCTCAGCGTACAAAACAGAGTTTTCTATTGTACATTTTTTAAGAAAACCGAAACTAGGAATAATTGGGTTGATTTATTGATATTCAAACTCCCCTATTCGATCGCTTCATATATAATGGGGTCTTTATGGGCGTGTGCAAGATTTTCTTGTAGTTAAAATATGGTATAATTGGATGATTGGAAATCTTTTCTATACAAGAATAGTTACAAAGGAAGAATAGTATCTGCGTTTTTCAAATTTTGATATTTTCTTATAGCTAAAATATGGTATAATTGGACATTGGAAATCTTTTCTGTGGAAAAATTGTCAGTGTGTGATAATAGTATCTACGTTTTCCAACAGTTTGATCGTTTAAAAAGTTACGGGAAATTGCAGTTCTTGATTCTAGAACGATAACGGGTAATTGCGGCCTTGTCCACAAGAAGTGATCTTTTTTAGGTTGTTTTGCTGGACAATAAGATGTGATTGAATTATAGGATAGGGTATATACTGAAAAGGAACTAAGATTTAGGCTTTAGTTGCGTCGGGAAGTTTGTAAGGAAGCACCATTACCACCAGCTTACGCCAGTGCCACTGTTATTGGGTTTTAGATGTAAGTGGATCACTTGGAAGATAAAGTTGAAAGGTTCACTGATTAGTTTTTTTTTTTTGAATAAAAATTGGGTATTCTCATTACTCAATCATAAGTTGATCAACAATAAGAGGAGGAACATGCTTCCAAACTCCTAGGCCTGATAAGGAATGTGACCCAGTTGCCAACAAGTGAACAACCGCATTCGCAGACCTATATACAAAATGACATTCAACATTGCCAATTTCACTAATTAAATGCTTACAATCTAAGATAATTAAGCCAAAAGATGAGTCATCAATCTCAAAAGAAGAGTTTATGGCATTTAACAACCATTAGTGCATTTGATTCCATGATTAGATTGTTCCATTGTGCATCTTTTATCCAGCCTAAGACTTCTCTAAAAGCAAGTGCTTCTGCATGTAAGGCGTCAAAATTCCCTTGTAGGGATAAAGCTTTTGCCGCTACAAATTGACCATTGCCGTTCCTGCAAACAAAACCAACTCTAGCAGTGTTATTTCCTCTATAAACCGAAGCATTTACGTTCACCTTTAGAAATTTTGTCGGTGGCTGTGACCAAATTCTGTCCGCAATCCTTGTTGGTTTAAAACGACTACTGCTCCACTCCCGCAATATACGATGGACTAGCTGCATCACTCCAAAAGGTGCAATAATTTGATGCTTCCATATCTTTTTGTTCCTTGCTGTCCGAATTGCCCATAGGATCATAACTATTTCTTCCGCATCTTTTATCGAAGAATGTTGAAAAACATTTTCCAACCATAGCTTCCATGAATCAACTCCTATAAATTGCCAACCAACACTTGTTAGAATCCATACTGATCGTGCAAATGGACACCGCACAAATAAATGTAACAAAGACTCCTCACTAGCATGGCACATAGGGCAAACAACTTCAACATCCACCCTCCTTTTCCGTAACAACTGTAAACATGGAACAATCTCCCGAATCAAACGCCAACTAAAATTCAGGATCTTTGGCGGAACACAGCTTCTCCACAATTTCTTCCACAGAGAGCTAGGATTAATAACCATCCTAACCCTTGACTCTTGTAGCTTTCGGTAGGCACTCCTAACAGAGTATCTTCTTTTCCTCTCAAACTTCCAGCAATACTTGTCCTCCACTTGCGATTTAGGCAACATAATTGACAATATTTCCAATCATCAAGGTCATTACATAGTGAACTCAATAGGTGGACGTTCCATCTGCCGTTCACAATCAAGTCAAAAACTTTATAACAATTAGACTCCGTTTGCATTGCTGAGGTCACAAACGAGTTGCTAACATTAGGTAACCATGGCTCACTCCAAATTAGAGTCGAGGCCCCATCTTGGATAAGCCTATATGTTCCAGACTTTAGCAGATCACGAGTTTCCCATATACTCCTCCATAAATAGCTAGGATTAGAAGGCAACGAAGCATCAAGAAAATTAGAAGTAGGGAAATACCTTGCTTTCAAGACCCGAGTCACCAAAGCATCTGGTCTTGAAATAATATTCCATCCCTGTTTCCCCAACATCGCAATATTAAATTCACGTAGCCTCTTAAACCCCATACCACCAAAACCTTTTGGATGCGCCATACGTTCCCATGTTAACTAATGTATGCCTTTACTTGCAGCACCTCCCGATTCCCACCAAAATTTGTTCGTAATGTTCTCAATTTCGTAGCACAAAGTCTTTGGTAACATAAATAGAATCATGGCATATAAAGGAATTGCTTGCAAGATCGTCTTCAATAAGATCTCCTTACCTGCCTTAGACAGCATTCCAGTCTTCCAAGAATTAAGCTTCTTACAAATCCTGTCCTTCAAATAACCAAAAACCTCCCTTCTATTCCTACCAATGTGCAACGGAATTCCCAAGTAAGTCCCCAACGATTCTTTCTCCTCAATACCCAACATGTTGTAGATTGAAATTCGCCTATTAGTAGGCCTGTTTGCACTAAACGTGATAGATGATTTGGCCAGATTAATCTCTTGCCCCGAAGCTTGTTCATAAGCCAGCAACATATTCTTAACTGTGCCTGCCTTCGACTCCTCTGCCTTAAGAAAATCAAACTATCATCAGCGAAGAAAAGGTGAGAGATTATAGGTCCTCCTCTGGATACCTGGCTTCCATGTAGAGCACCTGAAAAGTTATAATGCTGAATCATTCTAGACAATCCTTCCGCACAGAGAATAAAGATGTAAGGGGAGAGTGGATCTCCTTGCCTGAACCCCCTGGTCGGTTTAATTGGCCCAATTTGTTTTCCATTTTGCAGAATCCAGTAAGATACCGTCGACAAGCATTGATAAATCAGGTCAACCCACACTGGAGAAAAACCAAACTTGCTAAGAATCTCGTTGACAAAAGTCCATTCCATTCTATCATAGGCTTTACTGATGTCCATTTTTAAAGCAGCGGAAAACTCCTTACCCCTAGTTCACCGATTGAAGGCATGCATTACCTCAAAGGCCAAAATATAATTATCTTGAATACTTTTATCAGGGACAAAGGCACTTTGACTTTCAGAAATTCAGCGGGGAAAAATTCTCTTCAATCTAATAGCAAGCATCTTTGTCATTACTTTGAAAATAACATTGCATAGCGCGATCGGACACAAATCACCCATAACTTCTAGTTCAGGCTTTTTTGGAATATGTACAATAGCAGTTTCATTTAAGGAAGCAGGGAACTTACTAGATTGTAGAAATGTAATACAAGATACTGATATGTCTGAGCCAATCACATCCTAGTATTGCTGGTAGAACTCTGGATTAAAACCATCAAGTCTAGGTGACTTATCCGGTTTCATAGAGAAGACTGCCTCCTTTACATCATCATTCGTGTATGGCTGAAGCAACATATTATTATCCTCCACAAAAACTAAAGAAGGAATACAATTAAGAACCACAACTGAACTATAAGGTTTTTCTTGAAATAACTCAGAAAAATAGTTGAACATCACCTGTTTTAGATTAGTCTCCCAAGTTTTCCATTCATCGTTCCCATCCTTTAGCTGCATGATCTGGTTCTTTTTCCTTCTAGCAGTAGCCAAATTATAGAAAAATCGTGTGTTTTTGTCCCCCTCACTTAACCAAAACGGCTTGGCCTATTGCTTCCAGTATACTTCTCGTTGCCTTAGAAGCTTGTGATACCGATTCCTAGCCTTAGTAAAACGTTTAATATCAGCCTGAGAGCGAGAACCTCATAAGTCAGCAATAGTGTTCAACAAGACGGTCAAATCCCTCTTGAATTTCTGCTTAAATTCCTGTCCCAAATTTGCTAAAATTCTGGCACAAGCCTCCAGCCTATCCGTAACATATAAATGGCTATATTCGGTCCATCCCTGCACCACCATTTCACGACAGGCCACCTCCCTACACCAGCTATTTAAAAAAAAAAACGCCTAGACTGACCACGTGGAATAAAGCAACGTATTTCCAAAGACACTGGAAGATGATCGGAAGAAGTAATCTGAATAACCGACCCTATAGAATACGGAAAACATGTCCGCCAATCATGATTAGTCAAAATTCTGTCCAATTTCTCCTCAATAAAATCAGCACTACCCCTTCCATGCTCCCAAGTGTACGGATACCCCAAAATATGAAAATCAAATAAACCTGCCTCCTGTACTGCAGACCGAAAACCATTAATTAAAATATTTGGTTGTGGACGTCCCCCTCGCTTCTCATAAGCTGCCAGTATGTCATTAAAGTCGCCCATCACAACCCATGGTAAATCCATATGAGATGCCAAAACATGCAGTAAGTTTCATGTTTCAGCCCTTCTCTTTTTATCCGGCATACCATAGAAACTTGTCAACCTCGATTCTCCAACATCCTCCACCTCAACAATAGCATCAATGTACCACTGTGAAAAAACATTAATAGAAACAGATTTTTTTAGCTTTGCATAGTAGTGCTAGTTCGCCACTATGTCCCAAAGCATCAACAGAAAAACAACCATCATACTGTAACAACTGCTTTATTTCATTAATTCTTACGACATTAAACAAAGTTTCTCTGAGGAAAATAAAATTTGGCCTCTTTAGATTAATTGTTTCACATAAAGCTCTTACTACTCGTGGGTTGCCAATCCCACAATAGTTCCAACTTATACAACTCATTGTTCTCGGCGGGTCTGAATCATAGAACCCGCCGCTAATCCGTTTTTTGCCATGGTGGCATTCAAATTGAACCTGCAGTCATTCAAATTGGACCGGCCGTCTTGAATAATGGTGAGGTGAGATGGGCTTGGACTAGGCCCAGTTCTCTTTCGCTTTGGGTCATTTAATTCCATACCTTCATTCTGTTTCACTTCCACAAGGCCAGCATCAACATTCAAAGCATAAGCATCCACGCTATTAGCGTCCATGTTGCCAGCGTTTACAATCAAAACAGAACTTTCCACTCCACGATTTCCTCCTCTATTTTCTCCCCTTATTACGGTCCATTCCTTATCTTTTTCTGATTTCGAAAATGAATTAGGAGCAGGATAGGATTCAAACTTTGCTCCATCTTTACTAGCCAGAAAACCTCCATTGCTGGTCGGAAATCCTCCGTCACTATCTTCCTCCTTCCTAAGCCATTTTTCTCCGATATTTATAGTATTTTTCTAGTAATTAGCACGAAGTTCAGGTCCATAATGATGGGTGAGAGGACCATTCCTGCGTTCTAACAATAATCGGCAGAAGCGTTCAGTATGACCAATTAAGCCATAAAGAAAACAAAAACTAGGTAGGTTTTAATATTTCAAGCTCGGCCAGAACCATTCCCCGTCCTTTCTTCTCAGCTTAATGGACTTCTTTAAAGGCATACGAACATCCCACTTAACCCTAACTTGCATGTATTTACTCCAGGATTGGTTTTTTGGGTCATTCTCCACAAACATATTGATTTGATTTCTTGTTTTCTCCGCCACCCTTGCTGACATACACCATGATTCTAGTCCATGTATTTGCACACAAATATCAAAATGCAGCCAAGGAACCTGTGAAGGATGAGAGAAGCCGAAGCCAGCTAACCTCTCAAGTAGTAACAGCTGATTCAAAAAGGTCCAAGGTGACCTTTCCAAAACTCGTTCAACGTCAACCTCATGATAGAATTTGAAGACATACAAACCTCCATACACTTCTGTTATTGTAACTCCCATAAAAGGCCTCCAAAGTGAGGCCATTGTCTGCTTCATCGCTGTAAAGTTTATCACTTTTTCTGCCGAGAAACGACCTACAAGGGATAAAGAATAATCGATTCCTTCCACATTCTCGTCTTCTTCATCCAGCTCCAGACCTTCGTCTCGATCATCATCGAATGATAACTGATCCATCTCAATAGAAACATCATCCGCCTCCTCCGTCAAATCCATATGAAAAAACAAAATCTTCAAAATCAATAAAACTAGCTACTTGCACATAAGGCAAGATGACCGTCGCCGCTTCTCAAGGTTCACCACCGCCGCTTCTCTTAGGTATTTTATTCTACATGTCTCGTTACTTGAACCAGATGATTCACTTTTTATCGCAAAACTTTGTTGTTATTGCCATGATATTAAAATGATTGTTGCAAGAAGTTTAACTGTTGGACCTCATTTCTGGAACTCAACATTCGGAGTCATCATAAGACGTGAGCGTGCGTATTATCTTGAGGGTTATTTCCATGAACCCGTATTAGTCATATCCCACAAGAGTGGTGTGCCCTCACAGTCAATCACCAAAATCATAATAGAATCCTTCAAAACAATTGTAGCTCCAATTCTCTAGTTTAATTTGAAGCAAGAACTATCTCAAATTGGAATTCTATCGAAGAAGTTATGCTTAAAAAGCCAACGTATGTTCATACCCCAATTATGCTCTCTAAACCGACCCCTCCTTATCTTTCCATCAATATTCTTCATATCAGATCTAAAAGATACCAATTTTTATGGAGGGATAGAAGAATGTGTTAGGAAACTATTTCTTCAAGAATCACTTCATTTGGTGGTCGGACGATGAAGTTATGGCCAAAAGATTCAAACATGTTTATAACCTCAATCATATTGTACCTATCCTAGGAGAATTGGCATAACTTTCTCTAGAAATCTTGGAATGAGGCCATTCTTGAACTATTTAAAAGAAGAAGTCTAGATATACAACTTTTATGAAGACCCAAAAGCGAGATTATGCTTTTAAAATGGTTCAAAAATCGTAATTTACTGTAGCTGTCCCGTAAAGGTCCGTTTAACGGACATACATGTCCGCCTAACGGACATAGATGAGCTTGGGAGCCACTTTTCACCCGAGAAGGTCCCTTTAATGGACATAATGTCCATTGAATGGACATTGGAGATGCTGGGGTCCTCACAGACCTAAGAAGGTCCGCTTAGCGGACCTAAAGTCTGTTTAACGGACATGGGGGTTACCCAAACCCCTCCAAAGCCTCTCCCATGCTTCCTGCATCCATTCTAACATCATATTCACTCATATCCTTCCCAATTTCACTTATAAAGCAATAACACTCCTTAAACATCCAATTACCAACTTGGGTGCATTAAAATTCCAAAACTCAAATCAATTGACTCATCACATACACAAACTCTCATCAGTCACCATAGCTGTCATGTACATACTACCTATGCAACATCACCATTTACAATGCCCTTATCTCTCAACTCCGATACCCAAAATTTACATACTTTATAGCGTTGGAAAGTTAAGAGAATAAGCTATAACTTTCCATAAGAAAACTTTGACTAGTTCTATCTAGATTAGTACAGTTTTCTCCCTGAATCCAGTATAAAATTTCTACCCCTATGAAAAACTTGAAAATGCAATATAAAGACTTTGGAAATCATGAACAAAACATAATGTATACATATATTCATTAACATCAAAATATAAGAGATTTTACAAAGGTTTAGCAGGCATTTTCAGCCACAATACATCAATATCTCAAAATGCCCCAACATACAAAAAGATACATGAATAGTACTTTGCTCAAAAATGCAACTAAAGCCTGGTGGTTACAAATCTAGCTTAAAACACAAAAGATGCAAATTTTGGAGTGATGCCTCGATTGTCTTTCACTTGATCACTTGATATCTTGTTCATCGCCTAAAGATGG
>JAOSBO010000008.1:21291429-21309083 GCA_027563915.1 Erythroxylum rotundifolium
CAGGCGTTTCCTATTCCAACTACCATACTGGACCACATCAACTCTATGTGCAGATTGTTTTTGTGGGGAGGTAAGCATTTTTGTGTTGCTTGGGACAATGTTTGTGTTCCTAAAAATGAAGGTGGATTAGGGCTGCGCAGTTGTAAACTGTGGAATATGGCACTTCTGTCTAAGGTGCTGTGGAATGTTCACAGCAAAACTGACTCACTTTGGGTCAAATGGGTACATGAGGTTTACTTAAAAGGTACGACAGTTTGGGATTGGACACTCCATCCTAGGGACTCTGCTCTTATGAAAAAGTTAGCAGTAATCCGTAATCTACATTTGGAAAGGTTGGGCGGGCGTGCAAAAGTGGAAGCCAGATTACAAAAATTTTGTGTGAATGGCCAGCTCTCTTCACAACATATATATGAAGTCATTCAGCCAAAACACCAGATTAGGCCATGGATGTCATTTATTTGGAAGCAGTACATCCCCCCCAAAATATCGGTCATTGCATGGCTTAGTTTGCTTAACAGGCTCCCCACAAAAGATAATCTTCCTTTCTTGGACATTGACCAAACTTGCAATTTCTGTAAAGTGGACATGGAAACAGGGGGACACCTCTTCTTCCAGTGTACTTTTACCAGAGCAATCTGGCAAGGTATCTGTGCATGGTTGGAGCTGCGGGTACCTGTGGTTAATCTCCACCAGGCTATCAAACGTATCTGACGGGATCACTCAGGTGTGAGGTTGAGAAGCAAAGCAGCCAAATTGGCTGTTCTTTGCACTGTGTATTTTATCTGGAAGTTTAGGAATGCAGTGTTACTGGATGATGCCTCTATTACCTGCGTTAATGCAATTTTCAAGATCAAGCTCTTCATCTATAAAATTCTGCACAAGTTATATCCCCCAGAGTTGATTCCTTTTTAATGTACTTGGCATTATGACACCATAATACGAGGTAGTTTTGGCCCCTGTATCGGTGCTACTTGAGGGGGAGGGGATGCTGGGACTGTTTGTTGGGAGCTAGTTAATGGGGTATTTGTGGTCCAGCACCAGTGGATCACTCCTGCTGTGGCCATGCCATGATGAGTGGCTGAGGGAGGAGAAGGGTCGGGTGTCACGATGCAGTTTATCTCGGAGTATAGTTCTAGCAGAGAGCGAAGGGGCCACATACTGGTCAATGTTTTTCTGCCGCGCTTAGTCAGTCAGGGTATGGGTGAGTTAACACGGGGTGTAGACACTAGGGATATCCAGATATGTTTTATGCTTTGTGGGGGTGGAGATGATGACCTCTGAGAGCAGAGGAGGGTATACTATACACATGATGAAGACATGGCAAGCATTCAGTCCCTTATTTCCAATATGACGAAGCAGCCCTGTCTAGTCTTGAGGTCTGCGAGTCATGATGCCTGTTTCACTTGCTAGAGCTAGGGGACTTGAGCGTGTTCATAATGATTTGGTTGAGAGTGATGGGGCAAATTACAGGTTGGGGGGGTGGGGGGGCAGCCTTTAGTGATGCTCTCCCCAAGCAGGCCACTTTTACTAGTGGCCGGGATTCTGGCTAGGGATGTCTCTCTTGATTGATCAGACGGAGGGAAGTGGTTTTGAAGCTCCTGGTTGGGTGGACCAGAACGGATGGGTTTCCCTGCGTGTTTGATGGTCCTTCCATGATTCCTCTTGTTTTGGCGTTCAAATGAGATTTGCTCGTTTTCCCCTTTTAGTGCTGGAGACTCTTCCGTAATGTGCGTCGCCACTCAACAGTACAGCATGGGCCATGTATGCAACCTATACGTGGTCTGTGCAATGTCCTGCTGGATGAGTAGAGGTTGTAATCGGGTAGGAGGTGATGGTGAGATGTTCATCGCTTAGAGGTTGAAACCTGGATGAGGATGTCTTCCCCGGGTACACTAGTGAGGGATGCTGGCTGCTGGATGCCTTCCCCGGCTCATACCTACCTACGTGGGCTTGCTGCTTAAGTTGTGTGCCGAATGCTTCCCTATGGCTCCCTGTTGTGGTGTGAGTACTGAAACGAGTTTCAGGTTGGTAATAGCATTTGCTGCTGCTCCTTCAATGCGATAAACTGTCGCTGGAGTCACTATTAAATACAGGGCTGAGCTGGTGTTTCTGGAGGTGTACAGCCCCTTGCAGGTTGACGTCACAGTGTGATGGCGCTACAGCTATCGTAATGCTCTATGCTTGTATTGTGTAAGACGAAGATGCTGGAGATCATCTTGGATGGCTAGAAAAGGGTGGTGTCCTATGCATGTTTTCTGGAGCTAATTTCACAGTATAAATGGAAGGCCATCCTTCCTGATTTATTGCTTCCTGGGCATCGTTGGCAAGTTTTGCATAGAGACCATCGTTGCTCTGCTCCCCAACATTACCGGAAGTAGCCAAGGGTGCAGACTCTGTTTAGACTAATTGTTTGCTCATTTTGCAGGTTAGAAATTAAATCCACTTGGGGGTGCTTATCTTTCACTGGTGTTTCTAACTAGTGTCGCGTTCGTGGCTGGCTGATCTGAGATGATCCAGGACTGCCAGATGGTTGGGTTCCCTCGGTGCACCCGCTGCCTGATGCCCTCTGCCCTGTGATAGCTAGGCTACTTCTCTTGATACCTTATGCTGGTTCTCTGTTGGAGCTGGACGTTGGCCAAATACATCTCTGCATGGTACTGTAGCACATCGGTGGTTTCATGCACGCCGAACGTACATGTTCTTCTTTACGCTAGGGCTAGCCCCTGTTATATTTGCCTGTTGGACTCATGGGTGGCCCTGGCCTGGCTGGAAGCCCAACCTCTCTACCAGTTGACTGCTTGTTGCACGCAGGGGACCTGTCTCATGTAAGTTGCATGCAACAGTGCCTTGCATGGCACTGTTCACGTGCAACATCCAGAATCTATTCAGGGTCCCTGTTTTCCATTGCCGCCTTCATATATGCCTATGTACATACTGCTGGACTTCTTATAGCTGCTGGAGTACTGTTCATCGCCGGAAGTACTGTACACTCGCCGGAATTACTGTTCAATTTATGTTGGTACTGTTCACTTGACGGGCTATTGTTCACCTGATATGATACTGAACCTGAGGAGAGCTTAATAGTATATTACCAGACCAATTCCCTGGTAATTTCCTATTCATCATTCTCCTCTATATTTTGTCTGCCTATCCTTTTTTTGGTGTTTATATAGACTTTTGGCAAATTTGCCTTGGGTGTATTGAGGATATGGTGAGCAGCTTAGTAGGACTTACAGCTTTCTTCGATTGTATCTATTCGTAGGAGACTCGGATTTTTGAGGTCGGGGTATACCCCTCAGGACCGTGTACATATTCATTTTTGGTATGATATATTTACATTTTACCAAAAAAAAGAAAGAAAGAGCTATCAGTAAGAAAGAGCATTTTGAAGGTGCGTTTTGAGTTCTCCCAAGTCATTGGCGATTTTCCCATGGTGGTCATGGTGACCTAGCACCCTCCTTGTTCTGTGCTCTTTCCCACGGTGTTTGTGCTTTCATTTGTTGCCTCTTACTACCCTACTATGCTTCATCCCTGTTTGGGTTGAAATCCCTCGCAACCCCCCCTACAGGAGTGGTCGTACATGTTGTGCACTGTAGCTCGAGTGCACTGATCGTTCCCCTCCGACCCATCTGGCGGTGCGTTGGTGGTTCTTAAGCGCTAGCTATGAAACTTGTTTGGATATGTTCATCTTATTCCCCATTCAGGGTGGGAGCGTCTTGCATTGTGCTCTCCCTCTGTTTTGGGGGACCGATTATTTTCGAGTGTTCTTGGCGGTGATTTTCCCACCCTCTTTCTAGATTGCTTTTGATGGTTTTATGGCGATCTTCCTGGACCTTATTTAGATTTGGTTTGTCTCATCTCTATTCATCCCTGATGTGACCTACATTGTGGTCCTCTTCTTTGCGGGTAGTGTGGGTATTGTGCTGCTTCGGGTGGCTACTATTCCGAGGGAGGTGACCTTCCCCACTGGAGGCTGACTAATTGGCATCGCATCTGGGCAACCCCTTCTGGTCTGGTAGTGGTGGCACCCCCTCACCTGAGCTAGGTATTATTGTACTAGTGTCATTTGGCTGTGTGTCTTTTGCAGGTTTTGTTTGTGCAACATTTGGTCATAAATATAGTTTGCTTTGAGTAACTGCTCTATTTTGTTCCTAGGTTGCTTATTGTTTCTCTGCCTTTGGATTCGAAGTGCTTTCGACAAAGTTACCATTGTAATACTTGTGACTCCCCCGCTATTACGGTTAGGAAATCCTTTGGAGTCTTTGGCTGTGGGTTGTCTTTGCAGGGAGTTAAAGTGTGTTAGTTGCTCAGCTGCTACAGGCTGTCCCTTGCCTGGGCGGCATGGAGAAACACCGGACATTGCCTAGCAAGAGGCGGGACATCACCTGAGAATGTGTCTTGGACCTCTAGAAAGGCTCCACCGTTGCTAGTATTCTGGCTTTAGAACAGGGTTCGCACTCAGCTATGGATTCTTTTGAGAGTGGGGAGTCCGCAAGTGACCCTGTAGTGGAAGAAAGTGAAGGTTCCAGTAGTGATGCTTCTGATGACTCTGATGACACTGCTGAGAGTGGCTCACCTTCGGGGCCCATGCATCCCAACCTAGGTCCCAATCAGGATCCTCCTACTGCTGATGCACCCCTAAAACCCTCCTTTGCTAGTTTGTTCAGACATAATCATGACCCTACTAAGGGCATAAAATTGAGCTTTTGTGAAGTGGAGGATGAAGTTGTGATGGAGGTAGCTGATGAGCTTAATGTGGAGGAAAAATTGGGGTTTTGCTTAGTTGGTTGCTGTACTGGCCGTTTTTCGGGTATGAAGGCGTTGGAGGGACTTGTAGCTAAATGGGGTGTTCACAGTAAGATCTTGACCCATAATACTGGTTTGGTGCTTTTTCAATTTGATATCGATGAAGATCGAACCACTGTCTTAGCGGGAGGCCCTTATATGCTCTTCAAAAAAACTTTTTTGCTAAAAAAACTACCTCCAGGTTTCACCTTTGACTATGCAGAATTTATGGAGGTGCCATTATGGCTACAATTCCCCAATGTACCACTTGAACTTTGGAGTGATCGTGCCTTGTCTAAGCTGGCCTCAAGGGTTGGAAAACCCCTCTACACGGATCACATTACTAGCAATGGAACCAGACTTGGTTTTGCCTGCTTGTGGAGGTTAATGTTGCCAAGCCCCCTACCACCCTTTTTATTGTCAAGCTATCCGGAGGCTCCAACTACTCACAGTCAGTCATTTATGAATCTTTCCCCCGCTACTGTTTTGCCTGCAAAAAATTCAACCATAATCCATTTGAGTGTAAGGTTTTGGCCCAGTAGAAGAAACAATAGCAGCAAGAAACTACCAAGGTAACACCTTCGGGTCAGAATGAGTCAGCTACGTTAGGGGCAGGGGCTGCGGGTTCGGTCTCGGTGCAAAGGGAGGAGATGAGCGCGTTGCCTACTGCTCAGGTCATTGATCAGCTTGGAACTCAACCCCAGAGGGTGGTTAGCCTAGGGTGTGCAACACTGAATCCTGTTAATGGCGAGGTGGTAAGGAGCAGCACTAAAAGTCATCCGACTAAAGTAATAGCCTCTAGCTCTACCAAGGGGGCCAGTGTTGCACCTTCGTCTATAGCAATGGATGGGGGAAAATAGCATCCCTTGCAGGATACTCCAACTATGGACCCTTCCCACGCTGTAAAGAGTAAGGCTTCTTCTTCTTCAGTCAACAGTTGATCGAAGAGTTTGACCATTTACCTAGGGCCATTGCTAATCCCCAACCACCCACCCTGGCGGATTGAATGCTAGATGCAGTCCTAGGACTGGACTTGGCCGTAAAGAAGACCAACAGAAATCTGTAAGAAATGACCTCAAAATGGGTCGTAAAGAACAAAACCTTCGGGGGGATGGAATTACAGACGGGAAGAAGGCTCAGCCTAAACAGGGGGTAAACATGCAGGGCTCGGTGCTGGATAGATTACTGGTGCTAAAATTCAAGCTAAAATCGTAGCCACAGTAGGGGATGCTGATATTAATCCGGGTGGATAGAAAAACCTGATAAAGGAAAAGGTATATTGGACTCCTCTAAACAAGCAAGAGGAGAGAGGACCTCCTCTCCCGTGAGATGACCATCTTTTGCTGGAATGTCTTAGGCCTCAATAAGGCCTCGCAACAACATAGTGTTGTTTGCCTTATCAAACAACACAACAGTTCCATGGCCTGTCTCCTTGAATCCAAATTGACTCTTGCTAGTTTGAATATGTTGGTGAGTAATAAATTCCCCGACTGGAACGCAAGCCATAATTTTGATTGTATCCCTGGAGGTCGGATGTGCCTTTGCTAGAACCCGCAGTTTATACATTACATAGTGGTTGATGTTGACGATCAACATATTCATTGTCAAGCCCAATGTCGTATCACACAACAACCCTTTTTCCTCACTTTTGTATATGGTTTGTACAGTGTTACCAAACGAAGAAGTCTATGGTACCACCTAGCACGATTGGGGGCTAACATTACCTTACCTTGGAGTATCCTGGGAGATTATAATTGTGTGTGTGCAGCCCAGGAGCGGGTTGGGTGTCGTAGTCCCTCTTCCTATCTCTTATAGGACTTGTTGGATTTTCAGATTTCTGTGGGTTTAATGGATGCTCCATCTCAAGGGGAATATTTCACATGGCATAAAAATGGGCTTCGGGCCAAACTAGACTGCATGTTAATCAATTCCCAGTGGAGCTCTGTGGGGCTAGAATGTACTGCTCACTTTCTAGACATGCTTCCGGACTCAGACCACTGTCCTGTTATGGTAAAATATCATCAGGTGGATTCTCATGGGAATAGACCTTTCAAGTTCTTTAACATGTGGCTCCTTCACCCCCACTTTCAACTCATCCTCAACTAGAGCTGGGCTATACAGGCCGAAGGTACCCACCAATTTATCCTTTGTAAGAAATTGAAATTACTCAAAGCCCCTTTTAAAGTATTGAATGCCGAGGCTTATGGACATATTTCGGAAAGAGTGAAACAAGCTACCACTGAGTTTCAACGTGTATATAGGACCTCTCTATCTCGGCTGGGAGACACTAATATACAACAAGAAGTGGCAACCACATGGAAGAAGGCTGAATTCCTAATGGATGCAAAGAGAAAATTCCACCAACAAACGGCGAAATGTACCCATATCCTTGAAGTGAATAAAAGCACTAAATACTTTCATGCTATTGCTCGAAAGAGGGGGGCTCTCAAACGCTATTTCATCTTTGGTCCTTGATGATGGGACAAAGACCCAATCCCTCTGGGAGGTAGAGCACTATGTTCTGACTTATTACCGATCACTTCTGGGCTGTTCCACTTCAGTCCACCGTATTGACTCTTCTGTCATGATCAGTGGCCCAACACTTGGTTCAGAGGCTCAAGCTCTCCTTATTGCCCCAATAAGGATTGAAGAGATTAAAACAACTTTATTTGATATTGGGAGCGATAAGGCGCTCGGGCCTTCATCAGCTTTCTATAAAAGCAACTGGGAGGTGGTGGGTCCTGACCTTACGAGAGCTATCGTGGAATTCTTTGCTTCAGGCCGCCTGCTAAAGTAGATTAACCATTCTATCCTGACCTTAATCCTGAAGAAGAAGGAAGACCTGAAAGTTTCTGACTTTCACCCTATTGCATGCCTCAATATCACATATAAGGTCATCACCAAAATTCTTTCCCCACGGATGGCCCCTGTGGTGGGGAAAATTGTGGATCCTGCTCAAGCTGCTTTTGTTTCGGACTGTACCATGCTTGACAATATATTTTTGGTCCAGGAGCTTGTGAGGGGTTATACTCGTAAGCGGATATCCCTATGATGTATGCTTAAAGTTGACCTCACTAAAGCTTATGACACGGTGGAATGGACCTTCTTAAAAGCCATGATGACACAATTGGGGTTCCCTAGCATCTTTATTGGATGGGTAATGGAGTGTGTCTCTACAGCCTCCTATTCCATCTCAATCAATGGTTCCATTTTTGGTATGTTCCTAGGTAAGAGGGGACTTCGGCAAGGGGACCCTATGTCCCCCATCCTATTCCTGCTTTGCTTGGAATACTTCTCTCGACTGATGAAGCTTTAGACTTCTGACCCCTTTTTTAAGTTTCACCCTAAGTGTCATAAATTAATAATCACAGATTTCGCTTTTGTAGAAGACCTAATGCTTTTCTCTAGAGGTGACTCTGGCTCCATTTGGATCCTATTGCTCGCCTTGGAGTAATTGGGGCAAGTGGCTGGGTTGCGCCTTAACTACTCTAAATCGAATATCTATTTAGCGGGGGTTCAAAATTGGATGCGCAACACAATCTTCCAGTTGGTGCAATTTCCTATGGGGGAATTCCCTGTCTGCTACCTTGGTATTCCTTTGGCCCCTATAAAAGTGTCGATTGCTTAGTACTCTCCCCTCAATAAGTCGATGGAGGCTTTCCTCACTTCATGGTATGGAAAGTCCCTCTCATATGTTGGGAAATTAGAACTTATTAATTCGGTGATATAAGGGGTCCTTTCCTTCTGGCTCCAAGCCTTCCCGATTCCAGTTACTATCCTGGAGCGAATCACTTCCATGTGTCGGTTTTTTTTGTGGGAGGAAAACAATTCCGAGTGGCATGGGACAATATCTGTGTTCCCAAGGAGGAGGGTGGATTGGGATTGAAAAACAGTAAATATTGGAATATGGCTTTACTCCCAAAAGCATTATGGAACATCCAAGCCAAGGCGGACTCATTTTGGGTTAGATGGATACACGAGTACTACTTAAAGGGTGCTTCCATATGGGACTGGATCCCGTATAGTCGTGACTCCCCTTTTATGAAGAAATTAGCTGTAATCAGAACACTCCTAGTGGAAAAACTGGGGTACCGAAGAGTGAGGGAAGAAGGGCTGCAGAGTTATTGCATCGGTGATGGCCTCTCCTCGAAAAAAATCTATGAATTGATTTGGCCTACACAACTTCGTCATCCTTGGATGATATTTATTTGGAAAAATTATATCCCACCTAAATTCTCCATTATTGCCTGGTTAAGCTTCTATAATCGCTTACCCACGAAAGACAACCTTCCCTTCTTGGACATTACCTAGACGTGTAGCCTATGCCACTTGGAATTGGAGACTGTTGAGCACCTTTTTTTCCAATGTACCTTCATGGGTTTAGTATGGCAATGGATTACGGAGTGGCTTAGCATACCACAGGCCATGACCAAATCACCGAGTGCTCTTAAATGGATTAAACGCCTATACCCCGATTCTCGGTTGCCCAGCAAAGCCTCTAGATTGGCTTTCTTGTGTTCAATCTATATCTTGTGGAAGATTAGAAATGCCACACAGTTAGATGGGCTTCATTTCACCATTCCTGATGTCATTGCCAAGATAAAAACCCTTTTGTATAAAATATTGTATCGCTTATACCCCCCCATCTTTGATTACTTTTTGAGTAGCACTGCTTAAGTAGCATTGGTGTAGTGATCTGCGTTGCCTGCATATGGATGGGAGAAAATCATGAGGAGTGAACTTGAGGTACTGGATGTAGTTTGTGGGATATGCCTGATTGTTGCGTAGTTGTATGCACTAGGGTGTCAGTGACGTAGATAATATTTGTGTTATGGTGAGGGTGGGGTGTGCATGAAGGATATGGGATCAATCATTTCGGGGGATACTGATATGGATGGAAGATAGGAATCATGTAGAATATGGCAGTGGAAGCGGTAGAAGCAGGCAGGCACTATATGATGTCTGATCTTGGAATGCTCATGGAGTGGGTTACCTGTGGGGTGGGTTGGACTGGTATAAGCTCTGTTAACGCCTAAATTTGCACGCTGACCGCACTCAATGTAAAGGGAGGTAGGGAATTGATTTACTCTTTCTGGAGGGCTTAGGGGGGACAGGACGGTGCAGTAGTCATCATAGATGTTATGGGGAGGGTGGGGAGTACACAACTCATGTTGAATATGGAAGTTCCAGGGATAGGAACCGACAGGTCATATATGGTGTCTGCTCTTGGAATTCTACTTGGCTGGGATGCCTTTGGAGTGGGTATGTTGCACTGCCCCAAAGTAACCTGGCCTGTGCACGTCGTTGTAGAACATTGCACCATGACTGAAATTAGTTTGGAGGGACGCAGAGGAGCTGATTTACCAGAGCTATCTCTTTGAGCAGGGGAGCTGTTCTACCAGTGGGCAAGGAGGTAGGGGAGTTGAAGGGATGGGACTGATTCGCCCTCTCTCTTTATGATGGGCTTATGGGGGACAAGATTGTTATGGTTGCTGAGGTCGATGCATAAAGGTAGTCTCTGATAGCTGCTCGTGAAGTGTCTTGTGGTGGCTGCTTTGGTTTGCCTGTAGGGAGGCCAGGTGATGACCTTTTGTTGCGCTAATTGCTTATGTTCCTAGAGGGGTCGAGGGGTCAACTTCAGCTTTCTCCTTGAGGCTAGACAGGGGACTAATTCTACACAGAACCCCTCATGACCACCGAAGGGGCAGGGCGCCTTACATGTCAACCAGCCAATCGATATTGGAGACGTCCGGATCACTGGAGATGCATGGCATGGCCAATGAAGGAGTTCTCTTTTTGTCTCACAAGTTTGTTCATTTTGCAGGTTGCTGGACCCCTCTTAGTATACTTATAGGCATTCGGTTTCTGGACTCCCTGTTTATTGTTGACAGTCATTTTTGTTGACTAGTTTCAAGGTCAGGGTATACCCCTATAGACCGTGTACGTTTCATTTTTGATCAATATAATTTTACATTGTATTAAAAAAGAAAAGAAAAGAAAGAGCTATCAGCAAGAAAGAGCTATCAGTAGTATGTGGTTCTCTCAAGCCTTAGGTGATTCTCACGTCTCCTCCTAAAGGTCCCGCACAAATCTAAGCTGTGTTTCTCCTTCTGTGATTATTCAGGTTCTTTTGTGGTTTTTGGGTGGGTTTCTTGTTTTGTGCTACGGGGTTGTCTTTCCCTGTGTTCTCTGGGAGGCTTCGATCTTGTTTTTGAAGAGTATCTAGGTGTGTACGGTCCAACATCAGTTACTTGCTGGCGTGCACAATTCTTGTTGGGATCTAGCTGAAAACTTTGTGTGAGACTTCGACATCGTCTTTAGACCAGTGTTACGAATCCTCTGTCTGTTGAAAGCCACTGATTCAGTTTGGGGCTTTTTCTTAGGGTTTGTCTCCTTTGGGGTGACTACATTGTAATTACTTCTGCTCGACTCTTTTCAGGTTTTGGTTATTTTGTGAGATTGGTAGCAGACTTTGAGGTTGAATAGGAGTGGGCATTGGAATTTCTGGGGTGACCTCCCCACAGCTATCGGTGGTTAGGCTTAATGGGGAAGAAAAAATACAGAGGTAGAGATAGTACTGCTGACTGCATTGTCGCCCTACGTTCCCCTACGTAAGCGATACATGGAGACTCCTTTGACTTTAGTGATAGCGATGAAATAGAGACCACATCTCTAAAGCTAAAGAGGTGGAATACAGGGGTTACAACAGCAGGTGGTGCGCGCAAGCTTGACAAAGTGGGCAACAGAACACCTGATACATCTCGACGTCCAACTGAAGGATAACGAAAACCCCCCAATCGTTTGGCCCAGGCAACTCATCACAATACAGGTAACCCTTCAACTCCTTTTGGTACGCTAGTTTCTGGTGAATTGTGTTTTGAAAAGCTAGGGGATGATGAAGCATCCACAGCTGATGAGGAAGTTGAGGAAGGGAGTGAGGGAAGTGAAGAAGGGAGTGATGACAGTGCTAACCTCTCGTCCTCTGAAAACTTGGAGGAGGATCAGCCCATACAACACCCTGCTGGGAAAATGTCTCATTGAATACTTGCTAGCCCCAATCCTGAATTATCCAAACCCTCTTATGCTAGCCTCTTTAGACACAACCAAGAGATGAAAAATGGACTCCTACTAGTCTATACACTAGTCGAGGATGAAGTTATTATAGAGGAAGCTGATATACGATTAGTTGAGGATGATTGGGGGTATTGTCTCGTCGGGTGTTTCACTGGTTGCTTTCCTGAACTAAAGGTAGCAAAGGGTTTGATCAAAAAATGGGGCGTCCATTGCAAGCTTCTTCCGCATGAATATAGGTGGATGGTATTCCAATTTGATTCAATTGAAGCTCAGAATAGAGTTCTCGCAGGAGGCCCGTATTTAATGTTTGGTAAGACTTTGCTATTGAAGACATTGAACCCAGGTTTTGCTTTCAATTATTAGGATTTCTTAGAGGTTCCCATATGGATTAAACTTCCTAAGGTTCCATTAGACTTATGGAATGAGAATGTCCTGTCCAAAATTAGGTCTAGAGTCGATAAGCCTTTATGCACAGACCAAATTACAGCCAACAAAACCCAAATTGGCTATGTCCGTATGCTGGTAGAGGTAGATGTCTTTAGGGAGCCTATTACAGATTTTGAGGTTAAAATGCCTAAGGGTCTTTGCTACACTCAAATAGTTGTGTATGATACTTTTCCCCAATATTGCTGCTTTTGTAAACAATTTGGACATAACCCCTTTAGGTATATAAAGAAAACCCCGAAGGTGAATACGGACAGAACAGAGGCACCACAGGTCGATAAGATTTTGCAACACCCGATTGGTGCCTCTATCACTATCCCTCCCACACATCCGAATGGCTCTAAACAGAATCAGTGGGGACTTGATTCATAAGTGGGTAGAAGGGCAAAGGGTATAGCTGAAACTTCATTAGAACATAATGGCAAGGACGAGAGGGAGTTGGTTACTTCAGCCCAAGCAGATATTCCATCCCAATAGCGACATATTGAGCCAATGACAGAGCGGGGTAATGTGGGGGTCTAGAAAAAATCACACAGTAGCTACAGGGAGGTAGGACCCATATATGCTACTACTCAGGGCTCAGGATCACTAGTTCAATAGGAGGGCAATACTAGACACAATAGGGAGACCGTTTAAGAACCTGGACCTATTGCTCGGTCTAGCACAAAATGTCCAGTTCCCATTGAGACTGATGGCAATATTCAAGGAGAAGGGGATTGGCAGAGAGCAACCGCTCGACCTGGCAATAAGGACAAGAGCCTTTCCATGCATCCTTCAAAACCACCACTTAGAGGTAAGGGTCTGTTGGAGCCAGTAAGCAGAGTCCGTCCTATTGGCCAAATTGAAGTTTATCTAGCAGGAACTAGCTCAGGTGGGAGCACTGTGCCATTGAAACCAGTCAAAGTTCCTACAATGACCGCAGGGGGTAAGGTGGAGACTAACACTGGTAAAATAGGAATAACACAAAGTAAAGTGGGGTTAGCCCAAGAACTTGGAAGGATTAATTGAATTTGGTATGGCTTTTAGAAACAAAATTGAATTTGGAAGGATTAAACCTATTGATGCTCAACCGGTTTCTTGGTTGGGAAGCAACCTAAAACTTTAATCGGACTACCGGGGGTAGGATTTGTGTCCTTTGGAACCCTCAACGCTACAAGTGTGATATCGTAGTTGTTGAAGAACAATTTATACATTGCCAAGTATTTTGTCTAGTCTCCCAGTAACGTTTCATGGTTACCTTTATCTATGGACTTTATAGTGTCACCAAAAGAAGAGCAATGTGGCACCAATTACTAGGGATTGGGTCGGCTATCTCCCTCCCTTGGATACTACTTGGTGATTTTAATTGTGTTTGTACTGTAAGGGAGTGTATCGGCTGCAAACCCCTATCTGCCTACCTACTTCAAGGTTTGGCTGACTTTAGATGTACCCTTGGGTTGGAAGATGCTCCTTATACAGGGGAGTTCTTCACTTGGCAGAAAAATTTACTTTGGGCAAAATTAGATAGGGTGTTGTTTAATCAAGGGTGGAGCTCTTCCGGGTATCAGTGTTCGGCCTACTTCATGGAAATGCTCCCAGATTCGGATCACTGCCCAATTATTGTTACCTTCACCAATTCGACCTCTACAGGGCATCAATCTTTCAAATTCTATAATATGTGGCTTGAACACCCAAACTTCTAGAGTATTGTTACTGCTATTTGGGCGCAGGTAGTTGTGGGCACAACCCAATTCCTTCTTTGTAAAAAATTAAAGTTCTTGAAGCAGCCCTTGAAGGCACTTAATCAGTAAGCCTTTGGTCATATATCCGAAAAGGCTAAAGTAGGTACAACCAATTTTCAGTCGACCTATAAAGCTTCTTTACAACATCTGACTGATCACAGATTGAAACAGGAGAGGGAGGAGAAGAGGAAAGTGGCAGGGTTCCTAATAGAGGATAAAAAAATATTTTTCCAACAAAAAGCTAAATGTATGCACTTAATGGAAGCAGATAAGAGCACAAAATACTTCTATGCCATTGCTCGAAAGAGATGCCAACAGAATCACATAACAAATTTACTGAAAGCTGATGGATCCAAGACTCAATCCATGTTAGACCCCATTTTCGGAGCCCAACATTCGGAGTCATCAAAAGACGTGAGCGTGCGTATTATCTTGAGGGTTTTTTCCATGAACCCATATTAACCATATCCCACAAGAGTGATGTGCCCTCACTAGTCAATCACCAAAATTGTAATTCAATTCTTTAAAATAATTGTATCTCCAATTCTCTAATTTGATTTGAATCAAAAACTATCTCAAATTGAAATTCTATAGAAGAAGTTATGCTTAAAAAGCCAAAGTATGTTCATACCCTAATTATGCTCTCTAAATTGACCCCTCACTATCTTTCCATCAATATTTTTCATATTTGATCTAAAAGCTACTAATTTTTTTGTGTAGGGATAGAAGAATGTGTTAGGAAACCATTGCTTCAAGAATCACTTCATTTGGTAATCGGACGATGAAGTTGTGGCCGAAAGATCCAAACATGTTTGTAACCTCAATCATATTGTACCTACCCTAGGATAATTGGTATAACTTTCTCTAGAAATCTTGGAAGGAGGCCATTCTTAAACTATTTAAAAGAAGACTTCTAGATCTACAACTTTTATGAAGACCACAAAGCAAGATTCTTGCTATTTAGAAAGTCAAAATTTTCAGATTTTTAAAACTATCCCGAGAAGGTCCGCCTAACGGATATCATGTCCCTTCAAATGGACATTGACTGGTCTGGGGCATTTTCAGACCCAAGAAGGTCCATTTAGCAGACATTAAAGTCCATTTAACGAACAGTTACGGGTAAAATTTCACATTTCCAACTCCTTAAGCTACTTATGGCCTATCTTATGCATATCTACCCTTCCTAACTTATATTCCTCATCATTTTCACTCTCATTTCAACTCAATATCACTTTCAATCAATTTATCATCCATTTTTGGTCATCATCCCAAAAACACAATCCTTCAACTATATACATTCATCATGAAATTCTACATCACTTACTTGTAACAATCATAACTTTCAAGTCTGATATCCAAAAATCGCATGCTTTATATCGTTAGAAAGCTAAAACGTTAAGCTACAATTGTCATGAAGACAACTTGAGCTAAATCTACCTAGATCAATACAGTTTTTCCCCTGAAGTCAAACACAATTTCTACCCCTATGAAAAGCTTGAAGATGCAATATAAAGACTTTGGAAATCATGGACAAAACATAATGTATATATATCTATTTCATTAACATCAAAATATAAGAGTTTTTACAAAGCTTTAGTGAGCATTTTCAGCCACAATACATCAATATCTCAAAATGCCTCAAAATACAAAAAGATACATGAATAGAAATTTGCTCAAAAATGCAACTAAATCCTTGTGGTTACAAATTTAGCTTAAAACACAAAAGATGCAAATTTTTGGAGTGATGCCTCGATTCTCTTTCACTCGATCACTCGATATCTTGTTCATCACCTGAAGATGGGAAGGAAGGGGGTGAGCTTAAAGCTCATGGGTAATAGTCTTATAATTGGTAACAAGCAAAAACCATTGAAAACTTTAATAATTACAGCAATTTCTCATGAAAATCCATAAAACACATATTTTTCAAATTCTCAACTTGTCAAACCAATTCACAACTCATATAAGTCAAGCATTCATCAAACTTGTCAACACATGTAAACATATAAGCACATCATTAAGGTTTGGGTGGATCCGTAACGAAACGTACTACACATTTCCCATACGGGTCCTGTGTAGCCGTGAATAGAACGTACTATCGCAATCCCATAAAATGGTCTTGCGTAGCTGTAAACTTATAGGTATCCGCGATGGAGTTCCATGCCACTAGCTGGCAGGCGGGAGAAGCCTTTAGAAAAATGCACTTGACTGACAGAACAAACCACCACAAACCCATATAACATGTAATTCATGAACTTGAAACATTTTGCCCATATGGCACATTTTTTTGAAACTCAATTTCATGAACATGACATATTCCGTATGCATTTCTATCATCATTTCACAATTCATCAACCAAAATCCCATACCAATCATATAACCATTTCTCAAAACATCTAAAAGCCACAAATACAACAATTATGGAACAATTTAAAATCATTCCCATATCACTCAAAATTCATATACAAAAACATATGGAACATTCTTAAATCATCTTAAAGAACAATAAATGCACATTTTCAAGGTAGTTGGAAATCATTTAATTCCATTTATTTGAAAGAAACTTTACTAGCTTATTTACTCAATTATAAAAATGTCACCCACCTTAGTTTCCTTTCTTGAAAAGTTGCTCAAATGTGCCTCTCCTTTTGCTCCTCTTGCCTCTTTTGATTTTCTTCAACATTTACAAAAATCCCAAATTAATAGACATTCAAATTGGAAAACCCAAAGAACCAAAAGCATGAAATTGATCGTAGAATACTTAAACCCATACATTTCCTAAGCTCTTTGAACCAAAAACCTTTCAAAACTCCAAAAGATTAAGAATCAACTTACCTAGAATCTCTACCCAACAATGATTTTCTTGGCTCTGATGGAAGCTTTAACGTTCCTCTTCCTTGTTCCTTCTTGAACAACTTCAAAAATCACTCTTGATGGCTAAGAAAAATTGAAACCTAGGTTGCTCTTCTTTCTTCCCCCTCTTTTCTCCTTATATGACACTCTCTCCCTCTCCTCTCTTCTAATCATGTTTTTCTTCTTCTTCAAATGAAAGACACCACATTTTCTTCCCTTTTATACCCTTAGTAATTGCACAAGGTCCATTTTGCCCTTACTGAATAACTTATGTTCTTTCATCCTTAAGTGACTTGCCCAAAATACCCCTTTTATGCTATACACTCCTAACACTTTATTTTAATTCACCTATGTCACATAATCTCATTCACATTAACATGTTAATTAACTCTAAGATAAAATAATCTAGCAAGACCTAAAATAAAACTAATCATGCTTATTTATCAAAAAAATAAAATAAAAATTCGAGGGCCAACATTAACGTTATGATTTTAAAACAGAAATCATGTCCAGTTAGGTTCAATGATTAGTTACTACTACGAGTAAACGGCGAAATAGATAAACACATTGACTTTAGCAGCAATTCTAGAAAAGCACTTAAAATATTATAACAAAAAGCACTTAAAATATTATAATTAATTTCAACAAAACATTATATAATAATAATAATAATAATAATAATAATAATAATAACAATAAAAATAAAAATAACAATAACAATAACAATAATAATAATAATAATAATAATAATAATAATAATAATAACAATAACAATAACAA
>JAOSBO010000008.1:21333804-21350354 GCA_027563915.1 Erythroxylum rotundifolium
CTTTCTTTATTTTAAAATAACAATACTAATAAAAATATTAGTAATTGCTCTCATATATATGGGTTCGGCAACTTTCACATTACACTTTCATATTACAATAAGGTTCGTCCATGCTTCATGCACTACGCATAATACAAATCTATAAACAAATAAACTTAATATGTGTATGCACAGAAATCGGTAAAACAAAACAAAAATATCAGTGCTTACATGTAACCTTGGTAACAGACGGTTTTGCGAATAATTCCAATCTACAAAGGCAACATGATTTGACCTATTTATTATTTAATAAATACACGACAATTGAGAAAAAAATAACAATATTTGATAAAGTCATCTTCTTTCATGGAAAGACCAATTAAATAAACTATATATATATATATATGCCCGATAGTCAAAGCCATCTTCTTTCATGGGACACCAAATTAGACCAATTAATGCCATAAAAACCTTATCCACGCGGTAGACTAAACATTAGATATTAAGAAATTTTCCAGCAAATTCAACAAGCAATTATGCGGAAATAATATGAATTATATATATATGCGCACGGCAGTCAAAGTCGTCTTCTTTCATGAGAGACCAATTAATGCCATAAAAACCTTATCCATGCGGTAGACTAAACATGAGACATAAAGAAATTTTCCAGTAAATTCAACGAGCGATTATGAGGAAATAATATGAATTAAACATAATTTTAATGGAAAATCAAAGAATTTAGAATTATGCTTTGATACCACATGTGAGCATAATTATTGCGTAGACATAACTGCAATAGTCCATGTCTAGTGGTCCTTTCATTTTATTCTCCCTTCTTCCGTCCTTAAGGAAATAGAGGCTAAGTTTAGGAATTTTTTATGGGCAGGAAAGGCAGTTTCAAATACTTAGGCTAAGGTAAAATGGAGTGACATTTGTCATCCTAAAAAGGAAGGGGGCTTAGGTGTCAAACACTTGACTACTTGGAATCATGTTCTTTTAGGTAAACGGATCTGGAATTTGTTTGAAGATAGGGAAGCCCTTTGGGTTAAGTAGGTTCATACAATTATTTTGCGTAGGACAAATTTTTGGAGTGCATAGCCTACCTATAATAGTTCGTGGAGTTGGAGAAAGATCTTAACAGTTAGGGACAAGTTGTGTCATCAATTCAGATTTAGGATTGGAAGTGGTATGTCCACCCTTTTCTGGCAGGATCCATGGCACCTGCGTGGTATTCTGAGGACCTTGTCAACTCTAAGAAAGATCAATGGGATGGAGCTGCCACTCACAGCACGTGTCTCTGAAGTTATAATTAATAATGCTCGGAGTTGGAGGGAGGTTTCCATGGACCTCCTTAGACACCTTGAGCCACCTGTGTATTTACCCAATTGCACCTTACCTGACAGCTTAGAATGGCTTGCAAGCCCCACCAAGCGCTATACAAATGTGTCAGCTTATCTTCTCTTGCAACCCCCATTATCAGTTGTTCCTTGGTACATGTTGGTATGGTCCAAATATAGTACCCCTCGATGCTCTTTTACATTATGGCTTGCATACCTGCAAAAGCTTCAAACCAGGGATGAACTTTCGTACCTTTATACTCCTAATCACTGTTCCCTGTGCTTCTCAACCAATGAATCAATAGATCACTTATTTTTTTTAATGCCCATTCTCTCACACAATTTGGGAACAATGCCTCACCCAATTCGATTTGCCCACTTTTAACCATTCTACTCTCTCAACTATCCTCTCCTGGTATATAACTGTTTCCTGTACCAGAATACCAACCATCATTCACTTCCCCCTTTTGCTTTCCACTACGGTTTACCATATTTGGACTGAACGTAATGCCCGAACCTTCAAGAATGAAGCAATGGCTGAGGAGCGAGTGTCTCTCGGAGTAATCTCCCACGTTAGGGAACTTCTTAGCTTACACACCGAGAGGAGGTAATTTTATAGTTAGGTTCTTCATTTCTTTTGCAGGTTATTTGCTTAGTCCTTTTCCAGGTTACTACATGTGGGGTTCTCTTTGGCAAGGCCATATCTTGCCTAGCCCACCCTCGGAGGTTCAACATGATCATTACTCGGTAGCAGCTCTCCCGTGGCCTTTCAGATGCTAAGGTTATTCTTGATCGGCATTCCCTTAAGCCTCTTTTGGCTTGTATCTTCTAGGCTTGTGCTATTTTAGTTAGGCTTCTCACGTAGCTTATAGATGCTTTGGCTTTTAGGTACAGTTCTTTGTGTTTCTGAATTGACTGGTTATACATTGGTCCTTCCATGGTTTATGTCATCCTTTTGTTTCCTTATTGATTGCCCTGTGGCTAGTTGCTTAGTTTAGCTAGATGTGGCTACAGTGGCACTTATAATGAACGTCTTTGTACATATTTTGTTCCATTTAAAAATTCTTCTGATTTACCCAAAAAAATAGTCCTTTAATATAGATCTCGAAATTCTATGTTTTTCACAAAAATATAAAATATAAAACCGTAATTACATGCATTGGTCCATGAGTTTAGTTTAATAGAAATTGAGAAAAATACCTATAATGATTGAATATAAAGAAACTTAATTTCTCTTCTCTTTCCCTCGATAATCCTACTTTCTGATGTTGAAAATGTAAAGAGAAGCATATAGGCTAGAGAGAGGATCAGTTTCTATGAAATAAGGATATTTTAACCATTCCCATCAAACGATAAGTTTAAAAATCAAAACCTTATCTAACTTAATCAAATTGATCAATCATAATTTTACACTTAATATTATTAAAACCATATTATTAATGAGCTACAAATTATATATAGGTTTTATAGCCAATCCATAAGCTATTTAAGCGGTCTATAGTACTAGTAGCCAACTCCTCACCTTGAATTTTCACAAATCAAAGAATAAAGTCTTTCTACTGGCATGTTTTGGCAAATATGTTTGTGCTAAGATGCCAGATTTGGTGACAGCTTGATCTAACGTTTGGAATTTCATCTTGGAGACAGCTTTCCTCATATTTAGCGATTAAGCCAATAGTTGCTTGTAAAAGAGAAGAGAATCAATGCCAGACTTCTACATATGCCAACACTGTGATTGCTTCAAAGCATACCTCTAAGCTTATGTACTAGTCTTGTTTCATGTGATACTAAAACAAAGTATTCAAATGAAATTCAAAAGTTAGCAAGTATTAAACTTTTCCTTGAATTGCCCAATGCAAACACAATAATTCTATTACCATAAATTAGTGTTTACCTTTATAATATCACTTGTAAAAGTGAGTTCAATTAGTCAAACATTTATTTCCTTCAATTTTAAAATTATTTTAATTTAGAATTTTGTATAATATTCTTTAATCAATAGGCAATTCTACATTTAACTAAGGCAAAAACTCTTTATATATAGCTTTGATGATAATTAGATAAGAAAAAATAAAATAAATGATATTAGTAAATAAAAGATTACAACAGAAGAGAAATGTGCAAGTGAAAATAATGACAATATATAGTAGATGTCGATTAAGATACTAAAATGTTATCAGCCCCACTTAAGTTTGCAGGAGGATGCGATCGTGAGTTTATCTTGAAGTTGTTAAAATGCTAAAGAAGAAAGAGCTTTGGTTATAGTAACAGTGATCTAAGCAGAGGATGAAATGTGGCAAATGAGTAAAGCTTTGTTGGCAGTTAGATCACGAACAAAAATGAATGTTAATTTCAATGAGCTTTGTATGAGCATGAAAAACTAGATCTGAGGCTAAAAAAGTAGCAACGAGATTGTCACACCAAAGAGTAGGAGAAAGATCAGCAAAACCCAATTCACTAATAAAAGCAATAATCCAACATAATTCTGTAAAAACAAAAGCAATGTTTCGATACTCAACTTTGGTACTGGATTAAGAAATAGTGAGTTGCTTATTGGCCCTCCAAGAGATAAAATTTGTCCCCAGAAAGATAGAATAACTAGGTGTAAAAACCGACCATCAAGACAACCAACCTAATTAGCATCACAATAGGCTCATAAAGAAAGGTTGGAAGATTTGGTGGAATGAATTTCATGAGAGGACACCGTGAATGTCAATAGGACACCATATAAATTGAAAGACCTTATTGACAACAAATTGAATATTAGGACGGATAAGATAAAGGTATTGAATAGTACCAATAGTGCTACAATATTCATTAGGATCAGAAAGGGAAACACCATGATTTTTAGACAAGGGAAAAGATGGAGTGATGGTTTTATGAACAAGTTTTGATTTATCAAAGTAAGTATAAAGAAGGAGATCTTTGGTGTATTGGGTTTGGGTGAGAAGAAGACCTTAAGAAGTGGTGTGAGCTTTGATACTAAGGAAGTGATAAAGTGAACCTTAGTCTTTTATAAAGAAGGCAGACTTGAGATCTTATATAACCTTTTTAATGAAGGAGGGTAAGGAACCAGTTACCAAAATTCATTTACATAAACTAAGAGAAAGGTTGTGTGAGAATTAGTTTATGAATAAAGAGAAAGGTGTTAAACTTGGAGGGTATAAAATAGAGTTTAATAAGTTTTTGACTGAGGTGATGAAAACAGGATCGAGGGGCTTATTTGAGACCGTAAAAGGCTTTATGAAGTTTATAAACATAGTGACGATGGTGTGGATATGTGAAACCAAGAGTTTAAGACGTAAACAAGTTCTTGTAAGTAACCATGAAGAAAGGCATTATTAACATCAAGTTGGAAAATAGGCCAATTGATACATGTTGTTAGGCATACCAAATTAAATCCTTATTTATTTTCAATTTATTAAACAATGTAGTATAGAGCAAATAAGGGTCGATCCCATGAGGAAAGTTAATTTACTAAATTAGTTTATTAATTTTAATACTTTCAAAAGAAATAATTACTTTCTAATAATTTCGCTCGTGCAAAAAAATTTCAAAACAAAATATAAACGTCGTCAACGCATTACCACGTAATTAAGATACAACATCAAAACTCAAGATAATAAACTTATGATACATCTTAGAACAAAAATAAAATCCAATTTTATAATATATGGTTATTTTGAGTACAATACATTAAGTTATACTATTTTTCAAGTTGAGACAATATTAAACATATATAATGAAAACAAATAAAGATTTAATCCAATTATATTAATATATAAAATTAACCTCATTAATTAAAAAAATCAAAAACTAAAATAATTACAATTATGAAAACTTATGAATTACACTAAACTAATATGTAAATAAAAAGAAGGGGTTCAGTTTTGGTTTCTAGAACGAATCAAATTAAATCAAAGAAATAAAACATAAATCTAACCTAATATTTACAAGTGAACAAGCAAGTTTTAAATTTTAATTTAGTCATGCAATTTTGACATATCTGAGATGATATGAGACTGTTGGACCCTAAATTTTTCTTAGAATTTATTCTATTAAATTAGCAAGCGTGAATAAAAATTCAAAAATTCAAATTAGAAATTGTTGGAGTGTAGTTATGAATGTATTTTATTTACATATGTTTGCATGAATTAAATATAAATGTTAGAATTAAGTCGGTGTGTACTAGACATAAGAGAGTAAAAGAGTAAGTAGATGTTAAATTAAATGTGGAAGGGTAAATTTGGAAGCACTAAAAGTTGTCTTAAATAACTAAGAAAAGAAATGAGAGTGATGAAGAGAAACGTGTTGGAGAAGCTAGGAAGAAAGAAAGAAAAACGTAGAAGGAACTAGAAGAGAAGGAGAAAATAAACCAAAAAAAGGAAGAAGCAAAGAAAGAAGAAGGAGAACGAAGAAGAAGGAGGAGGATCATATGAGTTTTTGTTAACCTTCATCTTTTCTTATTGCTTGGGTAGAAAAAGGAACTAGAGAAAATGAGTTTTATGTGCAGGAAATGAATAAAGGAGAGGACCAAGAAACCTATTTTCTTTGATTTTCATAGATTTTTAACTAGATCTTAGTAATTCTGGCTTAGATAAACCATGGGTAGATTAAGTCTAAGCTCATTATTTTTTATTATTAAAGCCCTATAGATTTTCTATTTGTATATTTGTTGAATGAAAATTTATTCGTTTGAAGGAAACCAAGAAAATCCAAGCCAAGAGCAAAAGGAAAGGCAAGCTTGAGTTTGGACTTACAATCAATTAGGTGGGTAATGTGTTTATAGTTAATGTGTTATGGGTTGATTTCTTGCTTGCTTGTATGCTAAATTGTTTGACTTTGAATTGTTGTGATTGTTGGAAAATGCACTACGATTTATTATCGTGCTAGGTCTTGAATGTTTATTTTACGACATTTTTGTATTAATGAAAAGAGGAAAAACCAAAAGAGCCATGAAAGTATGAACATGTTATGAAATGAATTGAGTATCAAAATTTGATTGTGATTGGGCAAGAGAGATACCATTTTGTCCATCATATGCATGTTGACTTAAAGCCTTCTCCTAGCTACCCACTTGTGGTACATGAGCTCTTAAGAAACGGTCTCATTTAGTTTATGGTGTAAACTATGGTTTCTCCATTTCAACCCATGGGATTCTCTCAAGTCATTACGTTTGTGCATTGCATCTTGATTTGTTAAGCATGGTATATAATCGAGTGTTATGTTTTGATGATTAAATGTACATGATATGATTTATGTGATAACATTTTTGACTATGAATTTCTTTGAGTTAGAACTGTGGATAATTTAATTACTAAATTATAATGAGATATATAAATATGCTTGATTGTGTGTAGCTTATTACCAATGGCTATAAACTCATTAGCCACTGAGCTTCATAGCTCACCCTATTATTTTTTTGCACTCCTCAGGTATGGAACAAGAAGATAATTGATCATTGCCAGGTTTGGCAAACTCTAAGATATCCACTTTTGTCACTAAGTTAGTTCGACTAGATTTGCCAGCTTTATAAGCATATCAAGCATGAACATTCATTTATATTTTCTATTTTGCTAATGATGCAGCCTTTTATATGTAATTAAGAAAGAGTTGAGAAAGTTCTCTTTGTATATGTTCAAAATTTTCTTCTTTATTGGGTTGTTAATTGTGGTTAGAAATAAAATTGTATGTTGTTAAATGGCCCTAGATATATTTAAAATAAATTGTCATGCGGGGAGTCAAGTATGTACAATTAGTTTTGGTTGGATCTGGGTCTTTTGGAAATGTGTAAATGATCATAATAGGCAAAAGACAAAAAAGGGGACATAGTTGTAGACCACACTGGATGGAATTAGTGACTCTAACTTCCACGAATAAACTGTATTAATCTAGGCAAAATTGGATAAAGTGGTCTCCAAAAAAATTGTAGTTCGTCCTTTTATCTTTCCAATGGTATACCACATGAAATTTTCGGACTTCAGATGAAAGAGATATGGCCTTTAAATAATAATATCACTGGTGCTAGCATAGGCTGTAGCACTATCCTTAACCAAAATTTATGTCCTATTTTTAATGATTAAGTTGTATTGATGTAGGTTGATCAAATAAAGTTGCCTTTATAGAAGTTGTAGCTTATTGTCTTATCTTTCCAATGACATACAGTTTGAAATTTTTGGACATTAGAATTGAGAGTTATGATTTTTACAAGTTTGAATGCACATCAGGTGCACGATCGTGCACTGGCCCCTCCCTCACGATCGTGCACTAGCCCTTCATTCATGGGAGTAAAAGATCATACTTGTGCATAATCGTGATAGTCTCATTCACACATAATTGAGCTTATGCACGATGGTGACATGCTAACTTGCCAGTATTAAGTTAAACACAAGCTTTTAAGTTTGTCATTACGTCTTTGAGCTTCCAACCTTCTCACTTGACTTTCTTCGAAATCCTTTCGAAATATGACCACAAAATAAGTACCGAGACCCATGCCTAACAAAGACATTTAACAAACAATTGTATAAAACCAACCAACTAGCTTCTACTTGTTTTTTTTTACTCTTAGAAATTGAACCAGCCCAATACGTAAATCTAACCTAATATTTACAAGTGAACAAGCAAGTTTTAAATTTTAATTAATTAATACAATTTTGACATATCCGAGATAATATGAGGCATTTAAAAAATTAATTATAGAAAACCAACTAGCTAGTTTTTACTTGTCTCTTTTTACTCTTAGAAATTGAACCAGCTTAACACGTCAAGCACAAAGAAATACAATCAATAACTAAAATTTGGTAATTAATCTAATTAAAATAATATCCTAAATAATTAAAACAAAATATCTAAAATAAAATTCAACAATTAATGATAAATAAAGCATGGGAAACCAAAAGCAAATAGAGTAAGGTTTTCGAAAAATCATTCAATTTTTCTCCCTTCACATACATCAAACCAGCCTTAAAAGGTCCATGATTTCTCCTCCACTAGTCACAAACCAGCTCGGTTCTAGTGGGATTATGGCTCTTCAAACCTCTTCATGCTCCTCTATCTCCTAGCCTTGACTTGCCTTTGATAAATGAAAAATCGTCTTCGAAATATAACCCTTACATGATTACTTGCTTGTTTTTGTTCTCCTTGCTACTACTTCCTTTTTATAAGCTCATGAGACATATTCCAAGTTCTAAAATTTCAAATGGATATGGAGCTGATTTTTCTGCTTATCTGAACCGTTTTAATGAAGATAAAATCTTATCTTATCCATTTTAAAATAGATTTTCATGAAGACATTAGGAGGAATTTTCTTGATATTGTTGCGTGTAATCTAACTTTTGCATTATATTCTCCCATCTGCTTCTTTTTTTTTTTACGAATGGTAAAATATGTAACTCAAAAAGTTTATGTATATAGTCATCGGGGCATCGCCAAACCGAAATCTATAATATCATCTAAACAAAAAAAAACCATCAAAAGCTAATCAACTCATTCGGATAAATCCTATAGAAGATCTTATAAATCAAACTCTTAATCTTATAAACTACATCGAAGCACATGAAAGAAGCAAAGTCAAAACGAACAGTATTCCTTGTCTTCCAGAAAGTGTAGATGGTATAACATAACATTAATTGTGCAACTTTGCTTTTTAGGCATGCTCCAATGTAGTCACTCGTAATCCACGTGATAGCATTAGGCAGAGTAGACATAGCTCATGCCAAGCCCAACCAATCTCGAACAACATTCCAAACATCACCTGAGAAAGAACATATGAAAAAATAGGTGATAAGTAGTCTCCTGCTCAACACAACACAAACTACAAATATGATCAATGTCAAGAAACATCAAGTTATCCCTGGTTGGCAATGTGTTACGAAAACCAAGCCAAGTGATAAAGGAAAACTTAGGAGGTATATAGTTCCTCTAGATAAAGGACATCTAGGGGTATCTAGTATGCTTAACCTAAAGCAACTCGTACACCTTCCCGAAAGAAAGGCCTCCGTTTACACATAATCTTTATAAATCACTCACACCTGCCCACGTTTGCCCATCCTGCCTGCCAAATTATCTCAAATCGAAGCTACCTCTTCATCAAAGGTGAATCTTGATTTAACCCACTTCCAAACTGAAGTCCCACGTAAGTACACTGCATGAATCCAGTGCACCCACAGTGTATCAACTTTGGAGTGAATGTTCTAAAACACTTTAGAGTGTAAGGACGAATTCCAAATCCTACAATTTTGTAATCCAAGTCTCCCCTTATCTTTTGGTACACAAATATCATCCCAAGCCACCTTAAAATGCCTACCATCCTAAAGAAACAACTTGCAAATAGAGGTTATTCTCTAACTTCTCTATTACGTTTTGTGGTTGATGCATTGCGTTTTTATCCTTCAGTTTTTTCTCCTTTTAGCTGTGGTTTTTATGCTTCTTTTGTTTAGTTGTTACTTATTCTCCTTATACTCAGCACTATGTTTTTGGGCCACTAGTAGTTCTCCTTAACGTCGTCTTTTTGGTCTATTTCCCTCTGACGTGTGTTTTTGTTCTCTCCTTGCTGATACGTTTTTGCTCCTCTACGTTTTTCTTTTTTTAGTTCTGTGTTTTTTAGCCTATTTCACTACGTCATTTTGTCTCTGCATTGTTGACTATTTCTTCTTGTCGTTGTTGTGTCGTTTATGGTGGGCTATTGCATTTTTCTCCTCCCAAACATTACGTTTTATTCTCTTTTGGGTTATGGGCCACTCGTGTTATCTTTTGTGTTGCTTTCCTCTGGACTCTGCATTTGCATGTTGCTGTTTAGTCTTTGCCCTTCTTTACCTAAGCTCCATTGAACCTAAAAAATATTTAACATAATTTAATCCCTTTTTAGATAAAATATAAAACTAAACATCTTAAGTTATTAACAATAAAATGTAACATTATTCGTCCAAATGTGCTATATAAATTATTTTAAACAATATCAAATAAGGGTGTAAAATATGTAATCATTTATACTTATCACCAATTATAGGATATAGCCAAGGAAATGATGCATAGTGGTGGATTTAATAAGATGGCTGAAAGTAGTAGTATAATCAACTCCTGGGGTTTGATGATAATCTTTGACAACAAGATAACTTTTGTAACATTCAAGAGAGCCATTGGGATTTTGCTTACCACAAAAGACCCAATTATAGCCGACAACGTTTATGTTTTATAGGGGAAATAAGAGTCTGTGTGTCATTATAATGGAGGACATTGAACTCTTCAAGTATAGCTTGGCGCTACTGAGAGAATTTGTTAACTTAAGTAAAAGATGTGAGATCAGAAAGGGTATTTAGGGTGGTGATTATGTAAGTGATATAATCAGAAAAGTGATAAGGGTAAAAAGATATGAGATCAGAAAGGGTATTCAGAGTGGCGATTATGTAAGTGATATAATCAGAAAACTGATGAGGGATATGTGTGCGATCTCAAGCACTCATGATCATGGGATGAGGAGAAGGATGTGATGTGTTTGTGGTAGGAGGGAGAGTAGAGGGGCAAGGTAAGTAAATAGTAGTGGAGGAGGGTGAGATGGAAGATGACATAGGTAAATTGATGTAAGGAAAGAGATGTTCAAGAAAGCAGATATGACAAGAAATATAGAGCTTAGAGGTGATGGGATCAAAGCATTGATAACCTTTATATCAGGAGGCATATCCAAGAAAATGGCATTGGATATATTCTGGTGTAAGTTTATCTGAGCGAGTGAAATGTAATAAGGAAAACACGCACAACCAAAAACAAGAAGATGAAGGTTAGGTTTATAGCAGTAGAGTACTCCATGAGGGGATTTGTGGTGAAGAACAGGACTAGGCAAGAGATTGATAAGATAAATAGTTGTGGTAAATGCTTCGTACCAAAAAAAACCTTAGGAAGAGAGGCATGAAGCAAAAGGGTAAAACCAATTTCAGTTATATGGTGATTTTTTATTCAACAAGGCTATTTTGTTAGGGTATATAAGGATAAGATGCGAAGAGTGATTCCATTAGAAAGTGGGTTCAAAACTCCGTCGCATTGAAATGTTTAGATGGTAGTGAAAATTAGATTTTCAGCAATGGTTTTAAAGGATTGAAAATGAAGCAATGGATGATTTTTGTGCGTGAAAGGGAAAATCCAACTAAAAAGACTAAAATCATCCACAACGATAATGAAATACTGATAAAGAGAGGAAAGAGATGGGGAAGGTCCCCAAATCTCACAGTGAATTAATTGTAAAGGTTTGACATAAATGGAGGAAGACGAGGGAAATGAAAGACAAACACTTTTTCGTTAAAGACAAGAAGTCCAAGAATTGAGAATATTTTTAGATTGAAAATAAGGACACCAGATAATGTGAAGTGACATGGATGACCAAGACATTGATGCTACAAATTTATTGAAGTGGAGGTAGTGGTGAGAGTAACTGGATTTGTGAAATATAATGGAATCTATATTGGGTAAAGATTGTTATGAATAGGGCCCACGAGAAGCAGTATCTTAGTTTGCATAACCAGATGGATTAAATTCAATGACACAAGATTTTTCAGTGATAAATTTGGCAACAGATAAAAGATTAGTGGTAATGTGATGAACAATTAATACATTACGAAGATGAAGATTACAAGAAAAAGTAGGAAATGTTAAGGTACTAATGGATGAAATAGGTGGAATGTGTCTATTACCGATAATAACTTGATTGGATCCTTCAAATGGTGTGACGGATTCTACAAAATCACGATGTGGAGTCATGTAAGCAGTTGTGCAAGTATCTAGTAACCATTCAGCAATAGTATTGTAATTAAAGGGAATCAGATCATGATTAGATTGAATATTCATGGCAGTGAAAATTGTTATAATATTGTTTGTAAGGTGGCGGAAACTAAAAGAGGTTTATGAGATTTACATTATTGAAACTAATAGTAGGCAGCAACATATCTCCATTTTCAACAAATTTGGCATTGGGTAAAGGGCTTATTATTATGGAAATTAGGCTTACAATAAAATATGTTATGATGATTTTGGGCTTAAAATTGGGCTAAAGTGTGAATGAAGGGATTAGGGTTTTTATTAACCTATATAGGCCTAAACATTTATGCATTAAAATTGGGCCCAGCGAATGGTCCATTAAATGCATCAGCTTGTGGATAAAATTACCTTAAAAATTAGAGTTAAAAAAACCTCCTCCTATGAAGTTGGGGAAGATGTTGTGTGTCTCCCACGTCGTCCCCTATTGCTACCTCTACCATAGGCGGAGCGGTTGGTGCTGAGGAAGGAAACAAAGGCAACATCTGATGGTGGCAACGCACGAAAGGAGAGTAACCTCTATTCATAAAGTAACATCTTCATTTTGATCTTGGAAAAGGTAGTGCTAGTTTTGTGGTTTTCAGTCATCGTGACAAAGGACTCGTAGTCTAAAGGCAAGGCATTTAAGGTGAAGAGGACAAAGTCATCATCTGAAATGGAGTCCCCAGTGGCAGCAAGTTCGTCTATAGTGGTAGACACCGTATTGAGGTACTCAATAGTGAAGCTAGAGCCCTTTTTGAGATTGTGGAGTTTTCAACAGAGAAGGGAGCATTGGGACACGAACTTGAGCATGAAATAATCTTTAAAGCCAACCTAGAGATTGTATGCGATGGTGTGTCTAAGGGCGAGTTACGTGTTGGAACTGAAGAGAGAGCGGGTGAGAAAACAGTAAACCAACTAATCAGGTTTCTTTCATTTTATGTAATCAGGTGAGTGAGGGTTTGCTTTTATTGGAGATGGAATGATGTCATCAATCCGTCCAATGAGGTTGGAGGTAATAAAGGTAGCCTTAATTTGATTTCTTCGTACTAAATAGTTCGTGGAATCTAGTGGTGAAGTCATGAAATTTATGACTTGGTTGAATGGAAATATGGGTAGATTGATTTCTGACCTAGGTGTAATTAGGAAATTCTTCACGTTCTAAATTAATTATGGCGATATTCTAATTTGTGTGAAAGGTTAATTTCCACATTCTAAATTAATTATGGCGATATTCTAACTTGTGTGAAAGGTTATGGTACGTTTCTAACTATTGAAGTGTTTCAGAAGATGTTGGTATGTTATTAAATATTGAGTGCGATGATTGTGAGTAGTTAAATTTGAATTGACATATATGTGAGTGTTTGGGATTGGGATTAGGGTTTAATAAACAGTTTGTGATTTGAATTTGTGGATATGTGAAGGTGTGTAGTTAATCTGAGTAATTGACTAAATGGTAGTATTTAGGAGTGTGGAAAAGACTGATGTTTGTTGTATTCTAGACGTAGTATTGACCGAAAAAGAAATAGAGGTGTTAAGAAAAGTTTGGCATAGGTTCTGATACCATAAACAAGTAGAGTAAAAATAAAGGATAATGTTTTGTTGTGTATCTTAATTAAGGCAACAACCTTTTATATACAACTTTGTTGATAATTAGATAACTAGAAATACATAAAAAAATAAGACTAAAAAAAAGATTATAACAAAAGAGATATGTGCATGTGAAAATAATGACAATATACAATAGATGTTGGTTAAGATGCTGAGATGTATCATTTACTATAGGTGCTTAAGATTTATTTAAGCTAAGAGGTTGTTTGTTTTCTTAAGGTTTTTTGTTGTTGTTTTTGTAAATTAAGAACTGGCCACTATAATCGTGTTTTGTTAAAACTTGTTTGTACATTTCTTTTTTAAAAATTAAAATGGCAATTATTTTACAAAAATGTAAAAATCATGTTTTTGTGATTTTTGAAAACAAGTTTTCGTCTATTTTGAATCTTTTTTTTCCACAAAAGCAAATCATATTGGTTTCTCTCCCTTTGCGTCGATTTCGTTTTCTATGTCTTCACCGGTGTTGCAATTTCTCCAAGTTTGCTTTCATATCTGTTGGTTGCTGTAATTTCTGCAGGTTTGTTTTATTTGTTGCTTGTGTGTGTGTGTGTGCGCGTTTTCGTATCTGTTGGTTGACTTGCTATTGCCGTTACTTACGTTCATCGACTTCTCTTGTTCATAACATCAAACCCATCATACATCAATACTACTTTCTTGTTTTCTCTTTGTGTTACTTGACTTGAGCTCTATTCTTCAAGAACTTCAACAAAAGTTAAATCTCTCTATGATCTGAGTATGTTGTTAATGAGTAGTAGGGTCCGTCACATTAGTTTGGTAGTTAAAAAAAAAGAGAAACTAGGCATGATGGTGTCACTTTGACTTGCATTTTGATGAACAACAATATGACTAGTTTCAGTTTTAAGAAAGTTAAGACTTGAAAAGGAAGAGAGAATTGAGTCAAATGTTGGAAGAGAACACAATTCTCTACTTTGAGTATAAGCTTCTAAATTTTTTATAATGATAAAGAAGATGATGCGATCTCCTTCTGTGTTCTTCCTCTGAATAACAATTTTATTGACTAGAATGAGTTCTTTAATGATTACCAGAGCTCTTCATTTGACCATGATGTGTTGCAGTTCTTCAGTTAAGACTTCACCTCCTCTGTTAATCCTGTCGATAACTTCATATTTTATGGCAAGCTGATACTTTATAAAGAAGCAACACAGAACCATGAACAAGAAGTGGAAACAATAGTTAGAATAATGTTATTAAAACTAAAACTTGACATTTATAAAATATTAGAAATGTTTGTGGCCACAAAGGGACATTTTCTTCTTGGTCCTCATGTCATTTAATATGGTGAAAGCTAATGGGGCATAGAGTGAAGCCTACTTCACTGAGTTGCAATCAATTTATATTCCATGTTAGTTTAATAAACGAACTGAAATATTAAATGAATATGTACCCCTGATTTACAGTCAATTTATATCCCTCATTTTAATAAATGAAGTGAAATATTAAATGCATATGTATGACTGAGTTACAATCCATTTATATCCCTTGTTGGTTTAATATCTGAACTGAAATATTAAATGCATATGTATGCCTGAGTTGAATTTTATTGTATCTAAAAATTAAGCATTAAATAAATTAAAATCCAAGCTGAACATTAGGCATAATAAATAATTGAACCTGAAAGCTGCGTCCTGGGTAGCTTTGGTAATTAAAAGGAGTTGGTAAGTGTTGCTGGGTTGTTAGTAGATGATGCGTAGTTGTGTGACTAAGATGTTAGTTGACATCGAATAGCAACCAACTCATTATCATCCAAGTCTAACACCCAAAATGCTTCAAAAACTCTATATATGAAAATCTTAGTTGCAAACTCACCAGTGCATCCATATTCTTCATTTTTATAGTCCATATTTATAATACTATAACAATAAAGTAATTATAATATTTTTAGAAATTGTTGTGGTTTGTTAAGTCAGGAAGACTTTACGATGTCTTAATTTTGATGACAAACTAATAATAATAATGTTAGAAACAAATGAACGTTTTAACAAGTGTGTTAAGTGTGCAGAAGTACAAAAGACAGACGGAATGAAAGACAGACGAAATGCAAGTCAGACGAAGTGCAAAAATAAAACATAGACGAAATGCAAAAACAAAACGCAGACGAAATGCAAACCAGACGAAGTGAAAGAACAAAAGACAGATGGAATGAAAGACAGACGAAATGCAAGAACAAAAGACAGACGAAATGAAAGACAGACGAAGTGAAAGAACAAAAGCCAGACGAAATGTAAATACAAAACACAAACGAAATGCAAACTAGACGAAGTGCAAGAACAAAACACAGATGAAGTACAAAACAAAGACGAAGCGTAAAGTACAGAAGAATGACAAGACAAAGACGATACTCAGAAGAAGTTACGTCAAAACATTGTACGGTTACTTAGTTGAAGTTAGTTACAGAACTCAACTAACTAACGGTTGTCAAGATTCAAGAAGCAGTTGTTAAGATTCAAAGAAACAGTTAGAGACCGAGACTATAAATATCAGTCGCTGTCGAAGAATATGAAGTCTGACGAATTAGACAACTATTTGAAGAAAGCTTTTGATCTTTGATCCTACTAGTGTTTACTTAAAAATTCAGTAGTGAGATTATTAGCGAGCTACTTTTACTGTAAAAAAGCTCACAACATCTTTCTAGTGAGAGAGAGAAAACATTGAGAGCCTAAAGAGGCTAAGTCAGAGAAAAGAATACTTTGTAAGAGAGGCCTGAAGAGGCTCTAGAAGAAAAGAAAGAATACTTGTATCTTTGTGAAGTATAGTGGAACACTCAGACGAACTCTGAGGACTGGACGTAGCCCACGGTTTAGGGTGAACCAGTATAAAATC
>JAOSBO010000008.1:21350454-21362512 GCA_027563915.1 Erythroxylum rotundifolium
TTGATTCTTGAGTGTGTGCTTTTATTTTATGTAGTTTGAAGGTGAAAAGTGCTACAAATTAAGATTAAATGCACTAAATAATTTTCTAAGAACAATTGATACTACAAACTACCATCTTTTTATTATAGGAGACTCAAGGAAATGGAGTTCAAAAAGAAGAAATGGAATGAGAGAAGACTGAAGTGAAGTCAACGTTATAGGAAGTTTGCCGCCGAAAAAAATGATAAATCCAAGCTGAACTTTAGGGAGAAGTTTGCTACGGTGAAGATTAATTCTTTCGCCACCGTGGTGAAGGAGCCAGCAAATAACAAATCCTTTCAGGAAAAGTTCCCTGCGGCGAAAGTCATTTGTCGTTGTGGCGAACCTTCGAAAACTCGAACTATTTTTGGGAAAAATCACACGTTGTACGACCTGACCCAGCTTTATTTGTTTTAAAACCTACTAAATTAGGATAACTGGCAACATATAACACACCATATGCCATCAGACAAGAAGAGAGAAGTTCTCTCATCATTTCTCGACTCCTCAATCCACTTCACCGTCATCCACCATTTTATTTCATTTTATATATCGCCATATTCACCTCCTGCTACTGCTGCTATGGATGCTTTTAATAGGGTTCCAATTGTGAGTTCTCCAGGAGCAATGCTTTGCTAAGCATCGGTTCCTCTTGAAGATGTAGCAGTGGCTTGAGTTCAATGGGCTTCAAAGGGGAGTAGTTTGTTCATATTTTTCTACACTGTTATGAACTCCTGAGTTAGGATTTATGCTTTGTTGTTGGATTTTCTTGATTATAGTTTATCAAGTGTTGAACAATGAAATGCGTTATTGTGTTTGTCGATGTAGATCTTGGATCTTGAATATATGAAGTCTCATATATGTCATTTTGTGATTTTGATAATTCTCTTTTATCTACCTAGTTGTGTTTGATGATGAGATGATGCTTGATCACCAAATTGATCATTTGCATTAACTCACTCTTGGCACTCACTAAGGTGCATTTAATAAGGTTTTAAGAAACGGAGCTCATTGATTAAAGCCTTGGACTTAAAGGTCTTTAAGGTTATTCATTTTGAAACTTAGTGATTTTTACTCCAAAAAGATTTATTTTGAACCATGATAGCCAAAGCTTATTCTTCAAGAGGATTTTATCAAATTTGATCATTGTTTTAACTTTCAATTTCTTATTCCCAAAAATCCAAAACACCATTTTACACATTTCCTTTTTACTTAGTTTAATTTTGTTAATTTTCTAAAGAACCAAACCCCCTTCCCAACCAATTTAGTTGCATTTCATGACATTTAGGCTAGATTAGATCCATTGCATTAGGTTCCAATTAAGTGAGACAACCCGAGGTTGCATCCTATATTGCAATCCTTTGAATTAATTTTTTTTTGGTTCGACCACCAAAGGAAAAACCAAAAGACGAAGATGCGGATCAACTGCTAGGGTTCGGCTGCCCGTTTTGTTAAGAAGTCCTGAAAAAACCAAAGGTTACAATTATATGGTGTATCGGATGTAAGGGCATTCTTGTTGGTCTTACTAAGGGTCTAATGTGATATGGAAAAGTAGCAAAAATAAAGGTTGAAGTGGATTGATGCGTTCCTACATGCTTTGCTAAAAAGTCTGCAATTGAGTTAGCTTATCAGTAGACATGGGAAATTGAGTGCCCATCCTCAACAATGTGGCCTTGAATTCGAAGAAGTAGGGAGTGATGACACCATGGCCAATTAGCAGCAACAGATAAGAAATCCATAATAATCTTCAAGTTTGTTTCAATGTCCACCATCTTGAAGCCAGATATCTTGCATAGCTGGAGACTGTGTAGTAATGCTAGGAGTTCTACTTCCAATCTTGTGCAATAACCTAGAAATTGTGTGCTAGCATGTAGAACCTCTCCCAGGTTGTTTCGAAGAACTGTCCTAGCTCTCGAGTTTCCTGGATTACCCAGTGATGATCTATCCGAATTAAGCTTCAAACTTGTCAATCGTTTCCAACTGATCATTATGGGTATACGATTAGTGTGTTGCATATGCCGAAACGTGAAGTTTTGATGAGCTTTCCATGTTGGATAAGGCAATTCCAAGGGAATGAGGAGTGTGAATTAGTTAAGGAGTTCAAAAACCAACAACGTTGCCTCTATGTTGAGTCATTCCTTGAATAATTTCTGATTTCTATCTTTCCATAGTTTCTAGCATATTGTCGATGAGAATAGGTGGAGAAGAGGAAGAAAAACTGAGTCAGGTGTCGAACATATATGGAAACAATCCCACAGATTTAATGGTACGTTGATATTCAGTTTATAAAAAGAACCTCTATAATCTAGTAGCTTTATTACATCCTATAAAAGCATGTTGGCGGGAATCATCACTGAGATAGAAGGTGCATTTGGATAGTAGTTTGAATCCCACAGTAGGCAATATGTCATCGATGGGCAGTAGGTAACTTGTTAACTGCTATATGAAAGCAAAGATTTTTAGTGGGATCTCAGGCTGCAGAATCCCTTTAGGTCATTGTGTCATTAGCCGACTACTTCAAAGGTCGAAGACATTAAGAAGGTACTAGACTATACAGGCGCCTATATTTTACTATATGGTATTTTAGAAAGCATCGAGTGTCACGAAGTAATTTCCTACAATTGAGCTTACTGCATGTCTGATTCAAATAGGTGAGTCTGCCATCTGCCATCTTGATAGGTCTGATTGAAGTGCATATTTGAATTAATGGGTGTAATCAAAGTTAGGGTAAGGGGGCCAAGGATAGGCAAATTAGAATGTCATAATAAGGAGTTACAATCTCCAATCTGTATTTTAAAATGTTAACTCATTATGTCTTTTGATATCACTAAGCTTTTACACTTGTAAGATTTCTACCAAGTGATCTGATTCATAAATTTTGCCCAGATGACCAGATTATGTTTTAGTTTCCATTAAAATTTGAAAGTGAAAGCTAATTGTATGTCTTTTGGCTGGCAAACTCTGATACCATTCTCATTACCTGGGAAGGCCAACCGATCCTATGATCTCCATGTGCGCCGCGTTTCATCATTGGAAGAAGTTTGAAAAAATTTGATAAAAGTATGCTCAAGCTAGATTAGGATACCCTTAGGTGGGTGTGGCCAAAATGTGAATAGGCATGGATTGAAGGACATAGTGTATTAGAATCAATCGGCCCCTAGATGATAAAAAGGGGCTTTGCCTTCCCTCTACCCTCCTCTGAATTTTCTCCACTATAGGTTGATAAGAAGTTGTTTTGTTCCTTCCCTTGTAGAGGAATCTATCAAGGTATTGTAGCGGTAAGGAGGATTTCCTAATGCCCAGGATATAAAGCAACCATTTGGGCATTCAAACAATGACTTGAAATGATGAAGACACTTTTATTCTTATTGATGCATAGGCTCGTATATTGTTCATATTCTTCCAGAAAAGCACCAAAAAATTGTAAAGATCTTTGGATACCTCTAATGAAGATAATGAGGTCATTTGCGAAACAAAGATGTGTTACAACTGGAGCATTCCACATTAATGAATACGGTGTAAATCTACCATCCTTGATCAACTTCTTTAGTCTGCGACTGAGAGCCTCTATAAGTAAGTTAAACAGTAAATGTGATAGGGGATCACCTTGCTTCAAACCCCTTGAGGACTTAAAAAAGCTGGAGGGAGAACCATTCAGTTGTATGGAAAACCAAGATGCAGTTAAATTGTTTATAATAAGGGAAACAAAAGAGATATGGAAACCAAACCTCAATAGCAAACCATGTAGAAATGGCCATGAAACCTTATCGAAAGGCTTCATCATATCTAATTTTAGAATGATGATATGCCCATGTGATCGACAATTTAATTGTTGGACCATTTCCTGGGCCAAAAGGATACTATCCGATATGTCTATGCCATAGAAATGTGGTTTGTTTGTTAGAAATTAAGCGAGGTAAAATCGGCGTCAATCGGTCACACAAAATCCTGGTGAAGATCTTGTTGATAAAGTTGCATAGATCTTATTGAGAGTTTACTAAGAATTTGGAAGTGCATTTCATACATCATATGGAATACACATACACATGAATAATGTGATGCTTATTAAAATACTTGTACATACATTCACTGACATTTTCGTGGTATAAGTGATTTTAACGTGAATTGTGGACTAATTGTCTTAAAAATTGAATTAGTGTGTATTAAAATTGATTTAGCATTTTTGGTGACATTTCGGACATTTCAAAAATTTCTAAAAATTTGGGGCATTTTTGGACTAGGAAAGATGCCTAGTGGCAAGACCAATTGAGACATGGAAAATTAGGATGACTAAGCCTAAAATTGAGTGACATTTGGCATAGTTAAATGATTGACAATTGGATTATTAATTAATTAATAAATGGGCTAATTATGGAGTGACAAATGGGCCAATTAATGTGTGACATGTGGACTGATAAAAGGGTGACAAATGGCAGCATTATGAGTGGATTAGTTGCAGCTGATTAATTAGGCAAATGTATTACATGCCTTAAGACATATGGTGAGTTTAAAAGTTGACACCTAGCATGATGATGGAGAACATTCTAATAGCAATGTGTCTGCTGATTCTATCACCTTTCTCCATCGAAAATTCCTCCTTCTTCTCTCTAAAATTTTTCCTGAACCCTAGCTAAATTTCTGCACCAAAACCAGCTTTTAACCTGACACAAAATAGTTAAGAAATCTGCTTAAAGTCACCGTCACCTTACTGTCCAAAATCAACCTATTTTCATCTTCAGTTTGTGATGAATTTTGCTTGCATGGAGACTTGATTTAATCTGAGGTTTGAGGTGAATTGAAAGCTTAAAAGGTTACTAAAAATCTGAGCTTTATAAAATGTTAAATGGTATGAGAATGATGTTTGAATTGGAATGAATTGCATGTAAGGTTGATGAAGAAGTGTGCTGGAATATGTTATATGGAGTGTTTTTATTGAACATATATCTGTATTTTAGCCATATCTTGATCTGTAGTTATCCAAAATGGATGGATTTTGATTTAGATTAAACTAAAGATATGTGGACACAATTTTTAGGAAGGAATATAATTTGGATTCTATCCTCAAGTGTCTTGAAAGTTGGCTTGAAGTTGAGAACTGCGTACTATTGAGATATGAGAATAATGTGTAGTATTTTGATTATAACTTGCATAATACTGAACCAAAATTCATGATTATGATGTCATTAAAAACTTAGGACATTGTGGAACATTTGGTTAGCAGAATGTGTTGTCTAAATACCTCATTGTCTAAGTCATAATGGTCATACAAATCTGACCCAAAAATCTGTCTTAAGAAAAATTTTGGAAAATGAGAGTTTTAGGTCGAAATTTTGGTTTCAATTTCATCTTCCCCTTTCAGCCTATTTTACATATCTTTAGGGCATGAATTTGAACAAAATAAAAAAAATGAAAATTGTAGATATAAGTCTTATCTTGATCTCTGTAAAGTGGCTTGATAATATAGTGAATAGAGCTTGAGTTATACTTGTTTTCCTAATACTACTTGTGATACCCTGTACGTGAACCTTATGTTTCTCCTAATTTTTGTGGAATTTAGAGCTCGAATTAGTTAAAGTATAAAACATGAAAAATGATTATTGAAGTCATATTAATGCTTCTAAGAAACAGTTTGACCAGAAGATATCTTGATAAGTTTATATAGTTATTTCAAGTCACTGTTTTGGATCTGGTTGAGTTCAAATCTGGAAATTCTGATTTGTTAAAGGAATAAATGAGTTCTTTTAATGTAAATATGATCTTTAGGACATGAATAATGTGTATAAGGTATAGATGAATGAGTATTAAAGAACATAGGGTATTTATGAATAAGAATTTGGTGAATGCATGAGTATTTGTTGTTGGAAAAAGTTTGGTGAATGAATAATACTAGGAAAAGATTAATGAATTTATGAATGATGAAAGGAAAGTGATTAGGTTTACTTAAGGCATAATCCTAATTGCAAACTAAATGATGTACAAGTCATGATGTACAAATGAGTAAGATTTATGTATTAAAGAAACATACCTGAGAATTTGTCATTGAACATGCATCATACATAATACATTCATAAATGTGTTTATAATCGATTATTCCTATGAAAATGCACATGAGTGAAATATAAATATATGTGATTGCATATAGAGGAGCACATTGAGCAATCGCTTCCAGAATTCACCAGGAATTCACGACAATTAGCTTAAGGGAGCACTTGTGAGTAACCCAAGATGGTCTCACATTAAATTATTATTGTTTACATTCTGCATTGAATGATTATGTGAATGTGATTATGTTAATTCCGGACAATTGATTGTTCTAGGAGTTCTATATTTGGGACTGTATTAGAAATGCTACTTGAATGTGAATATGATTGACTATATGTTCTCAACTTATATGTTGAATGTTGGAACAAGTCCGAAGATCATTGTGAATGAGAAATGTGAATGCGAATGTAGTGTATTGAATATAATGATTGAAAATATGAAATGCATTTATTCTATAAATGCATGAAATATAAAAGCATTTGTGACTAGAGTTGTTAATGAAAAAGAGCTTAAAGCTCAGACATCTATAGTAAGAGCCCATGACTTAATTGGTATGATAGAGCCCCGTATCCATAACAGATACGGGATAGTATGATAGAGCCTCGTATCCACATCATATACAGGCCAGTGAAAAAGGCACTCAGTCACAACAACATAATAAATGAAATTGAGTCTCATAAATATTGCATACATATAAGATATGAATAAATTGAGCAATTGCAATGTATTAAGGACTTTTATAGTATGAAAGTTGCGAATGTTTATCAATGAATATGTTTTGTATGATCACAATGAAATGATAAATTGTATTGAATTTGAAATGTGAAAATTGTGAATAGAGTGCTTTGTGATGTTACATGATGGTAATTGAGATGATGTGAATTATATGATAATATAAATTGTGTGTTGCATGATAAGAGTGAACCGTCGAGGATGGTTACTCAACTGAGTTTGCAAAACTCAACCAAATTATAATGTTGATATTTTCAGGTTCGAGAGTGACGACTTAGCTTCTAAGATTACTTAAGAGAAATCTTACATAACGCTTGGATAGAAGTTATGGCTCAAAGGTTGGTCAACTGGGACTGAAGGATTACTTTTTGCTTTTTGTTTAATCCTCATATATCTAGCATACTTGTAGATAGAGCTATGGACTCGGATAGGTTAATATTGTGTAAACCTTGATGATGGATATAATGCTAGATTGGAAATTCTAGTTTATGAAAGGGCTCTTAAATATATAGACTATGTTTGGTCTAAATGTATTTAATCCTCCGTTAAACCCAAGTTGTCAAAAGATTGTTCCAAGTGTTTCAGTTGTTCCTATGCATGCTTAAGTTTGTCAAAGATGTTACCAAAGGTGATTTTATTCCAATCCCTTAGAACTATCTTCAAGTGCTTCACCTTTGTTGCAAATCGAAACATGTCGTACAATTCAATAGGTTCTTCTTATGAGAATCTAACTACTTCGAGAAAATATGATTTTGTAACCCGAAAAATTCTAAAAGCGAAATGGCTTTGAAGACTAGAGGCTGGAGCATCCGTTTTAAGAGTAAAGCATTATGGTCAGATGATGAATGTGGCAATACATCAATCGAGCTGTCCATAAAATTATTAAGCCATGAAGAGTTAATGAGTAATCTATTGAACTACTTGCACACTCAGCCATTGCTCTTTATGCCCGTCCATGTGTAAGTACCACTTGTGATGGGGAATTTAGTAAGGTTATAAGTCTCTATGGTTTGTTGGAAGTCACACATAGATCCCACATTTAGGGTGGAATGACCAGATATTCTTCAAATGGCCCAATCACATTAAGATCTCCGCCTACGGGCCAAGGGGCATGTAAGTAGGTTAAATGGATTGATTATAGGTCGGTCCATAAAGCATCCCTTTCTAACCTTGTAGACTTGCCAATAGAAAGTTGAAATGAATGCTTGGAAGGTCCCAGTAGCATCTTGTACCTCTAGGTGTATAAATTGGTCTGACCATTCTCTCGTGAGCATGGTATAGCCATGTTGGAACAACATCCATATTTTATTTGAAGAATTAAAAGTTGCATTAGAAATATAGAACCATATCTTAACCTCATCCAATTTGTTGGAATTCACCATCAGTACGAATAGAGTAATAAAAGTGATAGAATGCATTCAAGCTAACCTTTTCAGTCGTCAGAGTTTTGACAAATTGCTTATACCTCGGACATTATAAAAAGGTCACTTTAGTGTCATAAGAAGCCCCATATTTTTGTGTTTAGGATCGATTCCTCATTGAAGAATGACCGAATTGGCGTTTTGTGTATGGTTTGTGGCACTTCCTCATCTCCCACTGTTGATTATCGGCCTATTCTTAATCGTCACTAATTGTAGGCCAAAGCATAAGGGATACTGAGTAACCAAAATTTATGAATTCTTGCATTTGTTGACCACAGTCTTGCTTGGGGTAATCAATCTCCACCTCTAAAGAGGGCTAGTCAACATTCAAAGTTGGAGGTTTTGACTTCTTTAAGCAGTTACAAAGGGACCAAGATGATGATTGCACAACGATAAAGGGGTCATCCATTCTGGCTAATAGTTTTGTGTCTGAGTCATGAGATGACCTAGCATTCTAATTATTGGGTAAATAGATGATTTCAATTAGTTTTTCCCACTCACTATCCTCCATAAAATTTCGATCTTCCTTTTATCTTTCTTTTTTTCTATTACCTTATTAGGTAAATAGATGAATTCAATAAGTTTTTCCCACCCTATCTCCTCTGCAAAAGATTTTCTCATTGGGTATTGATGAATTCGATTTGCACAAAGATGGTTTCAGGAAATATTAGGTAAGTTAAAAATTATATTTTCAGAAATAGGTTTTTTAAAAAATAAAATTTGATTGATGGAAAAATAGTAAACAAGATAAAACATTTCAAGAATACTCTCCTACATCAATAGTGAGGCAAAACGATGTGTTATCTGACATAATTTTAGCAAATTAATATTGTTGTGTTGTAAAAGTGGTAAAATACTCACCCCATTTGCATATCCAGTCTTCACTTCTTTCCCAATTAGGGCTAGGAGGAACAAAGACATTTTATGAAAATTGTCTTCTTAAAATGTAACTTTTTAGCGAAAGGTAAGAAATTTTAGTATGGGTGCATTTCTTCTTCCTAAGTCTTCCTTTATCCTTGTTCCATGTTTTTTAGATCAAGAAATTAGCATGTAGACCTTGTAGATATACTACAAGTGGGATCTAAGTCAGTTAAATTAGCATTTTCACAAGTTTTCTAGCTTGATTAGTTGAAATTCTTCTAGTTGAAGTCCCTAGGATTGCATTATTGATTTATGAATTCCATTATTAGATATGATCCTCATCTAAAGAATTTATGTTGACTTATATCTAAGTTTGTAATAAACTTCTTTCAATTATGGTAGATCTATTCATACAAAAGATTTCTCAATCTTAATCATATAAAACCAAATCATACACTAATATTTTGGATCTATTTGAAGATGCATAAAACTCATAATTGTCTGATAATAAATTAATCAAAATAATTGAATTAAATAAAATAATCAAGACATATTGTTATCCTAACTAGGTTTCATGACACCTAGACACCAAAAACATTTAGATAATAGAAAATGAAATAAAAAATCAGGAAGAAAAATGGATAGAAAACAAAGGCATCATAATTCTAAATCTCCCTTTCTCTTTTATTGAATGTTCTTGCAAGTTTGAAGATTGATGTTATAATTTACTAGATCTCTTGATGAATCATTCAGATTCTATATGTTGCTTAGTCAAAAGTGTCCCTTCTCTATTTTTTTTACATTTAGAATCCACTACAAAGGGTCGACTCTTCCTTGTTTTCCTTTTGCTCACTTCCTTTTATAGTAAAATTTAGGATTTCTAGGACATACACAGATTATTACATAGGCATATGAGAGATCATCTATATTAAAAAAATTTAGAATTTTCGATTTTACATGAGCTTTGAAACTTCCACAGAAATAAACATGATCGTTTATTAAAGACCATGAATATTTAAAAACTCATGTAATGCAACAAGTTTGTGAAATATGTAGACAATATGAATACACATCATCATAATGTTATTTGATGAACAATGATGGAACAAAACAAGAAAATTATTTGGGTATGGCGCATCATTAATGTAATTTTCCTTTCTCAAACACTTATAACTTTGGATGGAAAAACCATCTAAATTTTTCTTAGACTAACAATGCAGCTGCAGATTTGTGATCAAAACAACCCCCAAGATTCCAAGATAGATCAAGAAATTAGGAGTCAAAGTACGAAAGCCTTGAGTTAAAAATGGAATCCCAGTTTTTAAAATAATGGATTTAATAGATTCCATAGGCTTCAAGGATAATAATATGGATGAAGAACAGAAGAAGACATAAGTAAGGGCTAACTTGATTCTCAATAATCAAGCTTCTTTCATTCATAACATAGAGATATAGCTCGGTTAGCTTGCAATCACACTGATGGTCAGAAATTTAAGTAACCTTTCTAGTATTACTGAATCAAACCTAAAGGAAAAAGTGAAAGCAATACATTTGAGGAGTTGGAAGCAGTTAGCAAAAGAGGTTCAGAAGGAAGCCAAATATCAGGTTAAGATAAGTCAAGAAAAAGGCAAATATAAGGTAACAGAAGAGGAGAAACCCCCCTACATTCCACCTCCACATAAGTACCTAAGTTACCATTTCCATATAGATTAAGGTAGAACCCTTTAGAGACCCGATTTGTTAAATTTTTTCAAAAGCTTGAAAAGCTGAATTTGAATTTTCACTTCTAGAAGTGTTTGAACATATCCCAAGTATGCAAAATTCCCAAGGAGCTACTTTCCCGCAAATGGAATCGGGACTTGAAGTAGATAGTAGCCTTAACAAATAGTTGTAGTTCAATGATCACAAATAATACACCATCAAAATCAAAAGATCTAGGGAGTTTCACTATTTCTTACATTATTAATGGTGTGGAATTTTCTAAATGTTTGTGTGATCTTGATGCAAGTATTAATACTATATCATTTTTAATTTTTAAGAAATAATGTTGGATGATATAAAGTTAGCCTTGATGGCCATTTAGTTAGTAGAATAGTCAATAAAGAAATCATTTAGAGTTGTAGAAGATGTTTTAGAAGAGGTTGGTGATAGGTGTGCATTAGCACAATTTTTTATAGGTAATTGGCATGTGTTTTTTAGCTTAATTGTTGTTTATTGTTCTAGTTTAGGATTCATTTTGTATGTTTTCATTAAGTTTGGTTTCCATTATTGTTCTTGTGTGTTTGATGCTAATTGAGGGTAAGAATTGACTATTTTTGTGTAAGGAAGAAGAAGGAGCAACTTGGATGTTGAACAAAAGATCAAAGAAGAGAAGACAAGAATAGCGCATCTGTGACAAATTCCTACGTTTATGGGAATCATGCAAATTCCCATGGACATGGGAATTGTAATATGAGGCAATCTAAGAGGCTTCATTAAACTTAGGGTTTTTGAAGTATTTAAGCATCAGTAAGCTTCCATCTTCACCAAAGATGACACCCACCCGTAAAAACGCCATCCTTGCGTGAAGAATACATGTTTAGAGAATTAAGGAAGGATTAAAGATAAGGATCATGATCAAGATTAGGCAAAAATAATACATCAACACTGTAACACCCCACTCCCGCATGACCCGAACCCGACATCGATGGTGATATCCAAGTCCGTGCCCTGTGAGGGTGGCATGCTACATCACTCAGTCAAAACTCAGTATAAATTTTTTTTTGGAAACATTCTCATACTTTATATATTACGCGGAAAATAATGTACATAAATAATCATCGATGTAACATCCCATCATCGATGGGAAGGGTAAAATAGTAATTGGGAACGGGCTAAGAGTGTTTTAAAAAAATTGTTTGGCTATGTTCATGCATTCATATATGTATGAGAATAGTGAAATATTGCACATGTAATGATTGTACATGCATTCATGACATTTCCCG
>JAOSBO010000008.1:21376162-21392042 GCA_027563915.1 Erythroxylum rotundifolium
TTTAGTTATTTGGGATTTTATGAGATTTTGTGTGATTTTATGATTAATTGTGGTTTAATAGTTGAATATTATCATTTTCCCTGAATTCGATGTAAATTTTGAGTAATTATGAGATTAGGGTTTTTAATTTCAAATTTAGGAGTTAAATTGGTAATTAAATAATTAGATTATTTTATTTGTAATTAATTAGTTTGTTAAAATATTGTAATTAACAATCGTAATTATGGGGCCTTATGTGATAAGAATTGCACGACAAATGAGGGTCTTTGATAAATTACAACTAATGCGACCGGTAGGCACCACGATAACACTTAACTTAGAAGTCATGAAGCATATGCATATGGTGAGTCAACAATGGGGACTTATGAGGGATTTATACAGACTTATTGGGGTTTCATAGTAGCATCTAGAGGAGCTAGAGAGGAGCAATCCATAGTAAAGTAGCCATCGTACTCATATTCATTACCATCCTAGATGAGAAGAGTAGCACTCGAGGAGGAGGGTGCAGATGTACCCACAATACAGACACCACATTCGAATCAACTAAAGATAGCTTAGTTGGAGAGATGGTTAGGGTAGCTTAAAGGCACCCAACACACTATTTGAACACAACATGCGGAGATGGTTAAACAGATAGGAAAGCTTGAAACCTTTACTAGATGGATAGGGATTTTTTGTTGCTAATGGAGAGACTTCAAAGCACACTTTCTAGACTCCATCATCTGGTGCAGGTACTTCATCATCAGCTCCTCCATAGGTTGAGGATCAATGACCTGAGGACCTCCATCGACTGGCAAGCCAAAGTCACAACAAGACAAAGATGTTTAAATTTGATTTTCTTTTTTCTCATTAATTGTGTATTTTCTTATTTTCTTAATTTCTTCCTTTTATTTTATTTTGTCTAAGCATTACTGTTAAGTTTATTTCATTTTTCATTTATTTTTTATTTTATTTTTTATCTTTTATCCCTTTTCTTTAATATTTTGCAAGGATGATTGTATCTAATATCGGATGGATCCTTTGTCGAAATCAGAATCTGAAATTCTTATTACTCATGGAAGTACCAAAATTCCTTCACTTTCTAACTTTTGATTTTGATATGCTTATATTGTGTACATTGAGGACAATGTACAATTTTAAGTGTGGGAAAGTGGATTATAATTTTCTTAAGTTTACTATAATCTTTGTTATCAATTCTTTTAACTAATATTTTGAATTAGTTTAAATCCATCCATACATACTTTATTTCATTATTGATTGTTGATTCGAATTAGTATGCAAAAGGATGAAATTTAGAATAAACTTGCTTTTATAAGTCATAATAGTCACTGAGATAGATAATTTAAATGAAAATTGCGTATTATTTATACATATAAGATCAATTTTTGTGAGCTTTTTAGCCTAAGAGCAAAATATATTCATTTTAAAGCTATTTTATTCTTTCATGTGTGTTATCATACATCGTTGGATGATCTTAGAACTTTCTTTTATTATGCATATTGAGACCACATTTAAATTAGAAGCGTTGAAATGATAAAGGTAATCAGATTCAACATTTGTTTAGCCTATTTTTTTATAACTACCCTACCATATTGTATCCCTTATGGTAACCATTTTTTAGCCTTAGCTTTTTCATTGATGATAACCAAATTATTATCTTTACTTTATTTTTCTTGAAGACTTTTTTTATACCTAATTGCTTAAAATTTAAATTGTGAAAAGGTTTAATATTTCTTTAATTGTAGTACATGATGAATGCCAAAAAAAATTTGTTGATTTGAAAAAAAGCATTTGAATTATGGTACTAATGGATTCATGTTATAAAGGACCTATATTGTGAAAGACTAAGTCTCTTGTAATCTTAGTTATTGTAAATTTCTTTCAGCAACCTTTTAATTATCCTAATCATACCTTACCTAAGCCTCATTATCCTTATAAAGACCTTTTGATTTTTGTTTCTAGTTTACATACAAGTGGTGGAGATATGATAATATTACAAGCTTATAGCTAAGAGTTATGCTACGTATTGACTTGATAGTTCTAATACTTTCCACCACAAACAGTTGAGTCAATTGAGTGAAACCTTGTTAAGGATTTAAAGAATTATACTTTTGATTTTGAAAAGATTATTGATGTGATTATTCTTAATATTGACTTATAAAGTTTAGTTATTATAGTAACTTGGTTCTTAATTATATGTTAATTTAATTGGTATGAAATAATGATTTAGAGTATGAATGGAAAAGTTGAAGTTAATAAGTGATAGATGTTTATAAGATTAATGATTTAGATTATCATTTGCATGAGGACAAGCAAAAGCTTAAGAGTGGGGATGTTTGAAAAATGCTTATTTCACTATAATTGTACACTTATATTTAATGTGTTTTGTTAGGTATTTTATAAATTGTTGTATATTTAGTACTTTATTCACTTTAAATGCATTTATAGGTAATAATTGCCTTCATAAACTAAAAGGAGAAGAATTCATATGAAATCGTGGCATGGAATGAAGATTTAAAGCAACTAAGGACCTTCTTAACTGTGTACAATGACTATGTAAGTCTCTATAAACATGTGAAGATTGAAGAATTTTAGTTTTGGTCATGTGGAATTACACAACCATGTACAAGTCTCTGTGCTCATGTGAAATTGCAAATTCAGGTGTTTTTGGAGAAACATGTTCACTGACACACTCATGTAAGTTGATCGTGTATAACCTGGAAACCCTAGTGATGTATGTTTAATGATAAGAAAATGCTTGAGATACTAACTTTAATTCATATATCATTTTAGGTACAATTTGAAAGCAAAGAAATTAAAGTGAGTCGAAAGTACCACATTTGGGTCGTTTTCGAAGATTAATTTTTACTTGTCTTAATAGAACAAGAAGAATAAAATTAAAAGACAAGAAGAAGAAAAAAATCAAAATACGCATGTGATAGAAGTTGAATGAGCAAAACAATAGTAGAGCATCAAAATGCAGTCTGTGTTTTATACAGATGACATGTAGACTACTTGCGCGAAGCAAATAACTACGTTAAACACAAATAAGAGCTATTTTTTGGGAAAATGAATAAGAAACATTAACAAGTGGCATGAACAGGGAGTTTGGACCAAAAACCTTGACATTAAATTGTCCAATCAAGCTACAATGAGACGAGGTGGCGATAGAAATAAAGTGAAGAGGCTGGCGTTAGAAAAAACAAGAGGAGAGGCGGCAGAAACAAAAGGAGAGGTGAATAGTAGCATGGTCCAAAGTTTTTATATGTCAAATCATGAATAGTAGAGAGTAAGGAAGGTTGTAGCAGTAGCGTGGAACTGAAAGGGGCTCAGGTTGGGATGATTTTTATAGGTTTCAAGCATTTTGTTAGGAGACCCATGAAAGGCTAAACATCTCAACGCTGGTTTGGAGGTGATATCGACGCCAAAGAACCGAGTTAAGTGTATTTTCTTATTTTGTTGTTTCTTTCTCTCATTAGGAATTGAATGTGTTATCCTATGTTAATTGATTTAGGTTTAGTGTATGGATAATCGAATTTTTGTTATTGTTCGTTTATTTATGTATGAGCCCATAGGGTATTGTGAAAGCATGATTTTAATACATTCATTGAATCGTTTGATTGCATACCCACTACTAAAATTTCGATATAATTCGTAATTGTTATGTTGAAATTCATGTGTAGTGACTAATGATTCGTAATCATTAGGGATAATATGACCTAGGTTAAATGATGCGCCATATGTGGTTTTTGCTTTGATTAATCGGTTTTCCTAATTCATAATGCTACTACCTAATTAAATTTAGAGATCATATCCTAGGTTATTCAGTGGTTAGGTTTAATTAATGATCGTTATTGATTAAACAAAACCTAAGGGAAAACTTGGGTTAATTATTAACCCACGATTAATAGTTTCTAGGAGAGGTTTGAGAACGAGAAATCAATGAAATATGCTTAATTAGGGTATAAGCCGAGATTAAACTAAAGAATCGGGCCCCTATCAAATTCCTCATTTTTTATCAATTTTTACATGTTTTCTTTAATTTGTTTTTATTAGTCTAGCTTTATTTTATTTTTATTCCAAAATCCAAAACCCCCTGTTTAAATCTAAGAACCAGTTAATTTCATTTCATAAACTTTACACACAATATCTATGGGATCGACCTAGACTCACCAATACTCTAGTAGTAGTCTAGTTATTTTATTTTGACTAGTGTTACGACGCGTTGTCAATTTTGGCATCATTGCTGGGGAGTGTGGTGTTTAGTTTTTGTTTGTGATTTTAATTTTTGTTTTGTATATATTAGTTTGTAATTGATTTATTTTCAGTTATTTTTGTGACCTTTCATTTTTTTTGTTTCATGTTTTCTAAAAAAAAGATATGGACAGAGGTAATTTCTTTTATAACTCATATTCTCAATCCTATAATAATGTTTAGACTAATCAACCAAACTTTTGCTATAGATGGGATGATCGTCAGAATTACTTCCATGATATTTTGTAAGACACACAGCAATTCTCATACAAACCAAAAGCTTCCTATCACAACTCCAGTCTATCTCTAGAAGAGTTTATTAATATTATGAACGTTAATACTTTGTGATTGCAGCAAAATATTGTACAATTCTAGCAGGATGGAGGGCAATTTTCAAAAACTACATGGTCTAACACCCAAAATTTAAAGAACCAACACGACTTAGGTACATCTCTAGAAGAAATGCTTAATATTATAGCTGCTAACAATCTTTGAAGTCAACAGGATATGTAGCAATTCCAACAAAATATACAACAGCTATTTCAACAAGTTGTACAGCAAATCCGAGTGGATGCTATGCAATTCCAACATGCATTGCCTCAATGGGGAGATATCAATCATCTAGAACCACAAAGAGAAGAGGAGCAGTCATATCAACTCGAGGTGTACCCAATGGACGTTTGTGCAAAACCTTTACAAAGTGATAAGGAGCTTGAGAATTTTGAGGTCAACTCTTAATGAATTGCTTATATAGATGAAGCAAAGGAGGAGTTCGAAGTAGAAAAAGACATATCTTTTAGCTAGGAGGTAAGTACTAAGTTCCATTTTATTGTTAAGAATGACTCTTCATCTTTACATAGCAGATAGGAGGAATCAAATCAGGAAAAAAAGGCGAAAAGACATTCGAGATCTTTTAAGAAAGCATGGACTCAATAGAGATCGAAAGTCTAAGGATAGGGAGGACTTTGAATAGGAATGATGATCAACTAAGGCCTTATCCAAAAGAATCTCGCATGGAGGAACCACATGTGACACCTGAAGATCAAAATTTTTTCACGTGAGGAGGAAACATAGAATCGAGCCAGCGACCCTGAACAAAGGTGCTTCTTAGGAGGCAACCCAAAGGAAGTAAATTTCTTTTCTTTTAAATTTTCACATTTGTTGGCTTATTTTTTCTTGTTTTTAAGTTTTTAGTCAAAATAAGAGAAAGAATAAAACAAACAAAACAAACATTTTCTTGTTTTATGTTGCTTTTAGGATTATATAGTCATAAGTAGAGAATGAATTGACTAGAGAATTTCATGCAAATTTGGCATGTACTTTTGCTCTTATGATTGGTTGATATATATTATCTTTAGAAGAGTATTAACTAGTGGTAGACAAAGTTAGTGAGATTTTAAGCCTTACTAGACTGAAACACCCATATCAGTCTCTTTGTCTTTTGATAATGTGTGACCTTCATGACATGTACGTCCTGATTTTGCGTTGAATTTCTATTTGAGACGACTTTTTTATCACACACATTAACATGGATATGATTAGGCATTCTTTGCTTTTCCAAACTATATTAGCGAAATAGCCTACCCATTATGTAATTTTCCTTTTTGATAAGCCCCTTTGAGCCTTATTGGCCTTTCTTTTTGTATCAACCACATTACGTGATTTATATTTAACCAAATGTCCTACCCAAGTCATAAAGTTAATGAAACATTTGTGATTGGTGAGTTTGTGGATGTACAAAAGTGTAAGTGTGGGGTGTACAAATGTGTGGGTTGGTTAATGTTGGGATGTTTTGTTATATCTTATCATTGAAATTCCCATGTTAGTGTAGTTTATTTTAAATTTTACAAAGAAAATAAAGAAAGAAAAGAGAAAAGAGAAAAGCAAAAGAAAAGAAAAGAAAAAGAAAAAAAGAAAAAAATTGTTTAAATAAATGTATCCAAGCACATGTGCATATGTGTTAAAACATTGTTTATGATTAATGCATTCTTCTAAAGTTGTGATGAATGGGTTATTTAAGTCTATTGGATATAAGGTAGATATTGACTTGGAAAGTTCACTCTTATGGTTTCAATGTATTGTTGGCATCAATTGCATGATTGAAAATCCTTTGGATTAGTATATGCTTCATATGGTTGGTGTGTGAGAGTTGAATGGGGTTGTAAAATATAAATGTTTCATTTGTCATAGCTGACGGTAGCCAATTTTTTATGAGTGTTGATTTGTTTCACTAGCTTAATGGCTTTCATGCTACTTGACCTAAATACATCTCATGTTAGCTTTACCTACATTACAACCCTAGAAAGTCCTTCGATTCATGATTTTGCATGTGAACATTAGTGGTGGAGAAATGAAATGATATGTAAAGTTATGGATTGTCATGATCATGAATGGTGTTGAGTGTACCTATAGATATATTTTACTTAAACACATTTTTCAAGTCTACCATTAAATTGTTCAATTTCTGAAGATGGTGCTTGTTGATTAATCATGAGTAAAAACTTGGAATGTTGAGTTCTTACTATGATTTTTTAATGTCATTCATCTTTGTTTATGATTATATAGTTTTGGAAAATATAGGAAATGAGTTAATGTTTTTGTCTCTTTGAGCTTAATTTTAATGTTTTGCCTGAGGATAGCCAAAAGTTAAATGTAGGGGAAATTGATATGTGTTTAATTGTTGATATATTTAATCATTTGTGCATAGCAATTAATGATAAAAAAATGCTTAAGATACTGACTTTAATTCATATATGATTTTAGGTACAATTTGAAAGCAAAGAAATTAGAGTAAGTCGAAAGCACTACATTTGGGTCATTTTTCGAAGATTAATTTTTACTTGTCTTCATGGAGCAAGAAGAAAAAAAATTAAAAGACAAGAAGAAGAAAAAATCAAAATTCGCATGTGATAGAAGTTGAATGAGCAAAACAACAATAGAGCATCAAAAAGTAGTCTCCGTTTTATGTAGATGACAGGCAGTAACAAAAGGAGAGGTGAATAGTAGCATGGTCCAAAGTTTTTATTTGTCAAATCATGAATAGTAGAGAGTGGGGAAGGTTGCAGCAATAGCATTGAACCGAAGGGGGCTTAGGTTGGGATGATTTTTATGGGGTTGAAGCATTTTCTTGGGACACCCATGAAAGGCTAAACATTGACGCCGACGACCCGGGTTAATTATATTTTTTTATTTTTGTTGTTTCTTTGTCTCATTAGGAATTAATTGTGTTATTCTATGTTAATTGATTTGAGTTTTGTGTATGGATAATCGTATTTTCATTATTGTTTGGTTATTTGTGTATGAACCCAGGTTATTGTGAAAGAATGATTTTAATGTGTTCATCGAATCGTTCGATTACATACCCATTGCTAGAATTTTGATATAATCCCTAATTGTTATGTTGAAATTCATGTGTAGCAACTAATGATTCATAATCATCAGGGATAACATGACCTAAGTTAAATGAAATATTGTATGTGATTTTTGTCTTGATTAATTGGTTTTCCTAATTCGTAATGCTACTGCCTAATTAAATCTACAGATCGTATCATAGGTCATTCGGTGGTTAAGATGTGAACTTAAGAGAGAGTCAAAAGACAAGTCAACTCTCGAATAACCTGTTGACCATACTGAAAGGACAAATTACTCGTGCTAATGCTAAGAGACTTAGAGAAGATGTTGGTGGGCTTATATGCAACCTCGTTGATGAAGAAAAGCCTTTGGAGATTAAGTCACAATCAATAACATCAAGGCAATAACGCTATTCACGTGTTCTGAATTGGGCCGAAATTCTAGCATTGATTCAAGCTGAACCAGCTCAACTGATCAACATAAAAGTTGTAGATTTATGTCTTATCTTTCCAAAGTATAAGCTTTGCCTTAATCAGAGGTCCGTAGCCCAAGATATGCTCAATTTACTAAAGGATGTTCTGCTAGAGAATTGTTACGACTCCTTAGTGGACTTCTTAATTTTTCTAGTTAGGTTTTTGTTTTTAGGCCCACTTTTTGAGACTTTAAAAAGGTGGTTTTTCGCACTTCCTAAGGAGACTAGGTTAAGAATAATTTTTAGGTCAATTGTGAGGGATTTAATCTTGAAATTCTCTGTAAATCGATTTTACAAACTTATTAAGTGATTAGTCAGAATTGCTTGTGGCATTCTTTTGATATCTTTGCGTGTTTTGGTTTCTGATTGCATTATTAATCTTGGGCGAAGGCATTGAAGGATCTTCCGATAACTTTGATTTCTTGAGTTACGGTTTTGATCTGATCGATCAAAGGTTTCCTAATCAAGTCGGTTATAAAGGTTCCGTGTCAATTGGTATCAAAGCTTTGGCTTGATTTCAGGTTCCTATCCATTGTTCTTTTCGTCTTCACTTGTTTTTCTTGTTTCTTTATTGTTTCAAATTTCTATTTATTTTTGTCTTTATTTCTCTTCTATTGTTTATTTCATTCTGTGTTTTATCGTTATCGTTCCATTGCCGTTTGTTAACATCGTCTTTGTTGTTCTTGTTTCGTAATTTTATTTCGATTCATACTTTGTGCTGTGTTTGCAGTTAGTTTTTGTTAAGATTGTTCTTGGGAAAAAATCCAAAAAAAAAGAAAAGTCTGAAAATGAAAAAAATCCAAAAAAACAAAAAGAAAATCTAAAGTGTTGAGTCGTTGATCGTAATTTGCTGAAATTGGGGATATTTCATCTTGAAGTGTTGCTGCGAATATAAGTTGTTAACGAAAGAAGTTTGTTGGAATTAGTGAAGTTTGGTGATTGATGGAAAATTTGTGTGGGTTGCTAGAAGTCATATTGCGCTATTGCTTGAATTGAAATTAAAATTCTCGAAACTCGAACAACAAAAATTTTGAAAAGCTAATTCCTATTACAAAATTTCTCTTTCAATCCTTTAAATTTCTTTGGTTCTTGACCCGTACGTGTTACTTTTCATTTCTCTCTTATTGTTTCCTTTTGATTTCTTCAGTTTTTCTTTTGTAAGGGTGTCACTTTTAATCTGATTGTCCTTGATTTGTTTGGAACTTTTGGTTGGCAAAGAATTTTGGGAAAGAGTCAAGAGTGGTAAAGGCAAGAGTGATTTACATCAAAAGAAAAGGCCAAAAAAAATACGAGTGAATCATCACCTATTCGAGTGAAACACTTAAGGGAGTGAGTGAGGTTTATTTTTATCTAACATTATTACATTTGTTTTTCTTATTACTTTGTAATGTCTAAGGCAAGAGATGAAATGGATTCAAAAGACCTAGCCACAACTTTAAAGGCTTTACAAGAGCAACTAACCCGAATGAATCTTGCATTTGAAAGCTATGGAGAGAGCTTAGAATGCTTGGAGGCTCCAAAATGAGGCCGACCAACACCACCACCGACCAACCAACCTGAATTTGAGGATTCTGAAACTGAAACCAACATGGAAGAGTGAGATAGATATCAAACTAGGGAGTATGTGATAAGAGGTTGAAGAAGAGGTGACATGCCTAGAAGAGAACTGAGAGCTAAGGAAGAAGTTGGTCGAAACCTGAGCAGTATAAAAATGAAGATTCCTTCTTTTCAAGGTCAAAGTAATCCAGACCAATATTTGGAGTGGGAAAGAAAGGTGGAGCTTGTGTTTAATTTTCGTCACTATTCAAAAGAAAAGAAGGTCAAATTAGCAGCTGTAGAATTTACAGACTATGCCATAGTTTAGTGGGATCGGGTTCAAATTAACAAAAGAAGAAATGGAGAGCGACCTCTCCAAACTTGGGATGAAATGAAGGTTATCATGAGAGCAAGATTTGTTCCTAGTCATTATTACAAGGAACTGCATCAAAGACTCAAAAACTTAAAACAGGGGTATAAGAGTGTTGAAGAGTACCATAAAGAAATGGAAATGGCTATGATCAGGGCAAATGTTATAAATGACCGAGAGGCTACTATGGCTAGATTCTTGTGTGGGCTGAATAGAGAAATTGTCGACACAGTTGAACTATAACATTATTTGGAGATTGAAGATATGTTTAGTGTTTCCATGAAAGTAGAGAAACAACTTAGTTACAAAAAAAATGGCTAGACAGTCTCATTTCAGTAATGGTGGTGATTTGCCTTGGAAGTCAGGCTACAAGAGAAGTAGTGAAAAGAGGAATTTGTCTAAGTTCAAAGATGATAGGTTTACGCCAAAATCTAAGGAAGACAAGTACTCTTTTAAAGAAAAGATTGGAATTTTTTAGGAGAACAAAGAAACACACTCTAGTAAGTGTTTCAGATGTCAAGGGTATGGCCACATAGCTTCTCAATGTCCTAACAAGAGAGCTATGTTCATAAAAGACAATGGGGTTATTGAAATAGATGGAGAGGAGACAGATCCAGAAATGCCACCATTGGAGGATGCAACTGATGTAGAATATCCAGAGCATGGAGATTTACTAGTTGCAAGGAGAGATTCAAATTTTCAGGCTAAGTATGATGTTCCAGAAGAACAACGGGAAAATATTTTTCACTCTAGATGCAATGTAGGTGGGAAGGTATGCAATCTAGTTATTAATGGAGGTAGTTGTACTAATGATTCTAGCACTTACTTGGTGGAAAAGATTGGATTGTTGTTATTGAAACACCAGAAGCTTTACAGGCTACAGTGGCTGAATGATTGTGGCGAGGTCAAAGTGACTAAGTAGGTGGTTGTGCCATTTACTATTGGCAAGTATTTTAATGAGGTTTTATGTGATGTGATTCCGATGCAAGTAGGTCGCATACTTTTAGGTCGACCTTGGGAGTATGACTGTAAGATCTCACATAATGGTTATCTAAATACTTATTCCTTTTCTAAAGATAGAAAACTTGTCACACTCAAGCCATTGTCTCCTAAAGAAATATACGAAGACCAGCTGAAGCTTAGACAACGAGAGGAGTCAAAAAAAGAAAAAAGAGTTTAGCTGAATAATCACAATGGGGAAAAGAAAAAGATGAGTGAGAGCGAGAATTTAAAAGTTAAAGAGAGTGATAGGGAAAAGGGAAACACTGAGTGCAAGAGAGATAAGAAAGTGAGCTTGTATGTGAAAGGGAGAGATTTTAGAGATGCTTATCATGGGAAAAAAATCACTTGTAATGTTGATGTACAAGGAAACTTGTTTTAGTACTACTGACCTTGATGATTTTTTACCCTCTATTACTAATCTCTTTTGCAGGAATATAGTGATATTTTTCCAGAGGAACCTCCAAAATGTTTGCCGCCTATCAGAGGGATTGAGCATCAGATTGACTTGGTGCCTGGAGTTGCATTGCCTAATAGGCCAGCATATCGCAGTAACCCTGAAGAGACTAAGGAATTACAAAGACAAATGGAAGAGCTTATAGCTAAAGGCCATGTCAGGGAGAGTATGAGTCCATGTGTTGTTCCTATAATACTAGTGCCAAAGAAATACGGAAGTTAGAGGATGTGTGTGGATTATAAAGCAATCGACAAAAGTACAGTAAAGTATCGACATCCCATTCCTAGATTAGATGACATGTTAGATCACTTGAATGGTGCTGTGATTAGTAAAAATTTGCATACTTGGAAAAATTGCTTGCCCCTTGTTGAATTTGCGTACAATAGAAATGTTCATTCTTCTACAGGTTTTTCACCATTTGAAACTGTGTATTGTTTTAATCCAATAACTGTTATGGATTTACTTCCTTTGCCTGTTAGTAAGCTATCTAATGCAGATGGTAAAAAGAAAGCAGATTTGGTAAGGAAGATCCATGAGCAGACCCATCAGCGCATTGAGAAAAAGAATAAGCAATATGCATCTAGTGCTAATAAGGGAAGAAAGTTTGTTTCATTTGAACCCGGAGATTGGGTATGGGTGCATATGCACAAGGAAAGATTTCCTGATAAATGAAAGACAAAGTTACATCCAAGAGGCGATGGTCCATTCAAGTTATCAAAAAAATAAATGACAATGCCTACAAATTGGATCTCCGAGGTGAGCATGGTGGCATTAGTGCTTCGTTTAATGTCTCTGATTTATCTCCTTTTTCTATTGCAGATTCGAGGATGAATCTTTTTCAAGAAGGGGAGGATGATGTGAGCTCAAGAGAGAGTCGAAAGACAAGTCAACTGTTTGATGACCCATTGACCATACCGAAAGGACCGATTACTCATGCTAATGCTAAGAGGCTTAGAGAAGATGTTGGTGGGCTTATATGCACCCTCATTGATGAAGGAAAGCCTTTGGAGATCAAGTCACAATCAATAACATCAAGGCAATAATGCTATTCACGTGTTCTGAATTGGGCCGAAATTCTAGCATTGATTCAAGCTGAACCAGCTCAACTGATCAACATAAAAGTTGTAGATTTACGTCTTAGCTTTCCAACGGTATAATATTTTCCTTAATCGTAGGTCTGTAGCCCAAGATATGCTCGATTTACTAAAGGATATTCTTCTAGAGAATTGTTACGACTTCTTAATGGAGTCTTCAATTTATCTAGTTAGGTTTTTGTTTTTAAACACACTTTTTGAGACTTAAAAAGGTGATTTTTTGCATTTCCTAGGGAGATTAGGTTAAGAATAACTTTTAGGTCACTTGGTGAGGGATTCAATCTTAAAATTCTCTACAAACCGATTTTATGAACTTATCAAGTGATTAGTCGGAATTGCTTGTGGCGTTCTTTTGATATCGTTGTGCGTTTTGGTTTCTGATTGCATTGTCAATCTTAGGTCAAGGTGTCTAAGGATCTTCCAATAACTTTGATTTCTTGGGTTGGGGTTTTGATCCAATCGATCAAAGGGTTCCTAATCAAGTCGATCCTAGGGCTTCTGTGTCAGGTTTAATTAATGATCGTATCTTGATTAAACAAATCCTAAGGAAAAACTTGGGTTAATTATTAACCCATGATTAATAGTTTCTAGAAGAGGTTTGAGGATAACAAATCAATGAAATATGCTTAATTAGGGTGTAGACCGAGATTGAACAAAAGAATTAGGTCCCTACCGAATTCTCCACTTTTTATCAAATTTCACATGTTTTCTTTAATTTGTTTTTATTAGTCTAGTTTCATTTTATTTTTTACTCCAAAATCCAAATTCCCTGTTAAATTTAAACACTAGTTAATTTCATTTCATAAACTTTACACATACTCTCTATGGAATCGACCTAAACTCACCATTACTATAATAGTAGTCTAGTTATTTTATTTTAACTAGTGTTACGACGCGTTGTCACCTAGTTTTTACGATAAAAGGATGTTAGCGGAGGCAAAATAAGGAGAGTCGAGTCATTAAACAATTTTGAGATGTAAGACACCTAAAGAGGCAGTAGTTTTGATCAAGGGATGAGGAAAACACAATGATAACGTCAAGAGATGTGATAGAAAGCGTCATCTAATCTAAATTTGTAAGAAGATTCAATAGAAGAGAAAGGGAGATTTAGAATTATAATTTCCTTGTTTTCTATTAGCTATTCTGCATATTTATCTTTGGTTTTATTTTCTATAAGTAGGAACTAAGCTTGTTTATTGTCTTGAACCCAAGTGGAGATAACAATATGTTTTGATCTTTTTATCTAATGCAATTATACGGATTGATTCATTCTGATTCAATTATGCTTATTTTCGAGATATTAGGGAATGATTTGATTTCATATGATTGAGATTGATAAATTCTCTTATATAAATAGATCTACCATAATTGGAAGGAGTTACATGAAAACCTAAAGATAGTTTTATACAAATCTTCTATATTAGGGTAAACTTAATAATAGAATTCACAAATTGATAAAACAATCCTAGGGTTTTAACTAGAAAGATTTTTATTAATCAACCGATGGATTGGTTGTTAATAGTCTTGAAAAAGATATTAACATAAGATAAGAATTTATACGGTCCAATAATCAATAATATGATTACATGATAAAGGTTCCTAGGAGGATTCATTACCTAGACACTATTATTTGATATTGACATTTTTTCGTATTTTCCTCTGTCATGAGTTCAATATTGCTTTCAATATTAGTTAATTGTTTACTTTAATTTTTAATTAAAATCTAAAATTTGATTCATAAGTTAAATAATAGAAAAAGGGTAACAAATTGAACTTACAATCTTCCTAGAATATATGTATACTTACCCGTGCTAGCTACAGCTACGCCATATACTTGCAATAATTTTTAATATTCATATCAATCAATATTTTTCTTTGATTTTTTTCTATGAGTATGAACTAAATTTGTTTAGTACCTACGTGTGATGAACCTGAAGTTGTGATAACATTATAAATTGAACTTTTATTTAATGCAATTATATTGATTGATTTATTGTGATTCAATTATTTTTTATATTCTTATTCTAATATATTTATAATTTTAGTTCATGATTTTATTCGTATGATTAAGATTGAAAAATCTTTTTGTGTGAATAGATCTACCATAATGGGAAGGAGTTATATGCAAACTTAAAGATAGGTCGATATAAATTCTCTAAATTAGGGTAAAAATTAATAGTGAAATTCACAAATTGATAGTACAATCTTAGGGGGTTTAACGAAGAAGATTTTTGTTAATTAACTTATGGATTAACTATTAATAGTCTGAAGAAAGATCATAACATATGATAGAAATTTTTACAATTTAATAATCAATAATTTAACTACTTGATAAAGAGTTAATATTTAAAAATTCTTAGGGGGATTTATCTCCTAAGCACAATCGATTTGATATCAATTTTTTCAAATATTTTCCAATATCTTAAGTTAATTGTTGTTTTAATCTTAGTTTAGTTTAATTTCTAATTAAATCTACAATCTGATTCAACAGTTAGATAATAGAAAAAGAATAATTGTTAGTACTTATAATCTTCGTAAAATTGGCCTATATTTATCTATATTAGCTACAATTATATCGTGCAATTATGATTTTAACATTGATAAATTCTTAGAAGCATATAATTAAGTCGATCACTTCCAAAGTAAACCAGCAATAAGGACGTCAAAAAGAAGAAAATGAGTACTCTGCCGGTTCAGGAAACAGGTGAGACCTAGCAAAATACAATTAGTGCATTCGGAAACGGGGCGTTTTGATAGTTAAGTGTAACCAAGTCTGGACATGTACGAACGATAACTTGACCCTTTTTAACCATTTTCGGGGTCCAATACAATATTTAATTTTTCAAAAAAGAAAGATATCTGTGCATTTGTTTTTATTTGTAGTGTAATGAAATAAATTTATAGGAAAAATTATAGTTGGGTCTTAGGAGTACAACACAATATTTATATGTTTTTCCTTTAAATAGGTTTCAAACTACAATAGAAATTAATATGAATGGTTATTTGTTGCTTGATTTGTTAATTATTGTACCAAATTTTGTTTATTCACCTTTCAAACCTCATAGATTGAAACCAATATCCAGTTGAGTGGTGAAAGTAGCAAGTTTTATCAAAATAAATATCTTATCAACCACAGTTGAAAATATTATTATCGATTTGATTTTTCAAAATAAATATTATGGGAGCTAAATAAAATTTTGAGATAATTATTTTCCTATTTATAAGGAATGGTTAGTGCTATGTAAAAAGTTAGTAGAGCTTTTATCAATAGAGTTTTTGTCAGTAGAGCTTTTCTGAAAAGAGCTTTTTTAAAAAGCCAGTTGACTGTTTGACTGTCAATTAAAAAA
>JAOSBO010000008.1:21449707-21486751 GCA_027563915.1 Erythroxylum rotundifolium
TGTAAATAGATTTTCGACATTTAGAGTTTCGACGCTTAGATGTGTAAAAAATTTATGTTTTTTCAACGCTTAGATGCATAAAAAATATTATATTTTTTCGACGCATTTATGTGTCTAAGAAAATTGTTGAAAATTGTTTTTGTGACACCTGTTTTTTTACGCTTTACAAAGCGTCTAAAATTATTTTTAAGAAAAAAAAGCATCTAAAAATTTCACTTTTTGTGTCTAAAAACTCCATGTTTTGTTGTAGTGATCCTGTAAAAACATCCTACGAGGTCGTCACAATAGGAGAGCTCAAAAGGGAAAAAAAAAAGGACTGGAGTGTTGGCGAGGGAGTCGTTGGAGAGTTTACAGATAGAAAGAAAATCACAGAGACACGTTATGCCCAATACAAATAAATACCTTGACTACCAAAGGAGAGCTCGTAATGGCACAAGTATGAGTTACTAACGGTAAAAAATAGGAAAAGACTGATGGGAGAGGATTAAATCCTTCCCACAGTCTCCGGTCATCATTTACACGCATAAATAGCTGCAGTGCAGTTAGAGGTATTGTCAATGAAGGGAATTGCCGAAATTGCACGTTACCAAAGTCTGAAAAGCTATTCCAACAACAGGTAATAAATGCCTTGCTAAACGAGAAAACCAATAATCAAGACACAACACAACCGTTGATATCTGTCTAGTGTTGACTGCTAGAGAAGAAACTATGTTAGAACAAGGGGAACTGTAATTATACAAACCCATTAAAAACAAAGAAGAAGAAATAAACCTCCTAACCCTAAATTTTGGAGCAAAAGAAGTGAAAAGCATAACCGAAGCCAAAGTATGCACATGTATGCAAAGAAAAAGTTTCACACGCCATAAGGAATCCAGCACAAATAAAACCTGTGACACCCCTTACCCAAAAAACCTCGCTACTCAAGACAAACAGAAAAGGGGGTTGTATTCAGTAACTCAAAAGAAGGAAACTAGTTGATAAAACCTGTGACACCCCTTACCCAAAAAACCTCGCTACTCAAGACAAACAGAAAAGGGGGGTTGTATTCAGTAACTCAAAAGAAGGAAACTAGTTGAAAAGCATGTTATTGATAAGCACCTCTAACACTCAGAACCTCCCCTAGCTATGAATAAATCAATGCAAGGAATGTACTATTGATCATGCAAAAACTTTGGCTACTATGCTCAACAAAACAGTCAACAAACCCAACAAATCTTGACCTCCCCAACCAGCATACACAAAAACCTATATCTATAAAACTCAATACTCATCCCAACAAGCGCAAGAGGGAGACAAAGATAAAGCAAAAGAAGTACCTGGAAAATCTTAGGAGAGTAAAGTGGGGAGAGGACGATATCTTACTTGCCCACCTCGTTTGACACGATCTGAGTGCCATACTTATCATCCCAATACAATACATGCACCAGACCAAAAACATGACTTCTTGTATACTTCTTGTATCATGATCAACCAGATGAATCACATAAAAAGAAAAAAAGAAAGATACCGACATACCAGGTGTGTACGAAGAGCAAGAAAGTTGCAGTTTTGACGGTAAGATCAAAAACTAAGCTTGACCCAAAAGACAACATCCAACACTAAAACAAACCAACCGCAACCCATCCTAGAAAGCATAAATCTTACCACTGTAGTTAACAAGAGCAGGCATGACTGCGTCCTGATAAAGATGACACCTTGACAAAGATTCTCAGAACCAAACAAGCTCACACCACCAACAATAGCGAAGAAACAAATGAAAGGAAAAAGCTTTTAAGGTAAACTAAAAACCAAAAAAAGTTGATACCTTTGTCACTTAAACTTCATAATCTCGTGGATCTGAATACTAAAATCACCGCCTAACGAAACATTGTGAGACTTGAAGGATAGGAAGTCATCGAGCTGCTGCATGACCTGATGCTCCTTGTGGTTGAGATCCTTGGATCTCAATATATGAATACATATACCTGAACTATGCCCAAAAAAGAACTATATCAACCAAGTTGGCGGCGACAGGGATGACGACAACTGACATAATGACACAGTCCGCATTACACAGGCACATAACGCACGTCGTCAAAAAGATTTGTATATATCTAGTTACTAATTTATTATTGTCATTGTTTATAAGTAAAAGCTCTTACTCTTATATAGAACAAATATAAATCTAATGAAAAAAGTGAACTTTATATTATATTTGTAAAGTAGGCCTTTTCACTTAAACCACATTAATTTCTTATCTTTCTTATGTGTTCCTTTTATTTTCTTTCCACATTAATATCTTAATTTTCTTATTATGCGTTCCTTTTATTGTCTTTCTTGCTATGTTTGTTCATATTTCGACAATTAATTTATTTTAAGAAGTGAAAAGATTAATTTCATTGGCTACATAAGTTAAGCTTTGGTGGAGATTAAATATGAGAAAGTCTAATTTAAATTATTTAATTAGTTTATAAGGAGAGAAGTATGCTAGTAATATATCAAGATCTTAACATTATCTTCTACATAAATTGTAATTTGTTGGGGAGAAAAAATTTAAGTCTAAAATTACTTTGAATGAAAAATTCCATATAAGAACTAATGGGGCGCTTGGTTTATAGAAGGGAATGAGAATAAGAATAGAAATGAATATAGGAAGAAATGGAAATTGATATAATCATTATAGTTATGATGATCGATTAAGATGAAGGAATGATTACCATTATCATTGATAGTGGTTGGTTTTTCAAAAATATTGTAATTAATTAATTACAAAATGAATTATATTTTAATTAATAAATGAATTATATTTTAATTAATTATATCGCAATCAATTAAATAATAATAATATTTTAATTAATGAATAGTTATATTTTAGTTAATATTAATATTTTAATTAAATATAATGTAATTAAATAAGTAATAATAATATTTTAATTAATTAATTAATTAAAATATTTTAATTAATGAATAGTTATATTCTAATTGATAATAATAGTTTAATTAAATATAATGTAATTAATTAAGTAACAATAATTAATTAATTAATTATATTGTAATTAATTAATTAATTAAAATATTTTATTAATGAATAATAAAATTTTAATTAATATTAATATTTTAATTAAATATAATGTAATGTAATTAAATAATAATAATATTTTAATTAATTATATTGTAATTAATTAATTAATTACAATATTTTAATTAATCAATTAATTACAATTTTTAATTAATTATAGTGAACTTAATTATTTAATTGATTTCCCTATAAATTTGATTATTGAAATTAAAGCTTTACTTATGAAGTTATTTGGCTCATAACTATACCTTTTATCTATCCGCTATATATAAAAAATTAAAAACATACCAATCACTCTCATTCTTCTCTTCCATTCCTCTAGATTATGAGAGGAATAGAGGATTGCCCAAAACCAAGGAATGAAACTCTTAGGTCATCGATGATAGATTTATATCAAACATCAATTTTCATTCCATACCTATACCTCTTTTTTTATACCTCCAAACAAGCACCCCTTAAGTTTTTATTAAGGGCGGTATATGCTCCTTTGTGATAAATAAATTATTTTACTTTGTGATAAAAATAATTAGACTTTTCATGAACTTAACGTAAATAAGTTTATTACTTTTTAAATAATATGATCACCTTCGTAAGGAAAGTTAAATAATGTAATTTAACGTAAAGAAATATGATGAATAAAAAATTATTAAATTTAAAGGTATTTTATAGTAAATGGGTGATATTTTGTTTTTATTATTCCCTGCGATGTCATTTCTGTCCTTGAGATCTTAATATGGTAACCTTTTCCAAAACTTATCATCGGGTTTCTAACAATTTCCCCTGCCCTTGCCGTTCTCCACCTAAAAGATAAGAAAACAAATATCCCGACGAAGATGAGTGAACGAATGCCTCCTTGCACGGAAAAAACAAAAAGAGAGATTGGTCTATATTCGGTAAGTAGCAGGCGATTACTGCCCAAATGCACAGTGTGTCTTTGAAAATATAATATTCTACCCTACTGTTTTTAAGAATTAAAGAACAAGTATGTATTGGTTTTGTTATGAATGATTAAAATGTGTAAGTGAATAAGGAAAAAATTAGATATGCATAATGTAGGAAAGAATTTTGTAAGGGAAAAGAGGATATAAGACATTATGTCAACATGAAAATAAAATTATAAACAAGGGTTATTAGATGATGAGAAGTGATATACAGAGCTTATAGAAAATCAACATAACCATAATTCATTCCCATCAAGCTGAAAAATGAATATAAGCATATATATGTAAGCAGAATTTTGCAAGGTAAAAGAGCGAGTGATGTGTACCTCTTATTTAGAAATTTAGAAACTCGTTCAAGTTTTTTTTTTTTAATTTGTTAGTTGTAGTTTTTGATATGAATCATTAGCGTGGTATATAACAAAGAAACTATACTCTACTAGTATCTTTTGGTAAAAATATTTTCTGAGACAGGGGGGGAGGAGTTAGAACACTCTTATTATTATTATTATTTTTGGTTCCAAACTAATGAATGTTGGATGTTATAAAATACACATAATTTGAGATGACAAAGTTTTGTCCAACCCAAGACCGATCTACTAGCAATAATTTCATTAATTTATACAATAAAATATTTAGTCTTGCGGAAGGATGATTTTTTATTTTTAAATAATATGATTTAGAAAATAGGTTATATTTTAATATACAGAATAATAAAATATATTAATTATTTTCAAATACTTAAATTAATACATATTTATCAATAAATATATTCTTTAAAGGCTTAAAAGAAAGTTAATTTCATTTTAAATAAATTTCGTATATAAAAATAGAAATATAACAAATAGTTTTAAATTTTAAAGATAAAATTTTTAACTTTTCGATCATTTGAACTATTGTAGGCAACTTACCTATCAAAAATATTTTTGTTTTGGATTATTTAATAATAAAAACAAAAACAAGATTTTAAGCGCATATCTCGAAAACAAAAAAATTATTATTTTCAAGACATCTTCTTTGGAATTATGTTAATTATTTTATTTATACATATATTTATCAATAAATATTTAGTCTTTAACATATTTTTATTAAAAGTATGTAAAAAATGTTATTTTATTTTAAATAGTAAGTTTAACAAATATTTTTAAGATCGATAAAGCATCAGTCTCAACAATTTTCAGATTTATATTTTTTGTTATAATAACTTCCTTTAAAATATCTTATATATTACAATTAATTTTGTTAGATTATTAATATATTAATTAAATAATATTTATGTAACTAATATTAAAGAAACATAACATTTTTATGTCATATAAAATAAAAACAAAATCTTGATCTTATCTTGAAATCAGAAAATTTGAAATAGAAAAAGCTAATTAAACAAATTCCTAAAAACTATTTAATATGTTTAAGTTCAAAACTCATCCTTAAAAATGTTATCATATAGTTAAAAATGTTATCACATAAATTATATCATGTATTTTCAAGCATCAAAACATAGCACTCAATTATATGTCATGCTCAATAAACCAAAGTGAAATGCATAAATATAATAGCTTGAGAGAATCTCATGGAATGAAATAGAGAAACTGAAGTTTACACCATGAACAAAATGAGTCCGTCTTTTAGGAGCTCATGTGTCATAAGCAGGCGGCCGGGAGAAGACTTTAAGTCAACGTGCATGTGACGAACAAAATGTTATCTCTCTTGCTCAAACACAATCAAATTTTGATGCTCAACACATTTCATAACATATTCATACTTTCATGCTTCTTGCGCTTTTTCATCTTTTCATTAATACAAAATGTAGTAAAATCTTTCAAGGCATAACATGAAAATAAATCATAGGGCATTTTCCAACATTTGCAATAATTCAAAGTCAAGCAATTAAGCATACAACAAGCAAGAAATCAGCCCATCATCCAAACAACTATAAACATATTATCCACCTAATTGATTGTAAGTCCAAACTCAAGTTTGCCTTTCCTCTTACTCTTGCCTTGGATTTTCTTGATTTGCTTCAACAACTAAATTTTCATTCAAACTAATATACAAATAGAAAATCTATAAAGCTTTAATATCCAAAAATGAGCCTAAACTTAATCTACTCATAGTTTATCTAAGCTATAGAATAATTAAGATCTAGTTAAAAATCTATGAAAATAAAAAAAAATGGATTTCTTTGTCCTCTCCTTTCTCCCATTATTTCCAGCACATAAAACACATTTTCTCTAGTTCCTTTTTCTACCAAAGCAAGAAAAAAAGATGAAAGTTACCTAAAACTCAGTTAAATCCTCTTCCTTTTTCTTCTTTCTCCTTTTTCTTTCTTTCCTTCTTCCTTTTATTTTTTTCTGGTTCATTTTCTCATTCTCTTCTTCTAGTTCATTCTATGTTTTTCTTTCTTACTTACTTACTTCTCTAACACGTCTCTCTTTATCTTTCTCATTTCTTTTCTTATTAATTTAAGACAACTTTTAGTCTTTTCAAGCTTACCCTTCCACATTTAATTTAGTGCCTCCTTACTCCTTTTATTTTCGTATGCCTATTACTCACTAACTAAATTCTAACATTTCTATTTAAATCATGCCAACACATGTAAATAAAATATATTCATGACTAGAGTCCAATAGATTCTAATTTCTAAAAAAAAGTTTGGTGTCCAACACTTGTAACTTTTCCAAACCTTACTAAATGTTCAACAATGCCACCTCCTAGAGTAATAATAATGGAGGTCAATATCTTACAAATATGCAGACATTTGGCATCTTATCATTGTTAAAAGGGATAACAAATTTTTTTGTCCTCTTACTTCTGTATTTTTCTCCAGTACATCTAGTTTTTGTTTGTCAATCCTATAATTCTTTAATTTTTTTCAATTCTATTCTGTTAACAAAGGGTTTATATGGACTGTTAACTCACATGATTTATGAGTAAGAGCTCTCGTTGAACTTCTGCAAAAACTTCTCCCTTTCCAATAAGTCTTACCTTTTTTTGACTAAGAAAAACTCACTTATCTGTCTTTGTCAAGCAGCAATGGACCAACGATGCCCACCGGAATCTGCACATACCTGACTGGCATTTCATAACACCGTTCTAAAATAGAGTCGTAGTCAAATCCTTCGAGAGGCAGACCCTCAAGCGACCTTCAGGTCATCCTCTGGATAGCTTCCCACTGTATAAGAGCAGCACGTTTGCAATTAACGAGCTTGGATTCCAGAGATTACAAAGGGATGGTACTAGAAACAACTGATTTGAAGATCTCCTCATCTTCCTAAGAGGCTAAAGATGAAATTAGGGGAGGAGGAGTAGAAATGGGAGGAGGAAAAATGATGAGGCAACGATATTCTTTGAGGAGATAATTAGGATCGGTGGTGGTACTATCATCGAGGTCCCAAGCATCGATGGAGGCTCGTGCAATGAAGGACTTGTTAAGATATGTCTTATTATTTGATTTTGGCATTTTTTGGTTATTGGATATTTAAGATAATGATTAAAAATATGAATCAAGAAGTCTTGCTTGAATTGGATTCTTGGACAAAGTTGTTGTACAAATAGAACTCTATCTTGAATGAAGATTGATATACGTTTATTTTGGAGATATGGATAAGGTAGGATGGAGTGGGTAGATGTTGCGTGAATTTTTCCAGGTCTTGGTTTGACCTCGTTGATCACTGGGTTTTTCTCCTTTTTGTAATACACATGGTAATGATTTTGTGAGACTTTTTTCTGAGAGGCTTACGTGTGAAGTTGGTGTGAAGGTTTCTAGGTCTTTGATTCATTGCTGTGTGACTCTGTTCTTAGCAAAGATATGTGAGTTCTTCCAGCTTTTTGACTTGCAGAGTGGGTTACTGGGTGCTGTCTCTTTTTGCAAAAAATACTTGTGTGATTTGGTGAGGTTTTTCTGGTGAGTATTCATTGTGAATGGAAGAGCAAAAAGTGTGCAGTTTGATCTGAATATTTTTACTGCTTTGAGGGAGGCTTGTGTATAACGTTACCAAGTGTGAAGAAAAGTGGAGACAACCGAAGGTGAGTTGATACATACACGACCCAACTCTTGCACTTGACTCATGATTGACATGGTGAAGTTCCTACTGGGCATTTATTTGGTGTATGATCCGTGATCTTGTTTCTGCTAAATATACATGTGAGTCACTTAGCTTGTGAGTCATTCTTGATCAATATTTGGGTGCATTTTATTGTTGGTGAATGGGCATATCACACGGTTTTTATTGTTTAAAAAATTGGGGCATAGCTGGAAATACATTGTTGTGTGCTTGAACCTCCGTGTTTGAAAGGCATTATTGTGGGCTAAAGAATAGTGTGCGTGACCTGGAAGTCTAGTGATGTTACCTGCGTGATTATTCAGCTACTCATAGTTTCATGATTGTGCAGGAAATTAGTCCTTGTCTTTTTGTCAAGTGTCTTCTTGAGTGTTAGAGTTGTTTGTTTAATCACATGAGTGATTTATTCATTGTTCTTGTTTCAAAAGGTTTTTTTAGAAAAATCTTCTGTTGAGATTGTGTAATACGTGATGGGTCCTTAGTCACGTACCCGGATCGAATGCGAAAGGGCAAAAAAAGGAGAAATGTAGAATTACCTGATTCGATTCCCTCTCTGATTCCGAAGCTGATTTCAGCCTCCAAATGACCTCGAATCTCCCGAGACCTTTATAAAAAATGATCACCGCCGAGTGATCTAGGCCTTTCTATAATTTTCTCAAAACACGAGCGCTCTTAACGGGTCAGAGTTCCGAATGCTTGTGAATGACTTGAGTAACTGCAGGAGACTTTAACCTATATATATAGCTGCCATATCGGGCTTCCCTACACAAGGCCGATATGGACCAAGTTCATACTAAAAGAGATCCATTTTCTATCCAAACTTCGACCTACTAATTTTGATCATTTATTGGGCTACTTTATTACCCTTATCTGGATCAAATTACATAACTTAACCTATAATTTATTTTAAAACTAAATTAAAATTAATAACTGTTCACTGAATGGGAAATTGACAAAATTGCCCTTAGGTGCAAAAATGTCTAATAGAGATTAGTACGAGGCAGTCGTACTATTAGGTGTGAAATTCTTTCATGGTTAGTTAGGACGAGCGATAGTACCAAGGGTTAAGTGGTGTCGGCTCAATAAAGTCTTGTATAAAACTATTGTCGTTAGTGAAAGAATTAAGCTGGATGAGCGCCCCGCAGATGTAGGCAAGGTGTGCCGAGCTGCGTTAACAAATATTGGTGTTGATTTATTTTGTTTCATTTAATTTTTATGATTTTTGATTGTGCTAGAAAGGACAGTCGTAAATCGAAGAGTTTATGAAACTATTATACCCCTACAATTTTATCAAGACTAAACAAAATCAATGCCAAAGAATCCAAGCAAATAGATGGACGAAGCGATAAGGGAGACAATGTTGGCAATCCCCCCGACAGTGACAAGGTGGAGGGGAGTGGAGTTATGGATCATGGCGTAAGAGGAGGTTCATTGGAGAAGAGAGAGGAAAGAGCTTTTAAGAGGAAGTTGTAATAGTTACTTGGGAGATTTAAGAGGAATCGAGAAATTGGGGAGAGTTTCATAGTTTCCGCTTCGAATAAATTGGGCTGTTCGATAAATTGGAGAGTTCGATCTAAGACATGTCAGTAGGACAATGAACATCCCCTTTTGCTCTTAGTATATAGTACTTAATGAGTGAATGAATGCCTCCTTGCATAGAAAAAACAAAAAAAGTACAGAAGAAAGATTGACCTATATTTGGTAACGAAGTAGTGAAGAAATATAACCATAACCACTTTGCTATCAACTTCTGGGCAGTTCCTCATTCCGCCACTAAATGGAATAAAATATTTGCTTTGATATTTTCTCGCAAATCCTGTTCTTGATTTAAAATACTGATTCATCAGAACGACTTAAACTGAACACTGAAAAGAGACTGATGCAAATAAAATGGTATCGTATCGTCAAATGATCCGGCTGTAGATGTGGTCAAGCTAAAATCGTGGACTTTAACATACGGATAAAATTATTACCTTCCATTTCCATGGATTGAACGTAAGGGTATTCTTGTAAATATCTGGATTCATATGAAAAGCAGCCAGGATGACTATCGTCTTTTGGGATTGTGTATCCTGTCAAAATTTGACAGTGAGAAAACATGCGCTATTGTCAATCAAGTGGCATAAAGACAAATGCATACCACTTATATGGCTATCTTGAGTTGCTCTGCGAAGAGTTCTTGCTGAACCAGTCATTCGAAGGGATTCGTTGATAACCTTCATAAACCAATTTCAAAATGAAACAGTGAAAGAAGGTGAAAGTCATCGACTTATAATCTTTCCACGTCATTCCTCTTTCTTTACTTTCCTTCCCCTTTACAATATCGTCGTTTTCTTTCTGATAAAGAACATTATCAAGCCAAAAACATATCAGAAAATTATAGACGATTTGTTCATGAGACGATCTTCTTGGAGAAATAAGAAAGGACAACACGATAAGATGGCTTCATTTTCAAGTACCAATAACTCTTGTATCGCTGAAGGGTCTTCTGCCAAGTACTTAATTGCCACTGCTAAAGTTGTAGGGATTGTCTCAGAGGTGGCAAGTAAAAGTGCAAAGATTGTGTAAGTTACTAGATTCTTTGTCAACAAGTTTTCACACTTCATGTAATTAACGAGGCAATCAAGGAAGTCCCCTCCTCTCATCGGAGGATTAGGGTCACTTCTCTTTTCTCTACCGCTTCTCTAATCATCTTCAAAATCATCTCCTGATTCTGAACATAAAAGAAGAAGGATGGCTTCTAAAACATACAAGCAACAATGATGTGAAGAAAATGTTTCAGGATGGAACATTTATAACATAGAAATCTGAGATCCTACAAGCTACTGTGAAAGATAGTGCCAGGTAAGTTCAAGGGAAAAGACATCAGCCCTTGGTGAAGCTTACAAGTATTTCACACAAATGTGTGCTAGAGTTTTTAAGATCATAACTGAATAGAAGCTTTGAAGTATAATTAAATATCATCTGAAAATTTGTAAGACTACTGATCAGAAATTAATTTGATGCAAAATACAAATATCTAAACCAAAAATTAATATCAAGACCACATGTTGTTGTTTCTACAAAAATCCTATCTAGTTCATATAAACCAGGTAATAGCGATGCGGACGTTTTTTATGTGATTGATTTAAATGAAATGTATAAAGAAAGACAGAGGTTAGCGAACTGTTGAACAAGCATGTTTAACTTCCATGGATTTCTGAGTCGTCCAAGCATCAAGGGCATGATTCATTACGTCTTCCAATTTAGGGAGGATAATTCCTTTGAGCCTTTTCTAATACCTGTCAACCTAAGCCAGGAATTCCTATTGTTTCTACTACCCTTGTACCTTATATGATGGTTAAGCCATTTTATCAAAGAGATAAATCATTTTCCTGATGCTCCAACCATTTCCTCCTCTATTGGATCTTATTTAGGTGAATTTGTTTCTGGTAAACCAGAAGCACTAGAAGTTGACATACTAGGTTCCAATAGCCCTCCATATGATACAGAAGAATCTATCTCAGACCTTGCAGGACCTTCTCAGCCTTTTGACTCAGTCTTTTAGGAGGCTCAAAGCCCTAATGATGACAATTACAGTCCTAATGAAGATGAGTTAAATCAATTCTTGCACAAACTTCACTCGTGATCTCACTCCCAGTGAGCTACAAAAGACTTCTTCAAGTCATTTTGACAGTTCAAATAATCCAGACTCTTTGTCCAATTTGCAATCATGGCATAAACTAATCCGCGACAAATAATACATTGGATGCCACTACTATGGGACTCGTCTTTTAAGGAGTTTACTTTTGAGTCTTTTAATGAAAGAGAATTTTTGTAACCCACAAACTACTATGCAAGATTCCTTCTTATTGTCATATTGTTTGCTTTTAGAAAATTGTTTACTTTTTTAAAGTAACTTTGTTACAGGTGTCATGAATGTACTTAAAGTTGTTTTCTTTCTTAAAGTTATAATCGGTGTGTCTCTTGAGAGTTTTACTTTCATGCCCTTACTTCGCCTATAAAAGCAAGGTTTCTTTTTCATTGTAAGCACGAGGATGAAAGTGCCCAAAGATACCATAATTTATTTTCATAAAAGTGATAATAAAGGAAAATCACATTAAGTTAAGGTGCTCTAAGGTTAAATATTGTGGGACAACCAAGAGAGTTAGTTTTGCTCAGAAAAGGATGCAAATAATAAAATAAACTCATACGAGCACGCAAGGTGACTTCAAAAACATTAGTAGCTAATGTTTAAGGTTGGCTAGCCATGAGAGAATGACTAATGAAATCCTAAAAAGATAAAGGGGTTATGAAGATATCTCGCTGAAGAAGAAGATGATATTTATAATAAGAAAAGAAAATATCTGGAGGGTAAGATGGATTCTATTTGGGCAAATTGGATAAGTATGAAGTGTAAACTGCCACATATAGTATGAACTCATGGATGTAACTAACAATCCCGAGGAATTGTTGCATCTGTTCCACATTGAGATGTTCATCAGGAAAGTGTAACAACTTTGGTGCAATATGTGGACCAGGTTGGTAGAATCCATCTTTGAAATGCATACCCAGATATTCAATCTCCTTTACACCAATGATGTTTTTGGACGCTGAAAACATGATTCTGTACTGTTGAGTAAAATCTAAGAATTGCTGGAGTAAGGCCTGATGTTCCTCATGGGTCTTTGAAACAGTGATGGGGCAACTTTAAGCCTAAATGGCATAAAAATTCATTGGTATTGTGCATTGGTAATGCATAATGCAATTTTGTATCACTCAGTTGGCTGAACACCCAATATCCAAAATTCTACTTTAAGATCAAACTTGGAAAAGATAACAACTTCTTTTAAAAATAGTACCTGCGTACTGATCTTGAGAAGAGGAAACTTGTCATCTTGTAGGAATGCATTCAGAGGCATGTAACCAATCACCAATCTCTTTTTACCATGCTTTTGTTCTGAACGTTTATTTATATAGAAGGGTTGGTAAGTCCAATATGACTTTGTGGGCTCAGTAAGTCCTTACTTCAGAAGGATAACATACTCATCTTGTGCAAATTTAAAGTCATCAGGGTTTATCCCTGGATGTGTAGCTTTCGTAGGATTGATATCCTCATTCTTTTTAAATTGTAGACTTATGATATGGTTGAGAAAAATCATGTGATTCATGACAGTAGTCTAACAATTTATCTCTCATTGATGTATATAGTGTAGGAACTTGAGAAAATTCAAACATATTTTTTACTTTAGTGTAGGGACTATATAATGATTAATACCTAAAGCCTGTGGGTAGGATCTGTAAAGGTGAGGCTTTGTTGTAGACATCCATACCAATGAGAATATATGGGCTGGATAGATTGTTGCCAAGTACATTAGTCCAAATTGTACACTGTAGAAAGAATCGTATCCCGATTTTTCTTTTTGTAATAACCCCGATCTTGAATGAATTGCCATCTACAGTAGTAAAGTACTCATTATTGTGAGGTCCATGCCTCAAAAGGTAAAATGTTAGGCTTCATAATTGTACGACTGGATCTAGTATCCATAAATCCAATAGTTTTAATTAGAAGATCATATTAGTCTTATTTGAAGAGTTAGATCTGGACATATAGTCTTTGGACTGGAGTACGATCTATCTTCATGCTAGTCTGTTGTAGCATGTATAAAGAATCATCCCACAGAGAGATAGAGGAATCAGAGGATTCATCTTCAGAGGTCGTATCAAAAACAACAAACGTAGTATTTTCATCTTCAGTGGATTGTTCCTTAATCAGATCTTCAAAGAGAATGAATAGGCAAGACTGATTGCATTTGCTTCAATAACTTGACATCCTTTTTACTTTTATGAGGACAGTTTCATGCAAAGTGTCCTAGTTGTCCACAGAGGAAATATCGATCAGCTTTATAAAAATGATGAGATTTCTTCTTGAAGAATAGAACAAACTTTCATTTTGTTCCAACATTTCTCATATAAGTTTTCTTGAAGGGTTTGTAACTTTCCCTTATCTGCAAAACTCTCATCGATGATAGACATGATTATGATGAGATTTCTTCTTGTTGCTTCAATCACAATTTTTATGATCTTTGCACTTAATCTAAAGGTAAGGCTTCTTGCGAGCCTGTTTGAGAAGTGGACCATCTTTAATGATGTTCTTGAATAAGGCATGTTGGTCACACAGCTTATCAAGAGAGGTTATAGCAAGCTAGTAAATTTCTCTAAGAGATATATTCGCAATATCCCTTTGTGAAGAAACAATGGTCAATTGTTGCTCTAGTTGCAGTTGATCTGGAAGGAATAGATAAAAGTATATCAAAGATTAACAACATTCCATCCATTCAAAGATAGTACCTTTCCATCATACATTGAAAATGATTCTGTAGATCACGCTTGTCAAGTAAACAACATTTCATTGCATAATACTCCTGATGGATCTGCTTATCTATAAGCTGAAAGTCACCAATGAATTATTCCAAGAAGAGATCCGACTGTAGTGACTTGGATGTATCGAAGTCTTCGATAGCTGTCAATCCTTTGCCACCATTATCATGAAGTACTAATGAAATGAAAAGTAAACTTAAACAAAATATCCTGTAAAGGTCCTGAAGTAGGCTTAGTCTGTGTAGCTGGTTGAGCTGGTGCTACTTGTGGTACTGGTTTAGGTCTGAAAGGTTTAGTATCTGTAGATTCTGCTTCACTTATATCTGGTTCAACTTTAGTAGGTTCGGGCATAATCATTAGAACTTGTGCTAAGTCTAATAGATCAACTAGCAGTGTTGAGGAATCATAAGATAGTTTAGAGATCTATTCAGATGATAACTTAGAAATTATTGCAGAGACTTGAGATGTTGGGATAGAGGCTTCAGAACAAGCTTCTGAATTATCTAATTGAGTGGAGAAATCTTTTGCAGTAACTGTAGGTGCAAGAGTAACTATGAACTCTGTTAGAGGCATTTTATCCTTCCTAGTAGAGGTGGAAGGTTGAGACTTTGGTGAAGAAGTGGGAGGTGTATGAATTTGTAACGGTTTACTCCATTACTTAACTAGTTCAAGTTTAGTATATGAAGATGATGGCTTAGGAACTTGTCCAGGCTTGGTTTTGACTTTGGCTTTTTAGGTTTTGCTTGAGCTGCTTGAGGATGTATATGGTGTCTGATCAAACAATAGTTGAACTTGAAAATCTTTGCATAGTCAGCTTCTTCTGGAAATGTCTGATACAGAGTAGGAGTGTATACTAGTTATATATTTGGAAACACTAAATAGGATGAGCCATATACATTCTTAGACTATGCAGATTGCTTATTAGCTTTCATGCATCGAACAATTCCTTGTATCTTCCTGAGTTCTCTAGTTTTGACGTCGAAGTCAAGTCCAAAATTTTGCATAGCAATGTAATGTTGAAGATCAACTTCAAGTTGCTGGATCTAAGCTTTGTATGAGTGATACAGTTGTTGGATCTTCTTAGAGACAACGTCAACTTTATATTGAGTAACATGAGTCTGTTGACTGATTCCCTCTAACTTGGAATCAATTCCTTTAAGGACTTTATTATGTGCTATTGTATTTGATGTCTGCAAGTTTAGAACTTCATTAGAAGGATTTGAGATAAGTGTTCCTTGTGAAATGATTCTTGTGGCTCGAATATAAGGGCTAGAGACAACCTTAGTTGTCTCATCTGTAATCTTGTGTAGAGAAGGAAATTCTTCTTCGTATGGCTTAACCATCATACAAGGTAAAAGGGTAGGAGCAACAACAGGGATTATTGGCTTAGGTTGATAGATAGAAGATTTCAACATCTCACGAAGAGATCTAGGTTCGAATCTTTCTGTGAGTAGACCACTAGATTTGCTGGAATCATCTAGATTTGAATCATCCTTATGTGAATGATACTGTTATGAAGGCATACAATGAGATTTAGACTTTTTCTTCCTTCGTCGTGATCTGGCATATTACTCATCATCATCATCACTGTTTGATGCACTCACAGTCAGTTTCACACATAAATGGGTCAACATCCTATATAAAGTGTCCACGATAATGGCTTACATATACTGAATCTCCATTAGATTTAAAATAATGGATAGGAGGGCCAGATTTACTTTTCGTATGAGAAAAAATGGGCTGAATCAGAAATATAACACCGAATGAAGAAGGTCCAGATGGATCTTTGTTAGGCTTTGAATAGATGGACTTCAGTGTTCCACTTTTTAATGTCTTCAGAATCGAAGGAGTGGTTATATAAAAATAGTTTTGATGAGGTGCATAGAACACCTTCTCATGGTTGGTGATCCATTCAGTAAACATCAACTTTTCAAGCTCCGTAGTTAGTAGTTGCTTCAGGATCTGAATGATAATAGTCTAATCATTGGAACGATCAGCAACCATACAAAGAGCATCTAAAGTAGAATTTAGAAACTTAAGGTCTAAAGTATGATTCTGTAGATGATAGATCATCTAGTGATGTAAAGTAGCCATGATGACTGTAGGATCTTGATCCACTCCAGTGAACTAGATCTGAACTTGTAGTTGTTAAGACATCCAACCCGATGTTAAAATCAGGTGCTATCGTCAAAATGACACTTCCATTGTTGAAAGTAGTCAGCAAGGTACTAATTAAAGCATTTTGGTACATTATGTAAGCAGTGTCTAGAAGAGAATCTTGGTTATAGTAGGTATTCCCTTTCTTCTATGAAGTGTGAGAACAAGGTGTTAGCTCCAACATGTAGATATGTATGGTTGTGTTCTCTCCACAGAGAGATAAGCTCATTTGGTATGTCAAACTTTAGGTATCGTTTTGCTATAGTAGATCTAAGACCACACTGTTCCAATATGGAACTCTGAATTATCTCTTTGACTTTTGGTCTAGATGTAGACAAAATAGTACATATACTTCTTATTTAAGAATGATCACGAGAATAAATACTATAAGAACTCTAAATTATCTCTTCTTTACCTTTGTTGAGTTCTTACATTATTTATTCTCGTGATCGTTTTTAGACAAGAAGTATACATATTATTTTGTATACATCTAGACCAAAAGTCAAAGAGATAATTCAGAGTTCCAAATTGGATAATTCAGAGTTCCAGATTGGAACAGTGTGGTCTTAGATATACTTCAGCCAAATAATACGTAAAGTTTGAGACACCAAATGAGTTGATCTCTCTTTGGAGAGAACACAATCATACACATCTACATGTCGGAGCTATATTTCTTGTTCTTACACTTCATGGAAGAAAGGGAATAATTGCTACAGCTAGGATATCTCTTCCAAACACTGCCCACACAACGTACCAAAATGCTTTAATTGGTACCTTGCTGACTACTATTAACAATGAAAGTGTCATTATGAAGATAACACCCAATTTTAACATCAGGTTAGATGATCCCACTTTCTCTGAACTGCCACAAGTTCAGATTCAGATCACTAGAGCAGATCAAGATCCTACAGCCATCATGACTACCTTATATCACGAGATGACCTATCATATGCAGAATCATACTTTAGACCTTAACTATCCAATTCTACTTCAAACACTCTTTACATGATTGCTGATCATTCCAATGATCAGATTACTATCATCGAGATCCGAAAGTAATTATTAGCTATGGAGCTTGAAAAGATGATGCCTACTGAATGGATCACCAGTTACCAAAAGGTGTTCCATACGCCTCATCAACACTCTTTTCATACAACAACAACTCTGATTTTGAAGACACATTAAAAGATGGAACAGTGAAGTCCATCTATGCAAAGCCCAATTAAGATCCATCTGGACCTTCTTCATCCAGGACTATATTTCTGATCCAGTCTGTATTTTCTCATATGGAAAGTAAAGCTGCCCTCCTATCCATTTTTTCAAATCTAATGGATATCCAGTCTATGTAAGCCATCATCATAAACACTTTGTATGGGATATTAACCTACCTATGAGGAAACCTGACTGTAAAGTCTGTCTCAACCTTGAGTCAGACAGTGATGATGACGATGAGCCGTATGCCAGACAACGAAGGAGGAAGAAAAAGTCTAGAACTTGTTATATGCCTTCTCAACAATATCATCCACAAAAGGATGATTCAGATCTAGATGATTCCAGCAAATCTACTGGTCTACCCATATAAAGATTCAGGCCTAGATCAATTCGTGAGATGCTGAAATTTTCTACTTGTCTACCATACGAAGAAGAATTTCCTTCTTTGCACAGGAGTACAGATGAGATAATTAGGGTTATCTCTAGCCCTTATATTCGACCCACATGAATCACTTCACAAGGAACACTTATCTCAAATCCTTTTGATAAAGTTCTTAACTAGCAGACATCAAATGCAATAGTATAAAACAAAGTCCTTCGAAGAATTGATTCCAAGCTAGATGGAATCAGTCAGTAGACTCATGCTACTCAACATAAGTTTGATGTCTTCTCTAAACAGATCCAACAACTGTACCACCCATATAAAGCTCAGATCTAGTAACTTGATGCTGATCTTTGACATTACATTGCTGCACAGTATTTTGGACCTGACTTCGATGTCAAAACTAGAGAACTTGGGAAGATAAAAGGAATTATGCAACGCTTGGAAGCTGATATGCAATTTACACAATCTAAGATTGTATATGGCTCATCCTCTTCAGTATTTCCAACTATACAGCCAGTATACACTCCTACAGTATCAGATACCCAGAAGAAGTTGACTACTTAAAAGTCTTCAAGTTCAACTATCCTTTGATCAGACAGTATATCCATCCTTAAGCAACCCAGGCTAAAACCAGAAAGCAAAAATCAAAGCGAAAGCTTGAACAAGTTCCTGAGCCATCACCTTCATATACGAAACCTGAACTAGTTAACCAGTGGAGTAAATCGTTACAGATTCATACACCTCCCACTTCTCCACCTAAGTCTCAACCTTCCACCTTTACTGGGAAGGATAAACCGCCTCTGACAGAGTTCATAGCAACTCTTGCAACTACCCCTACTGTAGAAGATTCCTCTGCCCAATCGGATAATTTAGAAGCTTGTTCTGAAGCCTCTGTCCCAACATCTGAAATCTTTGCAACAATTTCTGAGTCATCATCTAAACAGATCTCTGAACTATCTTTTGATTCTTTAGCCCAGCTAGCTGATCTATTAGACTTAGTTCAAGCTCTAATGACTATGCCTGAACCTACTAAAGTTGAACCAGAAATAAGTTGTAACACCCCCAATACTATAAGGTACATACCGAAACACCCTTATGACATTCTAGTATATACGCTATAACAACAGCATGTTAACTATCGCATTTTCACTTTATAACATGGCAATTTATCCAACTTAAACATTGCATCTACTATCATACCAGAAAGTCACCAAATTTTGAAACAATTTTCCTCTTTTTATTACATAAATCTGAATGTACATACCTTTTAGCTTACAAAAATCTGTACATGTACATCATCATATTCTAATACAAAATGTACTACATGAAAAAGGAAATACAAAAGACCTAATTAAATTCTTCAGTCCAGCTGACTGACCTTTGAGCTATATCTTCTTCACAAAAGTACAAGAATTAAGTTTCTTGTACGGTTTCTCAGTAGCTAGAATCCTCTATTGGAACTGAAATGTCAACGTGTAATTTTGGGTGAGTTTTGCAAACTTAGATGAGGTAACCATCATCGATGGTTCACTCAATTCATGCAACGTATCATTTCACATAATAGATAATTCATATCATTGCATTTTTTCATATAATATCACATATCACATTCTCATATAAAAGTTAGACAATTTCATTTCAATCAATCAAACATACTTAATAAAAATGTATATGAAATGCTCATGTGACTCTTTTCCTTTTATTACATTGTTGTGATCGAGTGCCTAAACTGTCCCGTATCCATTATGGATACCGGGCTCATTTATACTGTCCCTTATTCGTTGGAGATTTAGGGCTCTTTTTACATAATGAGCCCTTGGCTCTTAATCACATTGGATCTCTAAACTCATTTTTGGTGGCTACTCAGGTCACAACTCTCATTATTTGATTATGCATTCATATATGGAATGAATCTCATAATCAATAAAAAAATTCAAAAAACAATTAGTTCTTCCCATTCACATACAAGTAGCACGTCAATATCTCATCCATACATCATAATCATAGGACCTTCATGTCCGAATTTTAGTACATAACATTACACATTCATAGGATAAGTCAAAATAGAATTTAACACAACAATAATTGAGTGAGACTGTCTAGGTTACTCACTGCTTGCTTTCGAAGCTATTGTCTCGAAGTTCTGGCAACATCTGGATGTTGACATTCCAATTGCTCCTCTAAAACAAGCAATATACACACATCACACTTTAGCATAATTATAAGTATTCATTTATGCACATGTATGTATATGAAATATGTACAATGCATGTTTATGACAATCCTAGGTATCTTTCCATTATTCTCATCACATAATCATACATATTTCCATATTCACGTAAGTATCATTTATAATTATGGCTTATACTTCAATAAAAATCAAAATTCACAACTCATTTCTTCAATTCAGATTTTTCCTAAGACACACTTTTGGGGCAACTTTCCATGAACAATCTAATAATGAAAATGAATAAATTCAAGGGTACTTTCTTCTAAAAAAATTTTCTTCTATCTCTTAAGTTTCTAATGACACCAAGAGCATTCATTTTGGTTCAGTATCCTATGAGTTATGCTCACAATACCACAGACTGTGTATAATTGAACTTTTGGCTAGTTTATGATCATACCCTTAAATTGTACAACTCATAACTTTCAACTCAGATATCTAACACTTACAAAATTAATACCAATTGAAAGACAAGAGAATGGACTACAACTTTTATGAAGATACCTTTGTTTGATTTAGCCTATATCCATTCAATTTTTATGATAACATCAAGACATAATTTCTGTCTCGGATAGTACTACAACCTCAATTAAGACTCAATTTCACACCAGATTTTGATAGTCTTAGAGACAGAATTAAATTTAGACTTCTTCAAGAAAGTTGTAGAATTATGTCTCTACTTTAATTTGAATTAAGAATAACCTCATTTGGACATACACAATTCAAGATATCATCAAAATACCAATAAATGTTCAATAAAAATCACCCACATAACATCCCTCGGGTCTCGACCGTGACTGCCGTAAATCACCAGCAGTCATCGCAATTTCCGTGTTCACCCAGCAAAGTCGCGACCACAACACCTTGCGATCGCGACCTGCTTCTGAACCACTAATCCTTCTTCTTTCTTTTATTTTTATCCTAACTTCACTTTCATTTTAAGCCTAGAAAATGAGGTTTTTAGGCAAAGTCTTCTTCTAAACAAAATTTCATATATGTCTTAAGTTTCTAAAGAACCTAAGTTCATATAGTTTGGTTAATGATTCTGAAAGTTATACACAATTTGCTAGATACTGTTCAGAAATAGAGACATAATCTGAAACTCAACTTCAAGATAAATTTCAAAACTCTTAGAGACAGAATTCAAACTCAATTTCTTTATAACAATTGTAGCCATTTATCTCTAGTTTAACATAAATCAACAATTATCCTATTTGGATATCCATAGGTTAAGATATGTCTCAAATACAGATGCATGTTCTGTAGAAACACTGCATCTAACACATTTCCAGCACACTTCATCATCAATTTCATCCTAATTCATCTCTTTTGCTTAGTCTATTACCTCTAACTTATATCATCATCATCTCCTCTTCATTTACACCCCAATTATAGTTCAATATCCTCTATACACAATTCAAAATTCATGCTTTATCATACAGACCAAAAACAAAACACATCATATACACATTCATCAAAATGACCTTTCTATCTAAAAAAAAAAATTATTTCAACAACAACAACTTATCAATTATCAACAAATCATAACTCTTCCAACCCCCCTTTTTTTCATACTAGCTATAACCCATTATCAATACCAAAAAAGGCAGCAAGTTATTCATTCACTCATCACAATCATTAAGTCATGAATAATGTTAGCTCACTAAATTCAATTGTTTTGATAAAAATCTCTTTATAAATCAAACACCCAGGAAATTACCTAAGGAATTTCATATTCAAAACAAAACCTCAAATTACTCATCATAATGCCCTATTTTCACTAAACCATGAAGATTAAAGCATCACTTACTTGGTTTCTCTTCAATGTCTTCAAACACAACAAGAAACCCTAACTTCCAAAGCATCATACAATCTTCATCTTCTAAAGATGGTAGGGTTAGGTTCTTTAGTGACAAATGAAGAAGAGAACAAGATGGGAGTGATGAGTGAAAGATGAAAGCAAGCTTTAGTGTTAATGAAGGCTTGGAGATTCAAAACCGTGAAAGGTGAGAGTGAAGAAGTAAGTTACAAAGAGAAAAAGAGAAAACAAGTGAAAGACACAATTAATTGGTCTTTCATTTGTTAATTTTCGTGTAAGTCATGAGAGGAGTGGTAGTGACACATGTCACTGCCACTTGTCACTCTCCCATGATCCTATTTGTACTCTTTTTAATAACTAGGCTATTTAACTCTAATTTCTACTTCAATTGTCTCTAAATTTAACTAACATTTGTCTTTAAATCCTAAAGTCATTAATAAAAAAATTTCACTACCATTTGACTCTTAATTCCACTGTTATTTATCGATTGTCTTACCACTTGACATTTTTTCTAGTTCAAAATTACCTTACCCAAAATTTCAGGAATTTTTTTCTAAAATTCTCCAAAAATTCTAAATTACTAAATATACTCTCCAAATCAATTTTCAACAAAATCACATTCACAATTCAATTATAAATCAATTATACCCAGAATCTCAATGAATGCATGTACATATGCAAAAATTCAATATTCAAGAGTATGGGCATAAAATATAATGCATGAGCATGAAATGTGTTTTCTAATTTTTTAATAATATCTTATATTTACTATTCTAGCCTCAACATGGATAATAGGACGTTACAACTCTCCCCCTCTTAAAGAAATTTCGTCCTCGAAATTCTTACCTGATTGTTCGAATAGGGGGTTATTGTCTCCTCATATGCTCCTCCGTTTCCTACGTTGCTTCCTCAGTCAAGTGATTCCTCCAAAGGACTTTCGCCAATGGAATGACTCGATTCCTCAACTGCTTCATCTGAGACCCTTCTATCTTGATCGGCTCCTCATCATAGCTTAAGTTACTAGCAACCTCAATCTTTTGAGTCAGTATCACATGTGTCGGGTCTGTTCGGTATCTTCGAAGCATACTCACATGAAACACATTATGCAATTTAGGCATTTCATTCGATAAAGCTAACTTACAGGCCAAAGGTCCTATCCTCTTAATGATCTCATAGGGACCAATGTACCTATAGCTCAACTTGCCCTTTTTACCGAAGCTCAATACTCATCTCTAAGGTGACACTCTCAGAAATACTCTATCTCCCATGCTGTATTCCATGTCCCCTCAATGTTGATCCACATAACTCTTCTGTTTATTTTGAGCTGCTTTGATTCGACTTCGGATCAATTTTACCTTGTCCATAGTATCTTGTATCAATTCTGGGCCTTCAATAATTCTCAAGCCCTCTTCATCCTAATACAGAGGCGATCGACACTTTCTGCCATACAATGCCTCATATGGTTCCATTACGATACTACTATGGTAGTGATTCTTATATGCAAATTCTATCAGTGCTATATATTGATCTCAAGCTCCCTGAAACTCTAATACACACGCTTTAAGCATATCCTCAACAGTCTTAATTGTCCTCTCACTCTATCCATTTGTTTGAGGATGAAATGCAGTGTTGAAGTTCAACTTTGTACCTATAGCAGATTGCAAGCTCTTCTAGAATCTTAAAGTAAATATGGGATCCTTGTTTGATACAACGGACATTGGAACCCTATGCAGTCTGACCACTTCATTCACTTATCTCCGAGCTAATTGATCTAGTGAGTTATTCTCTCTTATTGGTAAGAAATCAGCTGACTTAGTCAATCAGTTTACTACAACACATATAGCATCGTTCTGCCTCAGAGTTCTTGGTAATCCCATAATAAATTCCATATTAATTCGTTCCAATTTCCACTCTGGAATAGGCAACGAATGTAACTTCCCTACTGGAGCCCGATGCTCAGCCTTAACCTGCTGGCATGTCATACACTTAGAAACATACTCCACCACTTGCTTTTTCATTCTGGACCACTAAAAATGTTGCTTCAGCGTGTTATACATCTTGGTAGTACCAGGATGCATAGCATAGGTGGTCATATGAGCTTCCTTAAGAATTTCCTTTCTCAAATCATCCACATTCGGCACACACAGCCTCTGCCTCAACCACAGTGTCTCATCTCTCAACTCAAACTCAGAATCCATATTCATCTTCACTTTCTCTGTAAGCTTCACCATATTAGGATCTTTCCTTTAGACTTTTCTAATTCTATAATGCAACACCGACCTTAACTTCAATGTAGCAATTAATGCCTCATCTTGTTCCATATTCAATTCTACATTCAAAGCTCTCAAGTGAATTAAGCTCGGTAACCTCAATAATTGAATTTGAGCTACACTAGTTTTTGACTTCCTACTCAAAGCATTAGCCACCACATTAGCTTTCCCCGGATGATACTCAATCGTGCATTCATAGCCTTTCAACAACTCTATCCATCTCCTCTATCTCATGTTTAATTCCATCTAACTTAACAGATACTTCAAACTCTTATGATTTGTGTATATCTAGAATGTCTTCCTATACAGATAGTGTCTCCATGTCTTTAGAGCAAAGACCACTGCAGCAAGCTCTAAATCATGTACCGGATAGTTAATCTCATGATACCTTAGTTGTCTCGATGCATAGGCAATCACCTTGCCATACTACATTAATACACATCTCAATCCTTGATGCAAAGCATCACTATATACCACATATCCTCCGGTCCCCGATAGAATAGTCAACACTGGTGTCATAGTCAACTAATGCTTTAGCTCCTTAAAGCTCTGTTGACATTCTTCATTCCATCTAAATTTTACATTCTTCCTTAGAAATTTTGTCAGAGGGGCTGAGATCAAAGAAAACCCCTCGACAAACCTTCGGTAATATCCGTCTAATCCTAAGAAGCTTCGGATTTCAGACACATTCCTCAGAGCTTCCCAATTCATCACTGCCTTTATCTTCTTTGGATCCACTCGTATGCCTTCTCTAGTCACTATATGTCCCAGAAACACTACTTGATCTAGCCAAAATTCACACTTACTGAATTTGGCATACAACTGTTTCTCCCTCATAATCTGTAGAACCACTCTCAGATGCTTAGCATGCTCTTCTCTATTCTTTGAATGAACAAAAATGTCATCTATGAACACAATCATAAACCTATCTAGGTAGGGTTGAAACACCTTATTCATCAAGGCCATAAATGCTGTCGGGGCATTAGTTAACCCAAACGGCATTACTAGAAACTCTAAGTGCGTATACCTGCTCCTAAATGCACTCTTTGGTACATTAGCCTCGACTATCTTTAACTGATAGTACCCTGATCTCAAATCTAGCTTAGTGAATACTTGAGCTCCTTGCAACTGATCAAGCAAATCATCAATTCTAGGCAAAGGGTACTTGCTCTTCACTGTTACCCAATTCAATTGCCTATAATCGATGCATAACCTCAAAGTCTCATCTTTCTTCTTTACAAACAGCACTAGAGCTCCCCAAGGTGAAGCACTAAGTCTAATAAAATCCTTTTCCAACAACTCTTGTAACTGAGCCTTCAACTCCTTTAGTTCTACAGGTGTAATCCTATATAGAGGAATATAAATAGCAGCAACACTTGGAACTAAATCAATTGTAAACTTCGTCTCATGATCTAGAGGTAAACCAGATAACTCGGTGAGAAACACATCTAAGAATTACCTAACCACGGGAATGTCCCGGATACTCTGGTCAGCTCTAGCATCAATGATATGGGCTAGATAGTCCTCACATCCACCTTGCATCAACCTCAATGCTCTCATGAAGGATATCAACCTAGCTGGCACTGCTTAACTAATTCCTCTAAAAACCTCTCTCAGCTGACTAGGAGATTCTGGTACTACCTCCTTGGTATAGGAATTCATGACAACCCTATAAGCAGTAAGCCAATTCATGCCTAAAATAATGTCTATCTCCTTCAACTGTAGTCTAATCAAGTCTGCCTCCAACTCTGCCTTGTCAATCTAAATCAAACACTTCTTCCAAACTTCTCTTATCACTGTAGTACTACCTATTGGTGTACTCAACTCTAATCCATACTCTAACTGCTCTCTATCATAATGCAGCCTAGATGACAGGTGCATTGCAATGAATGAATGCGTAGATCCAGGATCTGGCAATGCATATGCTTCAAAATCATAAACAAGTAGCGCACCTGCAATAACATCTAGAGAGTCTTGTGCCTACTGCTTAGTTATGGCATAGACTCTGGCCTGAGATTGAGGTCAGCTACTCTGTACTTCAGTGCTGACAGAAGGACTCCCCATGCTCACTCTATCTCTACCACGTTCCCTCTGTCTAGTTCCACAACCACTACTCTGTTGAATTGTAGCTTTACTCCTCAATCTGCCACTTATACTAGACTGAGTTCCTATAGCAGCAGTATAATCTCTAATCTGGTGGTCAAAAGAGCCACATCTAGGGTAAGCTCTAGTCAATCTCTGGCACTCACCACCATGCCTGTTCCTACAGTGCTCACACCGGGGTAACTGACTCTACACTATACCTCTTCCACTGCTAGTCTGTGTAAAACTACCCCTCTGTCTGAATCCTGACTGCCTTGATCTAGCTGGTGGTCTAAATGCTCTGGTCTAGCGCTTATTGAATCTTCTGCTAGAACCACTCTGAGTCTAACTGGACCTCTTCAACCTGGATCCTTACCCAGACTCTACTTGTCCCTGTCTCAGTAGCTGTTCAAGTCTGATCGAAGCAGCTCTTAGCTCCGTAAAACTACTCAGGATAGTGATTGCTAACCTTATTCTAATCTCCATGTTCAGCCCATCCTCAATCCTCCTACACTTATCTTATTCAGTAGGAATCAAGGAAGTAGCATATCCCATCAACTCGTTAAACTTGATCTCATACTCTGCCACTGATATCCTACCCTACTTCAAATCTAGGAACTCCTTCCTCTTCCTGTCCATGTAGATCTTGGGCATGTAGTTCTCCTTGAAGAATCTCAAAAAGTCTAGATCTTGGGCATGTAGTTCTCCTTGAAGAATCTCAGAAAGTCTTCCCAGTTCAAGTTGCAAGGCCTGGTGGTACTGCCTAGAACAGTCTTCCACCATTGGTAAGCTGGGCTTTACAGTAAGGACACTGCAGAGTCAAACCTCTCGTCTGGCTCGCAGTCCATCTGATCAAAAACTCTTTCCATCCTTTCTAACCATCCCTCGGCCTTAGCAAGGTCTGTGCTGCCATAGAAATCCACAACCTTTTGCTTTCGCAGCCTATCATACCTCCTCTCCCTTCTCTCAAGAATTCTAGGAGGCATCTCCTCTGGTCAAGCCATCGAAGACTCCCTACTGGCTCCTACAGATCCTAGGTCAGCTGACTATCCCACTTGTTCACATATGGTGGATGACCTATAATAAATAAGAACTCCAATCACTATCCGTATATCTCACGATATTTCATGCTTAACATTTCTCTATGTCCCTATGCCAAACTATGCTTTAATACCGCCCAGTGTAATACCTCCACTGCTATAATGTACATATCGAAACACCTTTATGACATTCTAGTATATACCCTATAACACCGACATCTTAACTATCACACTTTCACTTTATAATATGACAATTTATCCAGCTTAATCATGGCATCTACAATTATATAAGAAAGTCACCAAATTTAAAACAAATTTCCTCTTTTCATTACATAAATCTGAATGTACATACATTGTAGCTTACAAAAACTGTACATGTACATCATCATATTCTAATACAAAATGTACTACATGAAAGAGGCAAAAGACCTAACTAAATTCTTTAGTCTAGCTGACAGACCTTTAAGCCATATCTTCTTCATAAAAGTATAAGAATTAAGTTTCTTGTACGGTCTCTTAGTAGCTAGAATCCTCTCTCAGTCCTAAAATGTCAAGTACAATTTTGGGTGAGTTTTGAAAACTCAAATGAGGTAACCATCATCGATGGTTTCACATAATAAGTAATTCATATCATTGCATTTTTTCATATAATATCACATATCACATTCTCATATAAAAGTTAGATAATTGCATTTCAATCAATCAAACATACTTAATAAAAATGTATATGAAATGCACATGTGACTCTTTTCCATTTATTACATTGTTGTGATCAAGTGCCTAAACTGTCTCGTATCTATTATGGATAACAGGCTCATTTATACTGTCCCTTATCTGTTGGAGATACAGGGCTCTTTTTACATAATGAGCCCTTGGCTCTTAATCAAGTTGGAGCTTTAAGCTCGTTTTCGGTGGCTACTCAGGTCACAACTCTCATTATCTGATCATGCATTCATGTATGGAATGCATCTCATAATCAATCAATCAATTCAAGAAACAATTAGTTCTTCCTATTAACATACAAGTAGCACTTCAATATCTCATCCATACATCATAATCATTGGACCTTCGTGTTCGGATTTCAGTACACAACATTACATATTCATAGGATAAGTCAAAACAGAATTTAACATAACAATAATTGAGTGAGACCGTCTAGGTTACTCACCACTTACTTCTGAAACTATTGCCTCGAAGTTCTGGCAATGTCTGGATGTTGACGTTCCATTTGCTCCTCTAAAACAAGTAATATACACACATCACACTTTAGCACAATTATACGTATTCATTTATACACATGTATGTATATGAAATATGTACAATGCATGTTTATGACAATCCCAGATATCTTTCCATTATTCTCATCACATAATCGTAAATATTTCCATACTCACATAATTATCATTTATGCTTATGGTTTATACTTCAATAAAACCACAAAAATCAAAATTCATCTTTCGGGTCAACTTTCGATGATCAATATAATAATGAAAATGAAGAAATTTAAGGTTACTTTCTTCTACAAAATTTTTCAACTATCTCTTAAGTTTCTAGTGACGCCAAGGGCATTCAATTTGGTTCTCATCACATAATCATAAATATTTTCATACTCACATAAGTATCATTTATACTTATGGTTTATACTTCAATAAAACCATAAAATCAAAATTCATCTTTCGGGTCAACTTTCGATGATCAATATAGTAATGAAAATGAAGAAATTCGAGGGTACTTTCTTCTACAAAATTTTTCAACTATCTCTTAAGTTTTTAGTGACGCCAAGGGCATTCAATTTGGTTCTCATCACATAATCATAAATATTTCCATACTCATGTAAGTATCATTTATACTTATGGTTTATACTTCAACAAAACCATAAAAACCAAAATTCATTTTCCGGGTCAACTTTCGATGATCAATATAATAATGAAAATGAAGAAATTCGAGGGTACGTTCTACAAAATTTTTCATCTATCTTTTAACTTTCTAATGACACCAAGGGCATTCAATTTGGTTCTCATCACATAATAATAAATATTTCCATAGTCACGTAAGTATCATTCATACTTATGGTTTATACTTCAATAAAACCATAAAAATCAAAATTCATCTTTCAGGTCAACTTTCGATGATCAATATAATAATGATAATGAAGAAATTCGAGGGTACTTTCTTCTACAAAATTTTTCATCTATCTCTTAAGTTTCTAATGACACCAAGGGCATTCAGTTTGGTTCAGTATCCTATGTGTTATGCTCACAATACCACAGATTGTGTATAATTAAACTTTTGGCTAGTTCATGATCATACCCTTAAATTGTACAACTCATAACTTTCAACTCAGATATCTAAAAATTACAAACTTAATACTAATTGAAAGATAAAAGAATGTACTACAACTTTTATGAAGATAACTTTACCTGATTCAGCCTATATTCATTCAATTTTTATGATAAAATCAAGACATAATTTCTATCTCGGGTAGTACTACAACTTCAATTAAGACTCAAATTCACACAATATTTTTAAAGTCTTAGAGACATAAATAAATTTATACTTCTTCAAGAAAGTTGTATAATTATGTCTCTTCTTTAATCTGAATTAAGAATCACCTCATTTAGACATCTACAGTTCAAGATATCATCAAAATACCAACATATGTTCAATAAAAATCACCTGCATAACATCCCTCGAGTCGCGATCATGACTGCCGTAAATCATCAGTGGTGTCGCAATCGCAACTCGTTGTGATCGTAACTTCCATGTTCACTCAGACCGCAACGCGTTGCGATTGCGACTTGCTTCTAGACCACTACACTTGTTCTTCTTTCTTTTATTTTTATCTAAACTTCACTTCCATTTTAAGCCTAGAAAATCAGGTTTTTAGGCAAAGTCTTCTTCTAAACAATTGTTCATCTATGTCTTTAGTTTCTAAAGAACCTAAGTTTATACAGTTTGGTTCAAGATTCTGAAAGTTATACACAATTTAATACATACTGTTTAGAAACAGAGATATAATCTGAAACTCAATTTAAGACAAATTTCAAAACTCTTAAAGACAGAATTCAAACTTGATTTCTTCATGACAATTGTAGCAATTCATCTCTAGTTTAATATAAATCAACAATCATCCTATTTGGATATCCTTAAGTCAAGGTATGTCTAAAATACAGATGCATGTTCTGTAGAAACACTACATCTAACAAATTTCCAGCATACTTCATCAATTTCATCCTAATTCATCTCTTTTGCTTAGTCTATCACCTCTACCTTATATCATCATCATCTCCTCTTCATTTATACCCCAATTATAGTTCAATATCCTTTATACACAATTCAAAATCCATGCTTGATCATACAGACGAAAAATAAAACACATCATATACACATTCATCAAAACGACCTTTCTATCTAAAAAAAATATCATCTTAACAACAACAACTTATCAATTATCAACAAATCATCACTCTTCCAACCCCTTTTTTTTTCATGCTAGATCTAACCCATCACCAATACCAAATAAGGTAGGAATTTATTCAGTCACTCATCACAATCATTAAGTCATGAATAATGTTAGCTCACTAAATTCAATTGTTTTGACAAAAATCTCTTTATAAATCAAACACCCACGAAATTACCTGAGGAATTTTATATTCAAAACAAAACCTCAAATTACTAACCATAATGTCCCATTTTTACTAACCCAATAAGATTAAAGTATCACTTACTTGATTTCTGTTCAATGTCTTCAAACACAACAAGAAACCCTAACTTCCCGAGCATCATACGATCTTGATCTTCTAAAGGTGGTAGGGTTAGGTTCTTTAGTGACAAATGAAGAAGAGAATAAGATGGGAGTGATGAGTGAAAGATGAAGCAAGCTTTAGTGTTAATGAAGGCTTGGAGATTCAAAATTGTGAAAGGTGAGAGTGAAGAAAGAAGTTACGAAGAGAAAAAGAGAAAACAAGTGAAAGACACAATTAATTGGTCTTTCATTTGTTAATTTTTGTGTAAGTCGTCAGGGGAGTGGTAGTGGCACATGTCATTGCCATTTGTCACTCTCCTATGGTCCCATTTGTACTCTTTTTAATAACTAGTCTATTTAACTCTAATTTCTGCTCCTATTGTCTCCAAATTTAAATGAAACATGTTTTTAAATCCCAAAGTCATTAATAAAAAAATTTTCGCTACCATTTGACTCTTAATTCTACTGCTATTTATCAATTATCTTGCCACTTGACATTTTTCCTAGTCCAAAATTACCCAAATTTTTAGGAATTTTTTTTAGAATTCTCCAAAAATTCTAAATTACTAAATACACTCTCCAAATCAATTTTCAACAAAATCACATTCACAATTCAATTATAAATCAATTATACCCAAAATGTCAATGAATGCATGTACAATTATTTTCATGAGCAAAAATCCAATATTCAAGAGTATGGGCATAACATATAATGTATGAGCATTAAAAGCATTTTCTAATTTCTTAATAATCTCTCATATTTACTATTCTAGCCTTAACATGGGTAACAGGATGTTACACAAGTGATGTAGAATCCACGAGTATTGCACCAGCACTACAAGCAGCACTAGCTCAACCAATTACACAAACCAAGCCTACTTCAGGACCTTGGTTTACTTTTGACAATCTTCCCCTAAAGAAATGGAGAGATCGCTTGCATGAATTTAGTGCATTGATAGATCTTCAAATGACTCGACCGAAGAATCCTTTACATGATATTTTGTTTGAGTTTACTTCTCGTTTCACTGGTACTTTGCGAGAATGGTGGCAAAGTATTAACGACTATCGAAGACTTCAATATATCCAAGTCACTGTAGCCGGAACTCTTTTTGGAATGATACATGAAGAATTCATTAGTGACTTTCAGCTTATAGATAAGCAGATCCGTCAAGAGTATTATGCAATGAAATATTGTTCCCTTGATAAGTGTGATCTACAGAAGCATTTTCAACGTATGACGAAAAGGTATTATCTTTTGAATGGATGGAATGATGTTAATCATCGTTATACTTTTATCTCATCCCTTCCAGATCAACTAAAACCAGACCTATAACGGACTATTGTTTCTTTACAAAGGGATATTGTAAATATATCTCTTGGAGAAATCTACCAGCTTGCTATTGCTTCTCTTGATAAGCTTTGCGAACAGTATACCTTATTCAAGAACATCGTTAAAGGTGATCCACTTCTTAAACAGGCTTACAAAAAGCCTTATCTTCAAATTAAGTGTAAAGACAAAAAGAATTGTGATTGTAGCAACAAGAAAAAATCTCATCACTATCATGGTTATCGTTGATGAAAGTTTCGTAGACAAATGGAAGGATACAAGCCCTTAAGGAAAACTTATGTGAGAAAAGATGGAACAAAATGAAAGTTTGTTCAATTCTTTAAGAAGAAATCTCATCATTCTTAGAAAGTTAAACGATGTTTTCTCTGTGGACAACCAGGACACTTTGCATGAACCTGTCCTCACAAAAGTAAAAATGATGTCAAGTTACTGAAGCACATGTAATCAATTTTACCTATTCATTCTTTTAATAATTTTGAAGATCTTATTGAGGAACAATCCACTAAAGGTAAAGATGCTAAGTTTTTTGTTTCTATTATGACCTCTGAAGATGAATCCTCTGATTCCTCTATCTCTCTAGAGGATGATTCTCTATACATGCTACAACAAACTTACATGAAATTAGATCGTACTCCAATCCAATTACCATATGCCCAGGTCTAACTCTTTAGACAAGACAAATATGATTGCCTCATCGAAGCTATTGGGTTCATAGATACTAGATCCAGTCGTACAATTATGAAGCCCAACATTTTACCTTCTAAGGCATGGACCTTGCATGATGAGCACTTCACTGCTGCAGATAGCAATTCATTCAAGATCAAGCTTACTATGAAAAGAAAGATCGGAATATGATTCTTTTCACAGTGTACAGTTTGAACGAAAGTCCTTAGAATTAATCTACCTAGCCTAGATGTTCTCATTGGTATGGATGTCTATAGCAAAATCTCACCTTTATAGATCTACCACAAGTCTTAAGTATCAATCATTTTTTAGTCCCTACACTATTTGAACTTTCTCAAGTTTTGACACTATATAAATCACTCAGAGATAAAATGTTAGACTATTATCCTGAATCACATACATAGTTTACTCATTCATATCCTCTTTGAAAAAATGTTGACTTTTTCATAAGTCTACCTTTTAAAAAGAATGAGGATATCAATCTTATAAAAGCTACACATCTAGGGATGAACCCTGATGATCTCAAACTCGCACAAGCTGAGTGTGCTATCCTTCTGAAGCAAGGACTCATTGAGCCCACAAAGTTAGATTAGGCTTGCCAGGCTTTTTATGTGAACAAACGTTCAAAGAAAAAGCACAGTAAAAATAGATTGGTGATTGATTACAAGCCTCTAAATGCATTTCTGCAAGATGACAAGTTTCCTTTTCCCAAGATTAGTACAGAGGTACTATTTTTAGAAGAAGCTGTTATCTTTTCCAAGTTTGATCTTAAGGCAGGATTTTGGAAATTGGGAATTTACTTTACTAAGCTATGCAAAACTGCATTCCGCATTCCCAATATGGTTTTAAAGAACCATGACCAAGATTTATGAGCCTATCTTCAACAGTACAATCATTTACATTGATGATATTCTCCTGTTCTCAAAGACCCATGAGGAACATCAGGCCTTACTCAAGCAATTCTTGGATCTTACTTAACAATATGGAATCATGCTTTCAACCTCTAAAAGCATCATTAGTACAAAGGAGATTGAATTTCTGGGTATGTATTTCAAAGATGATTCTACCAACCTAGTCCACATATTGCACAAGAGTTGTTACACTTTTTTATGAACATCTCACTATGAAACAAATACAACAATTCCTCAAGATTGTTAAACACTTCTGTGAGTTCATATCACACGTGGTAGCTTACACTTCATACCTATCCAATTTGCTCAAACAGAATCCACCTTGGCCTCTGGATATTTTCTTTTCTTATTATAAATATCCTCTTCTTATTCAGCAAGGTATCTTTATTACCCTTTATCTTATTAGGATTTCATTAGTCATTTTCTCATGACTAACCAACCTTTCTTTTCCTTTACAAAGAAATCTTTTCCTCCCATTACCAATACACCTACTAATGTTTCTAAAGTTTCCTCACTTGGTCGTATGAGTTTGCTTTATTATTTGCATCATTTCCTGAGTGAAACTAACTCTCCAGGTAGTCCCACAATATTTAACCTCAAAGCACCTTACCTTAATGTGACTTTACTTCATGATCATTTTTCTGAAAATACATCATAGTATCTTTGGGCACTTTCAACCCTCTGTGCCCATGCTCTCACCTTGTCTCCTTTTCAAATCTACCAACATCTTTATGAAGTGAACAATAAAAGGTCTTTATTGTGGACATTTCTTGATTGGTTTCAACCACTAGATCAATGGAAACAACAATGTTTTATGGTTATTTCACAACATCGTCTATGGAAGGCTTCTATTAGATGACAAGCTGCTTGTTGTTTCTTCATCCTTCATCGACCACATCGTGAAACATATACTGGTGCTCTTTACACTGAACATCATGTCCATTTTTATCATACATCATTATATTGGCTAGGATATCAAGACAACAAGCTCCAATCTCTTCACGATTTTCTCAAAAAGATAAATCATTTTCCTGATGCACTGATAATTTCCTCCTCTATTGGACCTTATCCACGTGAATTTGTCCCTGCTGAACTAGAAGCACCAGAAGTTGACATACCAGGTTCCAATAGTCCTTAATAGGATACAAAAGAATATGTCTCAGACCTCGTAGGAACATCTTGGCCTTTTGACTCAGTCTTTTAGGATGCTCAAAACCTTAATGATGACAATTACAGTCCTAATGAAGATGAGTTAAATCAATTCCTACACAAACTTCATATGTGTGACCTCAGTCCCTGTAAGTGACAAAATACTTCTCCAAGCCATTCTGACACCAAAGACCCCGAAGGATACATAGAAAAAGTATGACAACAAACTAGCTAAAACAACACATTTGAGCAGACCATCGACTAACCAAAGTCAGATTATAAGCTACTGTAGTGTTTGCTAGACTATTGTGGAACAATATAGGAACCTTGTGACTCTCAGTAAGTTCCAAATATGATGATCAAGACACAAATCCCTTCTCTCCACGAGCATAACAGTCAGCTTTCCTTTTAGGAACCTTACACTCTTCTAGCTCTTCTTCCCCTTCTGAAACAATAGTCGCAATAATATCTGCACTCTTTCCCTGTTAAACTCTAATCTCATAGCGGAATTGTTTTATGTAGTCATAAATTGTCTTAGACTTTTTGATACACAAGATCCTCAGAAAAGGCGAGTGTAGAGCATACTTGTCTCTTTATAATGACAGATAGTAACATTACTTAAGACTTAAGCTTTTAGGAGAGGGAGAACCTAGAGAGAATGGAAAACACTCAAACTAATATTCATTGAAATCAATGTTCTTCAAATCTAGGCATGGTTAAAATGAAGGAGAAACCTTGCTTTTATAAGCAAAGCAAAGGGCATGAAAGTAAAATTCTTAAGAGACATTGATTACAACTTTAAAAAAGAAAGCAATTTTAAGCACAATCATCACACTTTTAACAAAGCTTCTTTGAAAAAATAAACAACTTTCTAAAAAGCAAACAATATGATGATAAGAAGGAATCTTTCATAATGGTTTGTGGCCACCAAGATTCTCTTTCATCAAAATACTCAAAGAAAACTACTAAAAAGACGAGTCACCACTTTAAAGTGCTAAAGTGAGGTCATTATCACAATCAGAGTCATCTACTAAGGCCATGTCATTGTAAATTTGCTCAAGAATGTGACCGATATCAGTTGCAGTCCATGTAGAAAGTCATGGGCTAGAAATAGAAGTGCGCTTTTGGATAGAGCTGGATGGTATACTTGAAGTTGTAGAATGTCGATATGTAAGGCTAGGAACTTCATCAGCTTGAATGTTAATAACATCAGAGGGAGCCACCGATGTCCAGTGGTCAAATGATGGAGGAATAATTGGTGCAAGAAGAGCAGTATCTCTAAAATACGGACCAAGGGGTGTACAAATATTGGAAGGAGGTAAGCTCGAGAATTGGTTGAGTTGGTCTAAGAAAGAATGCAAATCTGCTATTAGCTGTGTGCATTCTGTAGACAGGGGCAGAGCCAGGAATTTCCTGGAGCCGTGGCTGATTGGACAATGATGAACTGGCGGTGAAGACTTCCGACAAATTCAAAATTAATTCAAAAAATAATTTCACAAAGCACATCCATAAATGAAATTAACTAAAATATTCAAATTACAATGTCTTTACATATTTTTAGAGACACTAGAGCTAACAGATGATAATTGTTTTCG
>JAOSBO010000008.1:21508927-21522575 GCA_027563915.1 Erythroxylum rotundifolium
ATGAATTAGGAGTCAGCAAATGCATAAATACTTAAGAAAGCAGGGCCAATTCATAGTATAAATCTGGTTCAATCATTAACGTCAAAAATCAGAGAAGTTTCAGAGACTTTCGGGTTGAAACCACTGCCCATGATCAAATCATGACATAAACATGTGAGCCATTATGGCCCAGGCTAAGATTTTGGCACTCAAGCTATGATCATGATAGAAAGGTTTGATACTAGCCACGATTGTGGCACTTAGGCCATGCTCATGAAAAAAAGGGTTAGACACTGGCCACGATCGTAGCCCTACATTGGGTAGACACGAAAACAAGTGAAAACATCAAGTTTCGAGAAACTTTTCAAATTGTTTTGACCCTAAAGGAAGCCTAGGGTTGCCAAGGTATTTAATGAACAAAAAGAACAAAAGAGAGAGGCTTTTACATCAGCCAGATCCTGAAACCCTAGAGAGCCTTATCGAGAGATTAAGAAAGAAGCGAACAAAGAGAGACACAAAGAAGAAGTCTATAAGAAGTACTTCCCAAAATAGGAGGTTTTGCATCATTACTACCTCCACCATCTGTTCCGATCATATTTTTCAACTTTATTTTCAATTTTATTTATGTATAGAATTGGGATAGTTGTTGACGATAGATTCGTTGAATGTTGAGATATGTATAAACTCACCTTTGGAATTTCGTCTTTGATAATAACGAAAGTTGATTGATTGAATTTTTATTGAGTTATTTGTGATTTGATTTCTGCACTTTATAATTCAATAACAAATTGAGAGGGTGAACCGAGTGAAAATTATTAAATTAGGCTAATGAGAGTTAGGTAATTTAATAGAGTAAGACTTGAATCAAACCAATAAAATTGTGTAACAAGAGATTATGCATAAGTTTTCGATAGATTATTGGACAATTTCAAAGCAAATTTAGGCTTTGGTTAAACTGTGAATCGAGAGGTTACAATTCCCATAATCTAATTAGATTTTTATTAATTAGGATTAAAGATTATAACTCAACAGAGAGTAATCCACCCTAGGTCCGTCTAGACAAGGCAATTCAATAATGTCATAATCAATTAGTTTATTATTAAAGTCAGATAAAAATCCCCTTTCTCTTAGTAGGTATTTCCTAGGTTGATTCTTGATTTGGTTGTGCAATTGCTATCTTATTTATCATTTCAAATTTAATTCTTAAAATTGATTGCTTGATTGAATAATTTTCTATCTTAGTTTGTTTGTTATGAATTATTGCAATTTGGAGTTAAGCCTTAGATTTTAGTATTAGATTATTCCTTCTCGTGGGATCGACACCATAGAAACTACGACCCATGCATTTGCAAAAATTTAGAGGTTTAAAATGTTAAGAGTTTATCATATCGGAACCTACGATCAAGTTTTTGGTGCCATTGTCGAGGAGGTGATTAGTTTAGTTCTTTGGTCTAATGATTTTCACTATCGTCTTGATTTTAATTTAAAAAATTTAGAAAAGGAGTTTGGTGCATAAATTAAATACATATCAAGACATCTTAAAGTGAGAATGAGACATATGAGGAGTTGAATGCTAAGAAGAGACAAATAGAATGATCATGGAGGATGTATATTATAGGGAGCACGGGACTCTTTCAGAATTCAATAAGCCCCAATTTAGTTAGGGAAATCATCATCCTCATATGAACCCGTCAACTTCGAGGTGGTGGAATCTCCAGATTTTTATTGGTCCAATAATGCAATTACTCACATGGGACATCAAGACCTATTTGAATTTTAACATGACGAATTTAGTTCATGGGATTCCAAGTTGAAAAAAATCATGGATAAGCTCACAGATATGGAAGAGAACTAGAAGAGCCTGGAAAAGAAGTTTAAGCAAGTAACAAAAGATCATGCCTCTTCTATTCACAATCTAGAGTTTTAAATAGGCCAGCTTTTCAGGGAATTTTGTAATCAAAGTGTGGAAAACTATCTACGTAGCATAAAAGTAAGCTCAATAGGGCCATGTCAAGCTGGCACACTTAAGAGTGAGGTAGAGCTAGAAGAACCAGCAAGAAATCATGTTGAACCTACCTTATAGAAGACTAAGAAATGAAGAAAGAGGATAACGAAAAGGATGGAAACCCTATATACTATTTATTAGATCTTAGTACACCATGCTTGAGCATCGAAAAATCCTGGGTAGATGTCCACGTAAAGAACCCTATCCTTTAGATTAATGATGACGAAGAGGCATTCAACATGAATGATTTATTAAAGAATTCGAAAGATAGTAGCTCATTCAGGACAATAGATGTATTCGAATCTCCTGAAGAACAAAAGGACAAAGAATAGATGACAACAAATATTGAGTGTGAAGAAGTTATGACAGCCTTTGTTCATAAAGTGGAAGAAGCAAAGGAGATAAAAGCAAAGGAGATGAAGGTGATTAAGGAAGAAAGAAAGCAACTCACCTTTGTACAAGACAAACTGTTAGATTTAATGGAAGATTCAGAGAGTTTTGACATTTTCTGAAAAGGACATTATTGAGCTTTAATGGTTTCCATAATGTTATCCATATTTTCCTTTTGATTATTTTGCAATTTTTAGCTTACCTAATAGCTACAAAATTGAAGTTGATCGAAAAGGGTGGAAGTAAGCCACTAGTAATTGATTCTGGCTGAGTTTCCAAGGATAGAGCATCAACCTACCGACGTTAAAAGAAGTATTGCATAGGAGGCAACCCATGGAATTTATTTCCTCTAATTGTTTTTGTAAGAAAGTTTGAATTATGTAGCTAGGATTAGTTTATTTTCAAATAAAATAGGGTAGGCAACAGACTTTGGCATAAATTTGATGATCGAGGAAGTATGCAAAAGAGAGATGAAACGACCAAAAAAAAAATAACAAGTGATTTCAAAGAAATTATGGAAAGAACAAAATAAAAAAAATGGAAATTGGTGGGAAAATATAGGCCATGATCATAGCCTGCGACTGGGCAAAAGAGGGAACCACGCAAATTTTAAATAAATTTTTACCATTTACCCCTCCAACCACCTATATATTCATTTCTAACTTCACTTTTTCATTCACTTTCACGTTTACTTTATCTCTCTAGAATTGAAACCTAGAAAATCTCTCACATCTCTCTACAAAAATCTCAAACCTTTAAATTTCTTCCAAATTCTACCTATTCATAAGAAATATGTCATGCATTAAGCAATCAGACAGATGGGAGCAATCGGGATGAAATCAATTTACCAAATAAGGAAGAAGAATAGAGCAACAGATTTTGGAGCACCCTTCCCAATTTACATAGAGAAGGAAGGTATTCTTTTCCAATCCTTAAATGCTAGACAAATAGTAGTTTCCAAATATTTTGATTTTGAAATGCTCGATAGGTTAAAATTGTGTGAGAGGGTAGAAAACTTAGCTGAAGGAATCCAATGGGCCTAATTTATACGTTTCCAATTTCCAGTCTACAAGGAGTTCACTTTGGAATTTTTCACTTCATTGGCCTATGACCCTAGGAACCCTAAGGAATTATTTTTTAGGTTGAGAGGAAGAGCTTATGAACTGAACATAGAAATCATGTGCAATATGTGTGGGTTCCCTAAATCCTCCATTATCAATCAGCACAAAGATTTTTATCCTTGCCAATATTGGAATGAACTTACTGGAATAAAGCAATTTCATGCCAAAAATGCTCACAACAATATAATAAGGTCCCACAAGCACTTGTTGTTGTTTTACGTGTGTGTCAGCTTGTTTTTGACAAAACAAAAACCAACAAGTGTTCCACAAAGGAACTCTTTATATTATGGTGCATGGACCATAACATTTCAGTGTGCAGATCCACACATGTGCTAAATGCTATTGTTACGAATCCGCACAAAAGGAGAAATAATTTAGGTATGGGGTACCTAGTGTCTGCCCTTGCTGAATATTATGGCGTGGATCATAATGGGTTAATGATCCATCTTCCTAACATCTTAAACCATTACCACTTATACTGGGTTGAAATCCTTCATTCCCATAACATAGAACTGAAGGAAATCAATGAAAAGATACATGTTAAGATTAGGGTCAATCAGGTAAGTTTGAATTCAGTACTGCCTCAGTAGGCAGAAGAGGACTCAAGTGGTGAAGAGTCCAAAGAGGAAGAGGAAGAACATGACTTGAAGACAGTTCTAGATGCAATCTTTGAAACCAACAAGACACTTACAAAGAACACCAGAATGATAAAAGAGATGGCATGGACACAACGACACCAAAGTCAGGATATCCGTCAGATCCATAGATATTTCAAAACCCAAGGCAATCAATTTCTGCCTCCAACACGATCCCCGCCTCTATCTCAATGAGATTTTGTTCTAACCCATTTTCTTTTTCTATTTTGTCTTCATTTTTCTGTTTTATGTTAATTTATATTTTTGATCTCTTTTATATGCTTGTTTGTTCCCTTCTTACATTGAGGACAATGTATTGTTCAAGTATGGGGAACGATATGTGTTTTGCTTTGAATGAGATTTTGCATATTGTATGATAATTGTTAGGTTGCATTTTTGTGAATTGTTTGACCGTGTCAATAGCTTATAAGGATTTAAATTGATTTAATTTTGAACATAGTCTATTAGGCTGTAAAGAATCATTAGCTGGAAAAAGTAGTCAATTAGGGTCTTTTGATAAATACACAGCTTAATTAGGATTTAGTGTAAGTTTAGCACCCTTTAAATTGCCACATTCATTCATAACTTGAGGCCTTTCAACTTAAGTAGATTAACTAGTATTTTTCATGGAAACGATCCAGATTTCACTAAGTAGATTAGCTTTCGTCTATCTCTATACATGTTGCATTGTAAATGCTCACCTATGAATAATTGATTGCTGGCATTGTAACACAATTGTCAAGGTAATTTTACTACATATCCTCTATCTAGTAAATCCTTCTTGCTTTAACTTCCTCTCTTTAGTCACTATCTTCTTGTCTCTTCTCAAACCCTTATCCTTTTATTTATCTTTTTAAACTTGAAATATGAAGTTATGTGGGGACTTATATGACCACACAAGTGACTTAAAAGGCTGTGTATCTCTCCAGGGACCATATAACTCCATGATTTCTACCAAATTAACATACAAATCACTTACGTACCCCTATAGTTGATGGTTTATAACCATGCAACCCCAATTTTGAATTATAAAAGAACATTTAAGAGGAAAAAAAGGGTATGAAGAGATTAGAGACTCAAAAGGAGGTAGACCCCTTTCCCTTTTGCGAGTTATGAGGAGATAAACTTCATATTTCAAGTTTTAAAGGGAAATCAAGGTGACAAACATGTTGGGCCATTGATTAAGCTAGTGACTTCGTTCTTAAGTCTCTTTTGGGAGTAACTATATTATCATGTGTTTAATGTTTAGGATTTATATATGAACAATTTAGATAGGCCTAATAGATTATTTATGTATCGATTCATTACTAGAATCTAGATTGCAATACATAATCATTATACATTTGATACACTTGTGGTAAACTAATGATCAAGCATCATTAGGGATAACATAATATAGGTTTAATTACTCGAGCTTATGTGGTTATTTCTTATATTAAATTATTTTCCCATTCTGTAATTTGATTGTCACACTAAATCTAGAGAGCTTATTCTAGGTTGTTTGATAGCTAGATCAAATTAAAGAGCTTCTTTTAAGTAGATACAACCTAAGGGAAAACTGGGATTAATAGAGCTTATTGCTAACCTATAGTTAATAGTTTCAAAGAGAAGTATGAGAACAACATGATGATTGATTATGCACATTCATGTGAAGGCCAAAATTAAACCACGAATTAGATTTGAAACCCAATAATTAATTTTAGCAATTTTACACTATTTGATTTGATTTGTTTTCAATATTTTAGTTTAAATTTATTTTTCCAATTGAATTTAACCACCCCCCAAATCATAAACACTGCTTTTTTATTACAAATTCTAAACACAAACTCTTTGTGGATATGATCCTTTCTCACTACCAATAAAAAATTTAGTTATACAGAATTACATTTTTTTTTTGTATGTTTGATGCATCAGCCAGAATTTTGGTTTCATTAGCAAGGAGTAAAGTGATTTAGGTCTTTTGCTTGATATTAATTGGTGTTTGATATATATATATATATATATATATATATAGATATATATATATATATGTTAATAATTATTTTTTATAACTTTTTCTTGATCTTGTTATATTTGTTTGTGTCTGTGTATGACAGTGACTAGATCTCCTTAACATTAACTCAAGGTAAAATCCCGAAAGAAAGTTAGGACATCTTAATCAAACCCAAATTCATAAACATATTTATATTCATCTTAATAATCAAGAAAATGAAAACAAGATGAAACAAATACACATGGAATGGGGATCGGGATGCCTCGAGAAAGCAACAGCCCAAACACCCACTTCTTTATCCTCTCTTCCTTTTTCTCTCTTTTTTGTTTCTCTCCTCTTGGAGTGTTTCCCAAAATGGTAGATTGGAGGCTCCCTTTTCAAGTCTCCTCTTTTTCTCTTTATAGTCTTTTCTAATTAGGGTAACTCTAGGGCTTTTCCCATTCCCTAAAGGTTCAAAATGTACCCAAAAAATGAAGTTCATAATTAAATTCCAATTCCACAAACTTATTTAGGATTCAAGAATTTCTCTAGCTCACTCCTTTATTGTATGGTTAGTAGCTTTAGAAAGGCTAGGAGCTAGAGATAAACAAAAGTTTCAAGTTTTAGACATTTATTGTCCTATTTATACAAACTGTCTAGAGACTTTGAATCACTTGTATTTTAAATGTGTATATCTAGTAAATTGTAGAGACAATTTCTTAAAATATTTGATCTACAAGGCAATGACCAAACCTAGTTATTCTCTCTCAAATGGGCAAGCAGACTAACATGGAATGGTAGAGGAGACCGGAAGTTGTTTAAATCAAGATTTGCTATGTTATTCCATTAGATTTAAAGATTGAGAAATGCTAAGTTGTTTGGAGATCTTAAGGAATTTCAGTAATATAATTAGATGTGGTACTTCTTGAAGCTTAGGTTAACTGCTATGACATTTTCTTATACATAAACCATAACAACAGGACTTAATGAGATTATGTATATAAGAGTGTTAAACTATAAGGTGTACTTACTGGATCTGTAGAAACATCTTGTGATGTTCAATCAAATCCATATATTTAGGAGTTGTTATTTTGAAACTTTCTGTAATTATTCCTGTAAAGCCCCATCATATACCCTGGAAGTATTATAGCATGTCTAGCGTGAATTAAAAAGTGAACATAATGAATTAAGTATATATAAGTATAATAAAAGATATAATGGTGCTTATTGTAAAAGATATGGGTAAATGGATAATTTGTTCGCTTCGACATGAACATACAAACTTAGACCTGAAATATGTATGAAAAATTTTGATTTATGAATTCGATGTGAGGGGAATTGATGAAATAGTAAATGGAATGCTTTTTGGTTAAATTAGAGGTATTTTTGTGTTGCTCTTACATAATAAGACCGAACTTAGTTGATTTAGGATGTATACCTCGCTGAATACGTAGGTTCCACTAAACATATTTTCGTAATTTGGCCAAATTTTGGCTTGTAGACCTACAAACTGGATATTTCCAATTGTAAATAAATCTGGAGACATATATCTAAAACTTTCATACAGGAACTAAAATTTTATTATGCCTCTTTGAATTTGAGTTATGCTTATTGTCCTTTTTTTCAAATAGCTTATAGTGTTTTGGGTATAACTCCTAGAATAATCATCCAAATTTCAAGAAATTTATTATGTTAGAAAATTTAGAAATAGGGGAATGAAATTAATTTATAAGATTGTAGGCCAATATGGGAAGTAAAGGAAGAAGAAGGACCAATATGCAATTTTTCTAAAGTTAACACATGGACCAGTTGGATTAAGGCATGTGTGACTAGTAATAATAAAGCATATGTGTCTAATAGGAATTAAGCATATGTGTGCGTCTTGAAAGTTCTAGAATGGGGATATGTAGAGGGGAGATTCACGACGGTTTTAGGATTTTAAGTTCAGATTTTTCTCCTCTCCATTTCACCTTCTTCATCCCATCATTTTTCATGTAAGAAATAAAGCCAATCTTAAGTGGAAATCAAGGTAAAAGTTAAGGATTTTCTCTTAACCTTTATCTCTTCTTACTTTTCTCATGAAGGAGTTTTGGAAGTGGGATTGAGAGGTATATTTAGTTAGTGAGTCAAGTAAAGCCAAAAAGGAAGGGAAGAAAAGGCAATAGAAGGCCTACTTTTTCAATTTTGAGGTTTGGGGTTACACTTGGTCTAATTTCTCTTTGTTTGTATGTTTGAATGGTTATAAAGATTCATTTGGATGTGGAATTGATGATTCTTTGTTGTTATTTTGGTATTATCTTACATAGAATTGGTTGAATATGGCAAGAGAGTATTGTGAAGTGGAATTTTGTTTTAGGTTTATTTGAGTTAATCATATTGTTTAAGTCATAACTCAGCCTACAAACCTCAAAATTATGTGATTCTAGTTTCATATGAAACCTAAGACAAAAGCTAAATATCCCTAGTAGGCAATTTGACTTAATTTGGCTTTATGATGTTGGAAATTGATATCGAAAACAGTGAGCTAATGTTTCCATGTTTTGGGGTAGCTTATGATAATTTGCCTATATCTCATGATTTAGAGGTCCAAATGATTTGATTATTAGTGTTATAGAAACTATAGACATAGAGAGAAAATTTTCTAGAGACCTCAAAACCCAATTCTGACTTTTTACATACGAATATTAAGGAACAACTAGTGATATGAATGGAGAGAGTGTCTGTTATGACCATGACATTGTTTATATTTCCGATTTCTACGGCATCTTGTCCGGACCTTTATGAATGTGTATGAAAGTTTTCAAACACCTAGAACTAAATGAAATAAGACTCACTATATGTGAATTCGGTGACTGAACATTGAATTTAAGATTGACCATAATGCATACTAAAGAAAACTTACATGTACACAAGTTATTTGTATGCATATTTATTGCTCATAAGTGTATAGTATGATTATACAAGTGTGATTTTAAAACCTTTCTAACAGTGATAAGTTAAGAATTTCATTTATGAACACAGATAAAAATTTTGTGACTTGAAATGTATATCATATGCTTTATCAATATATGAGTCGTGAAATTGGAAAATGGTTAAAGGAAATGCTACAGTGCCTTCTTATTTTCTTGGTCATGGATAGATGGGCATACTTATAGGGTTACAATGTAGCTACTACTATCTGACACCACTGGTGTCTACAATTTGACAGTTTGATACCTTTAGGTATCCACAGTTTGATATCTTCAGATATCTACAGCACCCGTTATCCACAGTGTAAGCTTAACAAAGAAAGGAAACTTAACAGTCATAAATAAGAAACACAACATGACAACATGAATAATTGGTATTGATGAGCATTTGTATTAATTATAATAATGAATTAATTGAGTGGATGTTAGTTTTTTCACTCGATACTCCATTGAATATTTTTCCTACTTCACTAGTTTTGATAACTTTTAAACTACATGACCTAAATATTTCTCACCTTAACCTTTATCCCCATTACAACTTTGAAAAGTCCCTTGGTTCATGTTATGTATGGGAATCTTTAGTGGTGGAGAACTGAAATGATATGAATTTTATGGAATGTCTTGATCATGAAAGATGTTTGAGGATATCCATAGATTTATCTTATTTTAGAAAAAAAACTTGTCAAAGTCTACCCCTAGATTGCTCAGTTATTATAACGAAATGATTGTTGCTTGATCATGATTAAAAACATTAAATGTTTAATTCTTGCCATGGTTTTGTAAGTTATTCCTCTTTTCTTGTGACTATATATTTTTAGGTAATAGAATGAATTGTTTTGATTTTGATTTTTAGTTTTTCTAGAGGATAATCAAAAGCTAATTATAAGGGAACTTGATAAGTTCTTAATTATTGATATGTATACTCTTTAATGGAGTGATTAATGTTATGTTGAACTTAAGATACTTATTTTCGTTCATATTTTGCCTTAAGTACAAGTTGGAGGAACAAGAACCAAAATAAGCTAAATCTACATCCTTAGAGATGTTTTGTTTGATCTATTTTTCATTTGTGGAGCAAAAAGGAGATGAATTAAGGTGAAGATGGGACAAGGAATGGAAGAATTGGAATTGTTGTGACTTATACGAATGTGTATAAGAATAAGTAACTCATAAACCATGAGACTTACATGCCCATTTAGGGACTTACATGGTAGTTTAAGTGATTTTTGTGCATCTTTCTTAAACTATGTAGCTTCAAAATTTCTTCCAAATCAATATGCACAATCACTTATACATCTATGTAGCTAACCATTTATAACTAAGCAACCTTAATTTTACACAATTAAAAGGCATTTAAGAGGACAACAAGGGTATGAAGAGATTAGGGACTTAAAACGAGGCAAATTTCTTATCCTTTTGAGAGTTATAAAGAGCTAAACTTCACATTTCCAGTTCAAAGGGGATATCAAGGCTAACGAACATGTTTGGATCTTGATTAGACTAGTGATGTCGTTCTTAGGGAATGACTATGTTATTTTGTGTTTAATGTTTTAAATTTATATATGAACAATTTATATTGGCCTACTAAATTATTCATGTACAGATTCAGTACCAAAATCTAGATGCAATAAATGTTATACATCTGATTTACTTATGGTAAACTAATGTTCAAGCATCATTGGGGATAATATAGCATTGGTTAAATGACCCAAGCTTATGTGGTTATTGGTTAGATAACATGTTTTTCCTATTTCATAATGTAGTTGTCATATTAAATCTAGAGAGCTTATTCTAAATTATCTAATAGTACGTATTCTTACTCTTACTTGGTAGAGAGAATGTTTTTCGATAGACCCACATAAATATACATATAAATGTAAAATATAAATACACATATTAAAATAATAATGTAATAATAAACTGTGAAAATAATAAACTGACAAGACCATATTAAACCACCTCACCAACTTAGTCATTTTTAGAAATCACAACAATTTCCACAAAACATGTTTAATTGCATAAGTAAACATATTTACTATAGAAACAACATATACACATATAAACTCCATCAAGATAGATAAGTAGATGGGAGTGACATTATCTTCTTACATTGTCTAGTTTAATTTTTGAACGTTGGACATGTTGACACTTTAGCAACCATATTGCTTACTATTTAACACACAATTAGTTGGGATGATTATTACATATTTATGTTGCTTACTTTTTAGATTCTTATAAGGCTCCAAGAAATAAAAGACTAAGAAGTTACTACTAAACTAAGTGAGAGAAGGTATTACTATACCATTTTAAGGAGGCTTTACAAAAAAATGAAATTACATCATTACCTATAATGGTACTTGAAAGCCTGAATGTTGTATTAGGTAGGAGAAACTTTTTTAAGCTTCTAAAGGAAGCTTTGTACATGTTTTTATACTTACTTTATTACTTTAAATTTATGAATTATGGTAATAAAAATAATTTAGTAAATGAACATATTGTAATTTGTGTCCTTTAAATTGACGCTTTAAACAATTATAATATCTACACATTTAAAGATACAGCTATAAAAGTAATAGTGTTAAAGAAAACATTAATTTCATATGGTATGCTAAACGATTGTATAAGAATATATGTCCTTCATATTGTTCATTAATAAAAGGTAACAACAAAAGTTGTGATCATATGGGCACATAAACAACTACATGCAACTAAACTTCAAAAGAAAAACATGATTTTATATATAAAGGTTAGTATATTTATGTGTTAATAATAATTCCTTCAAATTATATATATCAAAAACACAATTCAAAATATGAGGGTATAGCTAAAAGTATTGACCAAATCCTTTAATAAACATAGATTAATATTTGATCATGTAACCATATGTGTACTTTACACTCAATTGCAAACAACGGATATGAACTAACATCAAAAGCACCATTGACTAAAAGATCTTACTTAGTGAAAGCTCAAAGATCTTACATAATGAAAACTAATTAGGAAAAAAAAAAGGAACATTAAACCAGAGCGGCAAAAAAAGCAAGAAATGGAGATCGTGCCTTAAGAATTTAAGAAATTAACAAGATTGACCACACGACTATATAGTCTTGTTAAACATAACCTTTTATAGACAAACTTTGCTGCATGGAGGTATACCAATTAGTTTCCTTCATATTAAAGCTTTGTATCATTCTAATTTAGTCATGGGGAACCCACTTTTTTATATTTGTTATAGAAAAGAAATATAATTAATTAATAAAGAAAAACAACGTTATACAAGCCTAAAAAACAAGAGGGATTACCCCTATCTACCTTAGCTTTGAAAGCAAAACATTAAAAAGAGAAAACTAAGGTGAAAAAAAACTCAACAAAGTTACACTATAGATGTAGTGAGAAACATATATTTGAACTACATGTCAAGTGAAGGTTCTTCATCAAAATGAATTTCCAGACTTCAATGATGATCATAGATATCAAAGCCTCTTTCGAAGAAAATTTGCTTGCGAAACTTCTCAGGTTGCATTTAGTAATGATCATAGATATCAAACCAACTTTTTATAGTTGTTACTTAGTCTTAATGCATAACAAAAAAAATTTTACATAAATTTTTTATAAATTGTAATTAGAAATGGTATATTTTGTGTTAAGACATGATATACTCTTATTAAAGTAACGTTATTCTTATATCAAAGTGAAGTTGGAATTACTTACTATAAGTTGTATTTTTTTTATACATAGGCATGGTATAAGATCTATGGAGTTCTAGTATAATTTTTATTAAGGCATGGTATTCTTTATACTCAGTGATAGTATTATGATATTAAAGTGAAATGTGATTGGGGGTGATATGTTTTGCACATAGGTGTGGTATTGGATGTACGAAGTCCTAGTAGTTTGTAAGTCATAGCATTCTTTCTATTTCTTATGGTATTCTGATATTAAATTCAAGGTGCGACTTTTATCTATTATAGGTGGTAGCTTTTTTCTAAATATAAGTGTAGTGTATTAAATAAATAGATTCTTAGTATAACTTTTATTAAGCGATGATATTCTTTATAATTAGTGATGATATTTTTATATTAAAGTGAAGGTGTAACTTATCTATTATAGATAGTGATCTATTTTTTGTACATAAGCATGGTATTAGATGTATGAAGTCCTGACATAGTTTGCATTAAGTCACAATTTTATTTCTACTCAACGATGATATTCTCGTATTAAATGGAAGGCCACATTTGTCCACTAAAAGTGGTAGTACTTTTTATAAATAAGCAAGGTGTGATGTATAAAGTCCTAATTTAATTTATATCGAGACATTGTATTCCTAGTACTCAAATATGGATTATTATATTAAAGGTGTTACTTATATATAGTGAGTACTAGTACTTTTTATACGTAAGAGTGGCCGTGAATGTATGAAGGTTGTACATAGTATATTCTTTAGTATTACAGCCAGCCATTGAAATTTTTTAAGGTTCGTATAAGCTCATTTTTTACCGGTCATCTTGAAGTTAAAGGTAACACAAGTTGGTGCTTCATATTTGTCGTCCTTCTCAGTTAACTTAATCATGTAACTT
>JAOSBO010000008.1:21545405-21565608 GCA_027563915.1 Erythroxylum rotundifolium
ACAAATCATAAATCCTAGACCTAGGATGTTATAAATTCATAACTGAACCATGGATTAAACTACTCCCCTTTTAAGCCTATTGAACCCCAGCCATTGCTGCACCTTCAAGAAAAAAAGAAACGCCTAGCCACTCATTGCACTCAGAAACTTTGCAACTTGGAATGAATCTGAATTACCCATGGTGGAGGTTTGACAGTTGAAAGAAAAATGGAAGAGGTTAGAGTTAGGTAAGAGAGGAAAAAAAATGAAAGAAAAGTGATAGATATGCCTCCTGCTTTACTTATCCCAAAACAGGGTTTTTTATTGGTATTTGGGTTGGTTCACATGCTTGGGTAAGTGAAATTTCCAAAAATGATTCGGGTTTCAGGTTATTGCTTCGAAATTTTCTCCACGGCGAAGTAATGAGTTTGTCGCGGTTAAATTTTCCCGAATGGTCTGAGCTGTTGATTTGAAGGTTTCACCATGGTGAAATAATGAGTTTGCAATGGCTAAATTTTCCCGAAAGGTTTGAGCTATTGATTCACATGTTTTGCGGCGGTAAAGTGATGAGTTTGCCATAGCTAACTTGTCTCGAAAGGTCTTCTTTCATCTGATGGCTCAACAATTTCTTGGTACTCACTTTTGGCTCCACCTTTTAAGTGTCTTGCAATGAAAAGCAATAGTTTGCAATATCGATTGTCCTATAAACCAAGTGAGTGCAATTACTAACTAATTATGAAAATTTTACCCTCAAACTATATTAATTCAAAATAAGCACTCTTGAACTAAATTAAGTACAATATCCAATGAAAGGAGTCGAAAAGTACAACAAAAACCATGAAAATATCACTAAATAATATAGAAGACTTGGGTTCAATCAGGCTTAATAAGTCATTATGGTGTGCAAATGAGTTTAGATATATTGTCTAAACATTTTTATTGGCCTAAAATGAAATATGATGTGCATTATAATTTTTTATAAGTATGTAACATATAAGTAAGCAAAATCTAAAGTAATGTCATACATATGGTATACACCTTTACCCATACCAATTAGGCCTTAGATTGAAATATTTACTAATTTTGTATTATGTTTGCTTAGGACATAAAGTGGTAAGGATACCATGTTTACTATTTGCCTAGGAATTAAAGTGGCAAGGATACCCTGTTTACTATTGTTGATAGCTTTAGTAAGTTGAAACATTTTATTGCATGATTTAAGACCAATGATGCAACACATATTGCTTATTTATGCTTTAAAGAAATAATAAGTTTGCATATATTGCCTAAAACAATAGTAAGTGACAGAGATGTTAAGTTTAGGTTAGAAGCTAAAATTTGTTTTCTACTGTTGCATATCCTCTATTGGATGGACAAACTAAAGTAGTTAGTAGAATACTTACTAATTTATATATTATCATTAACAAATTAAATTAATGGAAAAAAATATTTGTTACATGGTGAGTTTGCATACAATAGGTTAGTTCCTTATAATATTTCTTATTCTCCTTTTGAAATTATTTATAACTTTTATCCTTTTAACTCTTTGAATATCTTATCTTTGCCTTCTAATAAATATGCTCATTTGGATGGTAAGCATATGGTAGATTTTATTAGATATTTGTATGCTAAAGTTCATGATAAAATAGAGAAAAGAATGAACGATATGCAAGGTAAGCCATTAAGGAACATATAAAGCTTGTTTTTGAACCTAAAGATTGAGTTTGGGTTCATATACATAAGGAGAGGTTTCCTATTCAAAGGAAGTCCAAGTTGTAGCCTAAAGGAGATGGACCTTTTCAAGGGTTGGGGAAGGATCAATAACAATGTAACATCCCATTATTCTATGATCAGGGTTAGAACCTTAGGATATTGTACACGAGAGTGTATTGAGAATTTAATAGTACATTTCATGCATCATATGACATACTCGTACACGTGAATAATGTTGTCACTCATTAAAATACTTGTACATGCATTCATTGACATTTTCCAGGTATAAGTGATTTTAATGTGAATTATGGATTATTTGTCTTAAAATTTTAATTGGTGTGTATTAAAATTGATTTAGGATTTTTGGTGACATTTTGGCCATTTTGGAAATTTTTTGGACTTGGAAAAAATGTAGAAATGGGAGACAATTAATGTGTGACATTTGGTAGCTTAGACGAAGGACAAAAATTATGGAGTGACAAATGGACCAATTAATGTGTGACATGTGGACCAATAATTATGTGACATTTGGTAGTCTTACGTGGAGGACACATGTTATACATGCAATGATGACATATGGCAATGTATCTTAGAGACAACTAATGTTAGGCCTGGGTCTCGGTTCCTTATTTCATGACGTTAAGGCCCAAAATTTAAGTATTTTTAGAATAAAATTATATACATACACTTATATCAAAAATACAAGCATTAAAAATTCTTAGTGGGAGTAGAACCACTACAAACAATTTAATCAAAATAGCCTAGAATTACTTAGGCATGAAAATAAATTAAAAGAAATCATAAATTAATATAAATGAATAATAATAAAATGAATAAATAATTTACTAAATAATTATATAATTAAATAAAATTCATAAAAGGAGTAAGAACAATTACCCAACAATTTAAATAAATTAGCATAGAATAAAATGGACATTAAAATAAATTGATTTAGGCATTAGAAGAAGAATTAACAATTGAATTAGCAAAGTAAAAACAAAAGAGCAAAAGTCACGGGCGTGACAATTTCTCATGCCTGTGAGAGGTGTTTATAGAGAGTCTTGGCGTGAGTTTTCATTTCTCACGCCTATGAGACAAGGGTGTCGCGATTGTGCCGAATGGTGAACAGTGGCAAAAAATCAAGTTCGTTGCGATCTTTCTCACGCCTGTGAGACAAGGGTGTCATGATCGTGCCAAATGGTGAATTGTGGCAAAAAAATCGAGGTTGTTGTGATCGTGCTCAAGCACAATTGTGACTTTCCTGAAAATTTGGGATTGTTGCGATTATACTTGTGCACGATCATGACATTCCTGTTGCACACACCCAATTGAAAACTTCATAACTTTCAATCCAGAAGTCCAAAAATTTCAAACTTTATATCATTGGAAATCTAAGAGAATGGAAGACCACTTAGCCTAATTTTGTCTAGATCAATACAGTTTATTCCTTGAAGTTTCAGAACACACTTTTTAATCCTTTATTCTTTCCTCTCATCTGTCAATATACTTTCCTTACAAAACAGAAGACCCGAATCCAAAAAATATGAAATATACATAAAAAACTCCCATTAAAACAATTACTTCAGAAAATTTTATTCAAAGGTTCTCATCAACTATCAATTTTGTTCCCAACTGAAAAATATAGCAAATTCGACAGAATAAAAATTGGATATGAATAGAAAGAATTCTTCAACTCTTGTTGTCATTCATTTTTCAATTAAAACAGGGTAGGTACATTAATCCAATTATAAAAAAAGGCACATCAATAGCATAATACAAAATACAACATTGATGCTCATGCCTAACATACTTTTAAAGCTACCAAAAAGATCCAAACTAACTTAGTTATAAATGAAATATTTCTTGGAGATTTGCTGAAGTTTTTATAAGGTTCACTAATATGTTATTTCTTGCACCTGAGGATTAGAAAATTGTCGATGGAGCTGGGAAGCTCAGTAGATAATATATTTATAGCCAGTGATAACAAACCACACTCATATCAAGCACACACACATACACACACACACATATATATACATGTAGTGATATTTTAATCTCAACAGATCATAACATTTACATTCAAATTTTGAGAGCTCTACAAAAACATGAACACTTCATCCCACAATCAGATCATAAAAGCAAGTTATAATCAAATCATAAACTCAGTTATGCTTTATGCTCAACAATTCAAGATGCAATGCGCAAACATAATAACTCAAGAGAATCCCATAAAACGAAATGGTGAAACCGAAGTTTACACCATGAACGAAATGAGTCCATTTTTTAGAGCTCATATGTCACTAGTGGACAGCCGGGAGAAGGTTTAAGGTTAATTTGCACGTGACTAACAAAATGGTATCTCTTTTGCCCACACAAGTCAAATTTTCGGTGCTCACACATTTCATAACATATTCATACTTTCATGCTTTTTACTCTTTTCTTCTTTTCATTCATATCAGATACAATAAAATCTTTTAAACATATCAGGTTATCAAATTACAACACATTTTCCCACATTCACAATGATTCAAAGACAAGCATTTAAACATACAAACAAATAAGAATTTCAGCCCATTATCAGAACAACTATAAACATATTACCCACCTATTTTCTTATACATCTAAGCTCAAGCTTGTTCTTCTTCTTGTTCTTGATTTTGACTTTATTGTTCCCTTTAAACAAGCATGTTTTCATTTAATCATCATACACGAATATAACTTCCATAAATCTCTATTATCCAAAAATGAGCTTAGATTTAATTCACTCTTGGTTTATCGAACTAATAAAAATAAAATCTTGCTAAAGGTTCGTAAAAATGTAAAAAACATAAATCTCTTATTCATCTTCTTTCTCTCTTTATTTCAGTTCATAAAAACCTAGTTTCTCTACTTTCTTCTTCTATCAAAATAGGTTAAGAAGGTAGATATTACCAAAAACTCTGCTGAATCTTCTCTTCCTCTTCTTTCTCCTTTCTTTTTCTTTCCTTCTTCTTTTCTGGTTCATTTTTCTGCTTCTCTTCTTCTACTCCTTTCTATGACTCCCTTTCTTTTTCTTTCTTAACACACACGTCTCTCTCTTTTTCCTAACCTCTTAAATATATCTCTCCCTTACACGACTCTCTCTTCTCTAGTTTCTTCTAAGTTCTTCCATGATTTCTCTCTTTCTTTCTTTCTCACACTCACGACTCTCTTCTGGTTTCTTGTCTTATTAATTTAAGACATAATTTTTAACTTTCCTATCTTATCCTTCCTTATGCAATCTAATTCCTCTTAACTCCTTATCTTAATTCTAGCTCTTTTCTCATGCACCTACATTTGTTCTTCTTTTATTGTTCTAAGATAGGCTTTATCCTTTCCAAACTTGCCCTTCTACATTTAATCTAATACCTTCTAACTCCTTAAATTAATTCTAACATTTCCATTTAATCCATACAACCATATGTAAATAATAATATACCTAATTAAACTCCAAAAATTATTGACTCATACATTCTGATTTTTACTCATGACGAAATGCCATCAAATTCTCATTTAATAATTCTAACTTTCGAAAAAGTTCAGGGTCCAACACCTAAGTCATGTTTTTTGTTTGGCAAGGAAAGTTTCTGTAGCTCTCTTGTTTGTCTTCACTGAAAATCATCTATTCTTTCTTCTTGTTTAGCCATCACCGAAACAACTTACTTATTCCGATGTGTATTGGTTTATATGCTTGCTTCTCACATCAATGTTACACCTTGCAAAGTAAACAACGCAGTCCATATGCTATTTTTGTTTCTCTCTATTCTTGTCTTTTCTCCATCCACCGAAATCACATATTTGCTCTCTCCACTTCTGAAATTTTTTCTGAATATCAAGTAGGTTGTGCTTTCATTTCCATGGTAAGAATAATGATAAATGATAAAGAGATGATGTTTTTTTGTTTGTAAATGGAAGCATGCGTGAGTAGTGTTGTAGGAAGAAGCAAGTTCAGTGATACAAGCAAACCGAAAACATGCAGAAAGTGTGAGAAAGTATTGTGATGGATGGAGATAAATAAAGATTAGTGAAGTGCAGAAAATGTAAGATAGAGCAGTATGGAACTAGGTTTTGTTTTTGTTTTTGACTAGGAATCATTCATGAAATTTTGACTTTTGAATAGAGAATACTGAACTAAAAATTGAGGTATATCTGAATCATCAACTTGAAATGATAGAGAAATGATAGAATTTTGGCAATGAAGTGTGCTGGAGTATGTTATATGGAGTGTGTTTACTGAACATGCATATATATTTTGACCATATCTTAAGCTGTGAATATCCAAATCAAATAGATTTTGATTTTGATTAAATAGAGACATATGGCTATAATTTTCACGAGGGAATTGAATTTGAATTCTGTCCTTAAGGGTCTTGAAAGTTGGCTTGAAGTTGAGAACTGTGTACTATAGTGGTACGAGAACATTCTGTGGTATTTTGGTTATAACTTGTATAATACTGAACCAAAATGTATGAATTTGATGTCATTAGAAACTTATGACATAGGGTAACATTTGATTAGAAGAAGGTTTTGCCTAAATACCTCATTTTTTAGGTCATAAAGGTCATACAACACTAACCTAAAAATCTGTTTTGAGAAAAAATTTGGAAAACTAGAGTTGCTGGTTGAAATTTTGGTTTCAATTTCATCATCCTATTTCAACCTATTTTACATTTCTTTAGGGAATGAATTTGAAGAAACTAAAAGAATTAAAGTTTTAGATATAAGTCTTAGCTTGACCTCTGTGAAAGTGACTTGATAAAATAGTGACTAGAGCTTGAGTTATGCTTATTTTCCAAATACTACCTGTGACAGACCCCTATGCAGGAACCTTATATTATTTCCTTATGTTTGGGGACTTCAGAGCTTGAATTGGTCAAAGTATAAAACATGAAAAATGATTATTGATGTCTTATTAATGCTTTTGTGAAATAGTTCGGCTAGAAGATAACTTGATAAGTTTATGTAGTTATTTGAAGTTATAACTTAAAGAAGGGATTGTTTTGGATGTGGATGAGTTCAAATCTGGAAATTCTGATTTGTTAAAGGAATAAATGAGTTCTTTGAATGAAAATATAATCTTTAGGACATTAATAATGTGTATAAGGTTCAGATGAATGAGTATTGAAGAACATAAGGTATTTATGAATGAGAATTGGGTGAATGTATGAGTATATGTTGCTGGAAAATTTTGGTAAATGTATAGATTTAGCTTGCTAAAATTTTAGATATAAAGTACCAATTGTGCATGTGTAAAATATGAGTTGATAGTGATATAAAGATGTTCTTATAAATGTGATTTGATTCAAAGTATGTAAGGGATGAATTGGTAATGGTTGAATGAGAACTAGGAAATTATGTGAGTGTATAATCCTAGGAAAAAGAGTGGTATGTGTATGAGTGATCAATTGAAAGTGATCAAGTGTATTAAAGAAACATACCTCAGAATTTGTGATCGAACATGCGTAATACGTGATACATATATGAATGTGCTTATTCGTCTGAATATGCAATGTAGTAATGTGAAAATGTATGTGATTGCAAGTAGAAGAGCACGTTGAGCGACCGCTTCTAAACATTGCTAGAACTTTAAGGCAATAAGCTAAAGGGAGCATTTGTGAGTAACCTAAGATGGTCTCACCTTGATTGTTTGTTTGATTCTGAATTGAATTACTATTTGATATAATTGTGATATTAATGATTTCAAAAAATTGATTGTCCGAGGAGTTAGATATTCGGGACTATATTGGGAGTGTTCCTTGAATGTGAATGTGATTGACTGAATGTGTTCTTAACTTATATGTTGAATTCTGGACTAAAAGTCCGATGATGAACGTGAATTGGAAAGTGAAAGTGAAAGTGAGTGACTGAACATAATGATGGAATATATGTAATGTATTTCATTCTAAGAATGCATTAAATACAAAGACAGTTGTGACCAAAGTCGCCAGTGAAAAAGAAATTAAAGCTTAGACACCTATGGTAAGAGCCTATGGCTTAATATTCTGCAATAGATAAGAGACAGTATGAAAGAGCCCGGTATCTACAACAGATACGGGATAGTGAAAAGAGCTCTCGATTAGAACAACATAATAAATTAACTTGAGTCTTATAAACATTGCATACATATATGATATGAATAAATTGAAAAACTGCAATGATTTGAGGACTTTTATTGTATGAAATATGCGAACGCTTATTGATGATTATGTTCTACATGATAATGAAATGATGAATTGTATGGATTTTGAAATGTGACAATTGTGACCAAAGTGTGTCATGATATTACATGATGATAATTGAGATGATGTGAATTATATGATAACATCAATTGTTGTATCGCATGACAAGAGTGAACCATCGAGGATGGTTACTCAACTGAGTTCACAAAACTCAGCTAAATTACAACGTTGACATTTTCAAGTTTGAGAGAGCAACGACTTAGCTTCTAAGACTTCTTAGAGGAGATCTCGTACATATTTTGGATAGAAGTTATGACTTAAAGGTCGGTCAGCTGGGGTTGAAGGATTAATTTTAATTTTTGTTAATTCCTCACGTATGTAGTATACTTTGCAGACAGAGCTGTAGACTCTTATAGGTTGATATTGTATAAATATAGATGATGGATATAATGCTACATTGTAAATCATGGTTTATGAAATAAAATGAGGAAATTTTTTATCTTAGTCATTTTGTTGTTTATAATTTAATTTATGATGCCATGCATTATGTGAAAGTGATTAAGTTAGCTTGTCATTTCCATTGAGCATTTGCACGTACGTCTGAGGGGTGTACGTATACACTTCGGATGGGAGTGGGGGTGCTACAGTTGGTGGTATCAGAGCATGGTTGACATCCATAGGGATATGTAGGAATGTTAGGCATGAAATAATGTAAGAATTTCAAATGGTAATTGAAGTTCTTTTTTATTGGAGGTCATCTTCCATAGGTGATTAAGTGGAATAATCAATTGACCTAGGATCATAAAGAGCCAGTAGAGAGTTGTTTGTGTCTTGACTTGAGGGAATGCCTATAAGAATTCCCGAGAGAAGAGAAAGGAGGTACGATAAACTGCAAAAGTAGGGGGCTATGTACATCTACGGAACTACAAACCCTGCAGAGGCTAAGGCTAGAAAGAACGGAGAGGATCTTTGACCAGATGGATTGTGAGTCAGACGAGAGGTTTGACTATGTAGTTTCCTTACTGAAAGGCCCATCTTACCAATTGTGGAAATCTACTCCAAGCAGTATCATCAGGCTTTGTAGTTTGAGATGGGAAGACTTCTTGAGCGTTTTCAAGGAGAATTACATGCCCAAGATCTCCATAGGCAAAAAGGTGAAGAAATTTTTGGATCTAAAGCAGGGTAGTTTGTCTATGGCAGAGTATAAGGTTGAGTTCAATAAGCTGATGGGAAATGCTACTACATTGCTTCCTATTGAGGAAGACAAGTGCGTGAGATTTGAAAACGGACTGAACATGGACCAAAAGAGGTTAGCCATTTCTAATCTTGGAAGTTTTACGAAACTATGAGTTGCCTCGATCTGAATCAAGCAATTGTTAAAAGACAACCAATCTGAGTATAGATCAGAGTCTAGACAGAAAAAGGCTAGTGAATCTCAAGGCAGTTTTGGCAGAAGGTTTTGAAAGCCTTAAAATCGAGTTTTGGCAGAAAAATGCCAACTTGTGAGCATTGTGGGAAGAAGTACAGTAGTGAATGCTGGAAGTTGACAGAGCCTGCCTTCGGTGTGACTCATTTGATCATCAAATCATGGATTGTTCTGTGGTGTTTGGAGCACATTCTAGTAGGAGAGGAAGTATGGCAACAGAAACGATGGTTCAGTAGAGTCGAGCTAATGGGTTTGGACAGAAAGGTCACGGTAGAGGCCGAATGAGTTTTGGGGGTGCTACTGGTAGGACTGAGGTGTAGAGCAATCAACCACAGCCTCAGACCCGAGTCTTAAGACTCTCCAGATGTAGTTGTAGGTGTGTTACTAATATCTACATGTGAGGCTTATAAGCTACTAGATCTACAAATTCCTTTATTGCACCATATATGGCATCTAGGTTGCATTATGATAGAGAGTTATTGAGATATGGATTAGAGGTGAGTACGCCAATAGGTAGTACCACTGTGATAGGAGAAGTCTACAAGAGGTGTTTGATTTGAATTGATAAGGCCAAGTTAGAGGTAGATTGTGTTACAATTGAAGAAAATAGATGTTATCCTAGGAATGGATTGGCTCACTGCTTATAGGGCCATCGTGAATTGTTATACTAATGAGGAAATATTTGAATCTCCTAATCAGCTGAGAGCAGCGTTCAGAGGTATTAGCCAAGTAGTGCTAGCTAGGCTGATTTCATTTGTGAGTACCTTGAGGTTGATGCAAAGGGGTGTGAGGCTTATTTGGCCCATGTCATAGATTTTTGAACTGAGAAAAATATGTAGGACATTTCTGTGGTTAGGGAAATCCTGGATTTGTTTCCTATAGAGTTACCTGACTTACCTTCAGATCAGGAAACAGAGTTCACAATTGATTTAGTTCCAGGTGCTGCTCTTATATCTATTCCCCATGTAGGATGACACCTATGGAACTAAAGGAGTTGAAGACTCAGTTACAGGAGTTGTTGGATAAGGTATTTATCAGACCTAGTGTGTCAACCTGGGGAGCTCCAGTTTTAATTATGAAGAAGAAAAATGGAACGTTGAGATTATGCATCAATTATAGGCAACTGAATCGGGTTATAGTGAAGAAAAAATACCCATTACATAGAATCGCTGATTTGTTTGATCAATTGTAGGTAGCTCAAGTGCTCACTAAGTTAGATCTGAGATCTTGGTACTATCAGTTGAAGATAGCAAAGACTGATGTACCGAAAAGTTCTTTCCAAAGCAGGTATGGGCATTATAAGTTATTAATGATGCCGTTTAGGTTGACTAATGCCCCAATTGCATTTATGGCATTGCTGAATAAGGTCTTTCAACCTTACTTGGATAGCTTCATGATAGTATTTATCGATGACATTTTGGTGTATTCAAAGAGCATAGAATAGTATGCTGAGCATTTGAGAGTGATACTACAGAGTATAAGGGAGAAACAACTATATGGTAAATTTAGTAAATGTGAGTTTTGGTTTAATCAAGTAGTATTTTTAGGTCATATAGTAATTGGGCAAGGTATTTAAGTGGATCCGATAAAGATAGAGGTAGTAATGAAATGGGAGGCTCCGAAGAATGTGTCTGAAATCCGGAGTTTCCCAGGATTAGCTGGATATCACTGGAAGTTTATCGAGGGATTTTCTTTGTTCTCAGCCCCTCTGACTAAACTTCTGAGGAAGAATGTGGTCTTTAGACGAAGTGATGAGTGTTAGAGAAGTTTTGAGGAATTGAAACATCGGTTGACTATAGCACTGATGTTGACTATTCCGTCGAGAACCGGTGGTTATGTAGTATATAGCGATGCTTCACATCAAGGATTAGGATGTGCGTTGATGCAATATGGCAAGGAGATAGCCTATGCAATGAGACAATTAAGGTCTCACGAGATGAACTATCTGGTACATGATTTTGAGCTTGTAACAGTAGTCTTTGCTCTAAAGATGTGGAGACATTATTTATATAAAGAGACATTCCATATATACACTGATCATAAGAGCTTGAGCTATCTGCTGAGTCAGATGGAGTTGAACATGAGACAGAGAAGATGGATTAAGTTGTTAAAGGATTATGATTGTACGATTGAGTATCATCCAGGGAAAGTTAATATAGTGGTAGATGTATTGAGAAGGAAGTTAAATAGCAGTGTAGCTCAAATTCAATTATCAAGGTTACCAAACTTAATTCAATTAAGAGTTTTGAATACGGAGTTAAATCTCGAGCAAGATGAGACATTGATAGCCACATTAAAGTTAAGACTGATGTTGCATGATTAGAAGAGGTTAGAGTAATGATCCTGATATTGCGAAGCTGGTTGAAAAAATTAAATGAATCCAAATTCTAAATTTGAATTGGGTGGTGAAACACTGTGGTTAAAACAGAGATTGTGTGTGCCTAATGTGGATGAATTGAGAAAGGAAATTTTAGAGGCGTATGTAGCAGCTTATAGAACACTAAAGTAGCATTTCTGGTGGCTGAGGATGAAGAAACAAGTAGCAGATTGTATAGTTAATTGTTTGGTTTGTCAACAAAATAAGGCTGAACATCAGGCTCCAGTTAGGAAACTTCATTTGTTACCTATTCCGGAGTGGAAATGGGAACGAATCATAATATATTTCATTGTAGTATTGCCTAAGACTCCAAGGCAAAATGATTCTATATCGGTTGTAGTGGACCGATTAACTAAATTGTCTCATTTCTTACCAATGAGAGAGGATAGCTCATTAGACTAGTTAGCACGGAGGTATGCGAATGAGGTAGTGAGACTACATAGGGTTCCCGTGTCCATAGCATCAGATAGGGATCCCAGATTTACTTTGAGGTTTTGGAAGAGTCTACAGTCAGCTATGGGTACAAAGTTAAACTTCAGCACTACATTTCATCCTCAAATAGATAGGCAGGGTGAGAGGACAATCAAGACTATTGAGGATATGCTTAGAGCATGTGTATTAGAGTTTTAAGAAGCTTGGGAACAGTACATAACCTTAATTGAATTTGCTTACAATAACCACTACCATAGTAGTATTGGAATGGCACCTTAAGAGGCATTGTATGAAAGAAAACGTTGATCGCCTATATACTGGAATGAGGAAGGTTTAAGAATGATAGAAGGCCCAGAACTGATACAAGATACTATAGATAAGGTGAAACTGATCCGAAGCCAAATAATTGGCACAAGATAGACAAAGAGTTATGTAGATCAGCACAGAAAGGATATGGAATACAGTGTAGGAGACAAAGTATTTATGAGAGTCTTTCCTTGGCGAGGAGTGTTGAGATTTGGCAAGAAGGGCAAGTTAGGTACCTTATGAGATCATTGAGAGGGTAGGACCATTGGCGTACAGATTAGCATTACTAAGTGAAATGTCTTAGGCACATAATATGTTTCATGTGAGCATGTTTAGGAGATATAGATATGATCTGATGCATGTATTAGTAATCCAAGAGATTGAAGCTTCTAATAATATGAGTTATGTTGAGGAGTCGGTCAAAATAGTGGGATATCAAACAAAACAATTGAGGAATCGAGTAATTCCACTGGGGAAAGTCTAGTGGAAAATTCACTCAAGTGAGGAAGCAACTTGAGAAATAAAGGAGAAAATGAGAAAGCAATATCCCCACCTATTTCATCATTCAGGTAAGAATTTTGAGGATGAAATTTCTAAAGGAGGGGAGAATTATAACATCCCATTGTCCCATGATCAGGGTTAGAACCCTAGGATATTGTACATGAGAGTGTATTGAGAATTTAGTAGTACATTTCATGCATTATATGGCGTACTCATACACGTCAATAATGCCGTCACTCATTAAAATACTTATACATACATTCATTGACATTTTCTGGGTATAACTGATTTTAATGTGAATTGTGGATTATTTGTTTTAAAATTTTAATTGGTGTGTATTAAAATTGATTTAGCATTTTTGAAAACATTTTGGACATTTAGAAAATTTCTATAAATTTGGGATATTTTGGACTAGGAAAAATTTATAAATGGGAGACAATTAATTTGTGACATTTGGTAACTTAAATGAACGACAAATGAACTAATTATGGAGTGGCAAATGGACCAATTAATGTGTGACATATGGACCAATAGCTAAGTGAAATTTGGTAGCATTATATGGATATACATTAAATGGTGACATATGGCAATGTATCTTGGAGACACCTAAGTCACGTTTTTTGTTTGGCAAGGAAAATTTCTGCAGATCTCTTGTTTGTCTTCACCGAAAATCATCTACTCTTTCTTCTTGTTTAGCCATCACTAAAACAACTTGCTCATTCCGATGTATTGGTTTATATGCTTGCTTCTCACTCAATGTTACACCTCGCAAAGTAAACAACTCATTCCATATGCTATTTTTTTTCTCTCTATTCTTGTATTTTCTCTATAAACCGAAAGCACATTTTTTGCTCTCTCCACTTTTGGAATTTTTTTTCTTGATTATCAAGTAAGTTGTGCTTTCATTTTCATGGTAAAAAAGAGATTATGTTTTCATGCTTGTAAATGGATACATGCATGATTGGTGTAAGAAGATAAATGGATGCATGCATGAGTGGCGTTGCAGGAACAAGCAAGCTCAGTGATACAAGCAAACCAAAAATGTGTAGAAAGTGTGAGAAAGGATTGTGATAGATGGAGTCAAATGAAGAATAGTGAAGTGAAAAAAATGTAAGATAGAGTAGTATAGAACTAGGTTTTGTTTATGTTTTTTAGTAGTGATCAATCATGAATTTTCAACTTTTGAATAGAGAATAATGAACTAAAAATTGAGGTATAATTGAGTCATCAACTTGAAATGATAGAATTTTGGCAATGAAGTGTGCTGGAGTATGTTATATGAAGTGTGTTTACTAAACATGCATATGTATTTTGGCTATATCTTAACCTATTAATATCCAAATTAGATGGATTTTGATTTGGATTAAATAGAGATATATGGATATAATTTTCATGAAGGAATTGAATCTGAATTCTATCCTTAAAGGTCTTGAAAGTTAGCTTGAAGTTGAGAACTATATACTATTGTGGTATGAGAATAGTCTGTAATATTTTTGTTATAACTTGTATAATACTGAACAAAAATGCATGAATTTGATGTCATTAGAAACTTATGACATATAGGAACATGTGATTAGAAGAAGGTGTTATCTTAATACCTCATTTTCTAGGTCATAATGGTCATACAAAATTGAACTGAAAATCTGTTTTGAGAAAAAATTTGGAAAATTAGAACTACAGGTCGAAATTTTGGTTTCGATTTCATCTTTCTATTATGACCTATTTTACATATCTTTAGGGCATGAATTTGAAGAAACTCAAACAATGAAAGTTGTAGATATAGGTGTTAGCTTGACCTCTGTGAAAGTTTCTTGATAAAATAGTGACTAGAGCTTGAATTATGCTTATTTTTCGAATATTGCCTATGACAGACCCCTATTCAGGAACCTTATATTATTTCCTTATTTTTGGGGACTTTGGAGCTTAAGTTGGTGAAAGTATAAAACATGAAAAATGATTATTGATGTCTTATTGATGCTTTTGTGAAACTTTTTGGCTAGAAGATAGCTTAATAAGTTTATGTAGTTATTTGAACTCATAGCTTAAAGAAGGAACTATTTTGGATATGGTTGAGTTCAAATTTGGAAATTTTGATTTGTTAAAGGAATAAATGAGTTATTTTAATGTAATTATGATCTTTAGGACATGAATAATGTGTATAAGGTATGGATGAATGAGTATTGAAGGACATAGTGTATTTATAAATGATAATTAGGTGAGTGTATGAGTATATGTTGTCGGAAAATTTTGGTTAATGTATGGATTTAGATTGCTATAATTTCAGATATAAAGTACCAATTGTGTGTGTGTAAAATATGAGTTGATAATGATATAAAGATATTCTTATGAATGTAATGTGATTCAAAGTATGTAAGTGATGAATTAGAAATAGGAAATTGTGTAAGTGTATAATCCTATTAAAAAGAGTGGTGTATGTATGAGTGATCAATTGAAACTGATCAAGTATATTAAAGAAACATACCCGAGAATTTGTCATTGAACATGCATAATACATGATACATATATAAATGTGCTTATTCATCTGAATGTGCAATGTAGTAATGTGAAAATGTATATGATTGCAAGTAAAAGAGCACGTTGAGTGACTGCTTCTAGACATTGCCGAGACGTGAAGGCACCAAGCTAAAGGGAGCATTTGTGAGTAACCTAAGATGATCTCACCTTGATTTTTTGTTTGATTCTGAATTGAATTACTATTTGATATAATTGTGATATTGATGATTTTGGACAACTGATTGTTCGAGGAGTTCGATATTCGGGACTATATTGTGGGTGTTCCTTGACTGTGAATGGGATTGAATAAATGTGTTCTCAACTTATATGATGAATTCTGGACTAAAAATCTGATGATGATTGTGAATTGGAAAGTGAAAGTGAATGTGAATGATTGAACATAATGATGGAATATGTGTAATGCATTTCATTCGAGGAATGCATGAAATATAAAGGCAGTTGTGACTGAAATCGCTAGTGAAAAAGAGCTTAAATCTCAGACATCTGTGGAAAGAGTCTATTGCTTAATATGTAAAATGAGCCATGTATCCTTAACGGATAAGGGTCAGTATGAAAGAGCCCAGTATCCATAACAGATGTGGGACAGTAAAAAGAGCACTCGGTCACAACAACGTAATAAATAAATTTGAGTCTTATAAACATTACATACACATATGATATGAACAAATTGAACAATTGCAATGTTTTGAGTACTTTTATTGTATGAAATATATAAATGCTTATCGATGAATATGTTCTGCATGATAATGGAATGATGAATTGTATGGATTTTGAAATGTGAAAATTGTGACCAAAGCATTTTGTTATATTACATGATGATAATTGAGGTGATGTTAATTATATGATAACATAAATTGTTGTGTTACATGACAAGACTGAACCATCGACAATGGTTTCTCAATTCCATTTGCAAAACTCAACCAAACGTAAAATTCAGGTTCAAAAGAGAGATGATTTAGCTTCTAAAATTGCTTGGAAGAGATTTCGTACAATTTTTGGATAAAAGTTATGACTCAAAGGTCAATCAGTTGGGACTAAAGTATTAGTCTTAATTTTTGTTAATTCCTCATATATGTAGCATACTTTGTAAACAGAGCTATGGACTCTGATAGGTTGATATTGTATAAACAAGGATGATGGATATAACACTACATTGTAAATCATGGTTTATGAAATAAAATGAGGAAAATTTAGGTTTTAGACATTGTGTTGTTTATGATTTAATTTGTAATGCCATGAGTTATGTGAAAGTGATTAAGTTGGCATGACATTTCCATTGGGCATGTGCATGTAGGTCTAAGGGGCATACGTGTACTCGTCGGATAGGAATGAGGTACTACAAACAATACCTATAAACTAGGTTTGCCAAGCACTATGGTGGTATGGGTTCTACTTTTATTAGTGCTTATTTATCTTTGTATGATGTAGGTGATTCGAGAATGAATCCTAGGAATGATGGAGATTAGCTTGCAACAAAACTTATTTTCAACCATTTTTATAATCCTTTATGAGGAACTAGAGGTTCAATGACTAGGGCAAAGACTAAACACTTGAAGATAACTTTGTAAGGATTAATAATAGAGAAAAGGAAGCCATTCAAGATTAATAACATGCATTGCTAAGATTAACTACTATCTACTTGTATTAAGATGGAATATGCTTAATACATGAAGAACCAAACTTAAAGAATGCCTAACAACTTGGTCCACTTGTTTTGAGTCAAACAGAGCCTAACACGCACAATTAAGATATATTTAAAGGGTATTATTATATATTTTCTAGTTTCCTATTTAGGTTAGGACTTGCTATGGGGTCAATTTCTATTCTAGTTAGGATTCGCTAAATTTTTAACATGATTAGGATTCCTTAAAGATATAAATTAAAATAGGATTCCCAAAGTCCTAGTTAAAGTAGTATTAGTAGTTAGTATTTTAATCCTTGTTACTCTTAATAAGGATTATTCTTGTAAGACTCCAATTTTCTATTCCTTTTAATATTCTAGTCCTTAGGGATTTTTATACCTATAAAAGGCTATCTTATTAATGTAATTCATGGAACACCAATATAGAAGTCATTTAACTTTTTTGAGAATTTCCTCTTGGTTCTTTAACAAGAACTTAAATATGATCTTAGAAAGGCAACTTTTGGCAATTAAAATCCTCAATGTTTCAGTTCTAGTCAGTGGAGTTAGTTAGGGTTAAGTTTCCTTGCTTGATGTGAGATTATCCCAACTAATTCCTTGTGATTAAGGTTTTAGGTGGTTTTTTTTAACCTAAGGTTTGCATTAAAAACATAATAAATTTGATCTCTCTTTTTTATTTCTTTCCACATATACTCTTTGAGAGAGAAATTATATGTGATACTGTAAGAGTTCATCATGCTAAACCCCATTCAAATTGCAAGATAATTAGGGGTTGTGATGCCACCTCCACTGAATAGGACCATTATATTGTCCCCAACTCCTCATTAGCCAAATGCTCTAGCTACTACAGAGGAACTACCTAGTGACACTCGTGAGATTGACACTCCTTTCACCTTGATAGATCCTCAGATAGAGATAGTGCAGGAGCAGATGGATGACCATATATTAGGCTTTTAGTCTAATATGGCCACTTAGATTGTTCGGGAGTCTCAAGACGTTTGATAGGGCACTTTCTTTTTATAATCTTAAGCCTTTATTTTTTAATGTTTTCTATGTTATTTTCCCATGATAGTTAGCAATGGTTTAGCCCTATATAACTTATATTATTTTGTTCTTCCTTGTATTTTTATTATTCATTGTTAATATATTATAGATATAATTACCTTGTGCTTCTTTCATTTTCTTACTATTTTTTATACTTTATGATGTTTTATTTAATGTTTAAAAGGATGATAATGGATGGAATTTATGATGCAAATGCAAAGTTCTAGATTGTAAACTAGGGAAGTACCAGTTTGCTTAACTTTTCTATGTTGATTATTTTTCTATTTTTAGGCTTTTTATGTATATTGGGAATAATGTACATCTTTAAGTATGGGGAAAGGGAATTCTAATTTTGATATGGATTTAATTGGGATCAAAGATTATTTTAATTTTTATTTGTTGATTCTTCTTTATAAAGATCTCTAATTTTTGGATTCTTATCTTGAAGCACTTTCTAATTGTTTTGAATCATTGAAATAAGTTAGATTATAGAAGGATGAAAGCATAATTAGATGGATTTTTACTTGCATATTATGAATAAATGTTTTACTTATTGATTTCAATGAAAGTGCTCAGAAATTTTCTCAAATAAGCCTAAATTATAAGATTTTGAGCCTATGAGCATGTATTATCATTATTTATGGTCAATTTTTCTTTGTAGGGTGAATTTCATTCATATTGAATCTAGAACTTGCTTTTATTTTGCATTTTAACACCACATCTTTAGATTAGAGGCATTAACATGAAAAAGGAACTTAGATTACACTTTTTTTGAGCCATTTCCTGTTATTTTACCTTACCTTATTTTTATACCTTAGGTCTAAAAAATTTTGATCCTTAGCCTTTTCTCGATAACCATTTTGTTGTTGAATATTTATTTTTGCAACATGAAGGATTGTGTTTACTAGATTGTATTAGAATTTGATTAAATTAAGAAATATCAAGTATGAGGAAAGAGGTTAGCTTATGTATTTAAGGTTATATCTTCTCTTTTATTAGTCATCAATGTTTCATGTATTCTACTTGTAAGCTTGTAAGAAAAATATTTAGAAATATCTTGAAACAAGCTCGGTCAAAAAGTAGAAAAAAATGAAAATTTGGTTTTAATTTGTTGTAGTTATGAGAAGGAGAAAGAGAAGATACATGCGTTATTCAAGATTTTCTTTGCACCTTACATACATTCTAATAAGTGACTAGGCTACATAAATTCAAATTTTCTATAATATTGCTTATGCAACTTTATGCAACTGCCTTCATATTGATTAGCCTAATCTGTTCTTAGACATACCTTATTTAAATCTCATTATACCTTCTCGTAAAGAACTTTTGTCTTTTGCATCTAATTATGGTGTTAGAGACGTAATATACTAGCAAGCTTATGGTTAGGACTTTTTTATGTATTAATTTAAAAGTTTCACTATTTTGCACACTATCCAATTGAAGTAAAGTAAGTGAATCTTTATGTAAGGATATTAAATCCTATGCACTTGATTTTAGAAAGATTATAAAAATTCATTTCTATTGTTTGCTTATGAAATTATATTCTATGATTATTTATTTATCATGTATTTTGGTTTGATTCTTAAGGTATGACATTTGAAGTGTGAATTCATAAGTTGAAATAGAGAAGAGTTGATAAATTTAAATTATTATTTGCTTTTGGACAAACAAAAATCTAACTGTGGGGAAGTTGGTAAATGTTGATTTAGTCATATGTTTAGGATCATGCCTAGTGCATTTTGTCTTTTTATTAAAGTAATTTTATTTTTTTTGTACATAAGTTATTCATGTTTCATTTTTAGGGTCTAATTTGCTCATTTTCAGTTAAAGGAACAAAGTCAGACAAGGTTGGAGAAATTTACAATGGTCTTGACTAAGTTATTGAGTTTATGACAAGTGCATGCTGATTAATTGCTACGGAACATGCCTATGTTAATGAGAAACACGCCTGTGATGAATTGTGACTAGGTTATATTGACATTGCACGATCATGTCCATACATGTTTTTAGCTTAAAACAAAGTATATGTATCTGCTTAGAGTACACAGGCA
>JAOSBO010000008.1:21568749-21587738 GCA_027563915.1 Erythroxylum rotundifolium
CATTTCTTCTAAGAAAAATCTCCTCCAAACATTTCTTCTCCTTTCCCACCAAAGGATTTTGTTAACCAAGTTATCCTAGAAGAACAAGAGGTAAATCAATTTGGTTGAGAATACAACAACAAGGAGAAGATAGATTGATAAAGAAAATGATTCAAAAGCAAAGGCTTTGGATAGAAGAAGGAGAGGACAACGCAACACGAAATTAAAGTTGTAGCCATGGAGTCGATAATATCACTATCTTGTTTATATTTATTATTATCCTTATACAATATCATATATAGATTGGCATGATGATTTGGATATATAGCTTCCGCTACAAATAAGATTTCTAAAAAATTTTGAAATCTACCAGTTCTCCAAATATAGCATGCTTTCTTTTCCCAATCCAACAAAATAAAGGTGGTTGTCGGATGCATTATGCCTCCTTTCATGTTCGATGATATTGGTATCAACATCTTTCCTTACTTTCTCACAGTAAGGTTGGCATAAATTTCTTACTTTGAATGAAACTAAATATGATGAGCTAGTTAGATCATTTTACACGAGAAAAGAAGTTATTAATGGAAAAATAGTAATTATCTCATGGGTTAGAAAGTGAAATTTTGATATCGAAAGAGATATTAGGAAATTTGCTAGATATAGCCCTTGTTGGAAGAATTGATTTTCCCTGGTATAAATGGGACATTACTCACCACGATATGACAGAAGTTGTCCAATTCATCTATCTCTACACTGAAGAAGCATAAGATTGAAGACCCTTGTGTAGATAGTTAGATTTGCTACAAAGATGCCTTGCATCTCTCTCTGCCACCTATTTTCCCAAAAAGACGCTCTGTTGAAAAGTACAGTCTTTTGGGCACTTATGTCATCTACATCTTGCTCAAAGGTAATCGAATGAACCTTCCTTCATTAGGGTTAGCCATGGTTGCATGCATCACATCCATGTGGATACAGCAGAAGTAATTCTGACATCATGACAACCCCAAAACACCAAGATCATGCATGCATGTAAAGATATGTAAAGAACTTGAAATAACAAAACTTTTTACCTTTTATATCTCCTCCTTTCTTGTTTCTTCTCCTTGTTTGGGTTGTTTCAAACACCAAACTCTTCCTTGATCTCCAAGAGCATATAAAGATGGAAGAAGAAACAATGTATAAGGTTTATTAAGTAGATGCTCAAGATGATGGAAGATAGGTCAAGAATCTTGTTGCATGCACTTTGGATCATACAATAATTGCATGAATTGCAAGAACAAGACTCAAGACACCTCACTCTCACTCTAGAACTCTTTTACAACCCTTTCTCTATTACTTGAGTGTGTAAGAAGTGAAGGAAGCTCGTGCACATAAGTGAAGCACTCACTTATATACCATTTCATACCCTATGTCGCGATTGTGGCCAATGAGCTGCGATCATGGCACTTTTAAAAATTGCTCTCAGCTTCGAACACGCTCATAGCCTGATTAAATTAGGCCATACACTTCATCCAATCTTTTATACATGTGACCCTTAGGTTCTCGGTTATTTTAGGCAGTTGAGTTAACTCTTAATTCAATCAAATCGTGAAGGATTTCATTATGCCAATATATCGGAATATAAGTGGATTAACAAATGAAATCTTTAATAGTTAATTATCCAACTTATGAACCTTTACACAAACAATTACCATGTAATTCATCCTTTCACCATACTATATTTGACTTAGTTTAGAGTACGGGCTATGTGTCAACTCCTAGTAGACTGACTACGTTACATCTAGTCTAAGATATGTTAATTCTTATATTGGGATCTCATTGCTCTATGTGTCATTAAAGACTCTCTTCATGACATATTACTACTTCAGCTAGAGATTCTCTAGTAATGACTCCAATAAGAGGCCCTGAGTATCATCTCCTTTTATCGGGAGTGGTGAATCCTTTATTGGCTACCTAATTAGCTTCAAATACCAATAGCTGTACCCAATCATTACCCTAAGAGTGACCTCGTCTTGAGGTAATAAGAAATGATGTCAAATCATAGGATTGGTATCCAAGATATCTTTGAGTACCTCAAGTCTAAAGATATTTGCACTATTGTTATGATGAGATTAATCATTGGCAATCGATAGATCATCCATATGATAATCTCATAGTGGGTCATTTGATGTACTTAGTACCCTTAATAAGCATCCAGATGTTAACTCCAAACATCTCATGTTTACAATTTGTGATGTCTACTGCTTGATCAAATTAAGGAATATAACATGTGCTACTATGTCTAGATTAATAATGTCCTATCTTGTTAATCCGATGACTAGGGATTATTTAGATACTAACATAATTGCACATGATAGGAATCTCATTATCATAATCTCATCATGATTTTCTTCATGCTATGTTTTGTATCATAGACTTTATTAATTTAATTTAAGATCAAAATCAATTTATATATAAACTAATATCAATTTAATGAAAAATGCCTTTCACTTTATTAGGCAGAATAAAGTTTGTACAAAATTGCTAAAGGTGATTGCCTTTAGAGTACTACTATAACAATCTCCCACTTGCATTAAAGTTAATCGCCTTTGTATCTAATACCATAAGTGAGCACATAAGAATCAAATTTCGCTTAAATAAGTGGATTAGTTAAAGGATCAGCGATGTTCTGATCTGTGAGGACTCTCTCAATCTTCACATCACCTTTATCAATGATCTCCCTGATCAAGTGATATCTCCTGAGCATGTGCTTAGACCTCTGATAAGATCTTGGTTCCTTTAATTGAGCAACAACCCCATTGTTGTCACAGTACAACAATATTGGGTTTACTATACTATGAACTACTCCAGGTTCCAATATGAACTTCTTGATCTAAACAACTTCTTTTGCCACTTCTACGGCTGCAATATACTCTAACTCGGTCATCGAATCTATATTCGTTTCTTGTTTGGAACTCTTCCAACTGACTACTCCACCATTTAGTGTGAAAACATAATCTGATTAGGATTTGGAGTCATCCTGGTCAGATTGAAAACTGGCATTCGTATGTCCGCTCACTACAAAATCTCCATTTCCATATATCAAGCATACATCGTTAGTCCTTCTCACTTTAGGTTATTCTTGACTGCTACCCAATGACCCTCACCAAGATCCGATTGGTATCTGCTCGTAAAATAGAGCATACGATATATCAGGTCTTATACATAACATAACATACATGATTGATCCTACTGCCAATGCATATGGGATCATACTCATGCAAGTCCTCTCATTTTGTGTTTTTGGACATATAGATTTTGAGAGTTTTATCCCTTGAGTCATAGGAAGAAACCCTCTCTTAGACTGGTCCATGCTAAACCTATTTAGCACTTTATCTATGTATGATGACTATGAAAGACCTATCAATTTCCTTGATCTATCTATATAGATCTTTATTCTTAATGTATAAGTTGCTTCTCCAAGTTCTTTCATTGTAAAATTCCAGGATAACCAAACTTTAACTGATTGTAAACTTGAGACATCGTTTCATATTAGTAATATGTCATCCATATATAACACAAAAAATATGATAGAACTCCTACTAACCTTCTTGTACACACAGGGTTCATCAGGATTTTGTGAAAAACCGAACTCTTTGATTGTCTTATCAAATCGGATGTTTCAACTCCTAAATACTTGCTTCAATCCATAAATGGATTTCTGAAAATTACATACCTTTCTGCCATCTCTGGATACGAAGCCCTCAGGTTGTATCATATATACATCCTTATTTAGGTTTCCATTTAGGAAAGTTGTCTTCACATCCATTTTCCATATTTCATAATCATAATAAGCAGCAATGGCTAGGAGTAGTCTTACGGATTTAAGCATGGCTACGGGGCTAAATGTCTCATCATAGTCAACTTCTTATCTTTGAGATAACCTTTGGCGACTAACCTCGCTTTATAGGTAATCACATTACCTTCCATGCCGATTTTCTTCTTTAAAATCCAATAACAATTAATAGGTTTTAACCCTTCGAGTGGGTCAACCAAAGTCCATACTTCGTTTTCATATATGGAATCCATTTTAGATTTCATGGCTCAAGACCATTTTTCAATTTCTGAACTCTTCAGAGCCTCTTCATAGGTTGTAGGCTCATTGTCCTCTATGAGCACTACATCATTGTGTTCGCTTATGAGAAATCCATATCTCTCTGGAACATTACGTATCCTACTTGACCGACAAACAATTTATGTGTCAAAAAATTCAACTATTATCTCATCTCCATGAATGACAATTTTGGGTTCAGGTTCAAGCAATCGATCTATGTCTGTTTGGGCATCATGAACTTCATCAAATTCAATTTTACTCCCACTATCTTCTCTTGGAAGAAACTCTTTCTCTAAAAAAGCAACATGCTTTGAGACAAACACCTTTTTCTCTAAAGCATTATAGAACTAATATCTAATTGCTTCCTTAGGATATCCTATAAACAAACATTTATCAGATTTCCCTTTTGGCTTGTTTGATTGAATCTGTTTCATACAAGCCGGACAACCCTAAACTTTCATATGTGAAAGATATGGCCTTTTGTTAGTCCATATCTCATATAGAGTAACTTCAACTTCCTTTGAAAGGACTCTGTTTTTCACATAAATAGCATTCTCGAGTGCTTAACCCCAAAAGGATTTTGGTAGATCTGTTAAGCCCATCATTAACCTTGCCATGTCTAACAAGGTTCAATTTCTCCTTTCAGCTACACCATTATGTTGTGGTGTATAAGGTGCAGTCCACTGGGATACTATCCCATAATCTGTGAGATAAGTTAGAAATTCCTCGTTTAAGTGTTCACCACCACGAGCTGCTATGCTTAAGTCCATCAGAATTCTTTTGGCCATAGCATCTTATTTCAATTATGAAATATGGCAAATAGACGTCATGACCATATTTCTTAATAGGGATCTTGAGGAGACCATTTATATAGCCCAACCAAAAGGACTCATTGAGCCAAGCAATAAGCATAAGGTATGTAAATTGTAGAGGTCCATTTATGAGCTTAAGTAAGCATCTAGGTTTTGGAACATTAGGTCTGATAAGTCTATCAAAACTTATAGCTACATACAAAACCAAGATGATCTTTGTGTCTGCAAAAAGATACAAAATGACAAAGTTATTTTCCTAATCCTGTATGTTGATGATATTCTGCTCATTAGGAATGATGTAAGAATGTTATCTACAGTTAAGGGATGCCTTAACGAACAGTTCTAAATGAAGGATTTAGGACAGGCTAGCTATGCTCTAAGGATCAAACTTATAAGGGATGGTAAGAAAAAACTGATAGCCTTGTCTTAAATAACCTAGATTAAGAACATGCTCAATAAGTTTCCCATACAAGATTCTAAGAGCGGTTTCGTACCTACTAGACATGGAATTAAACTTTCAAAGGAGCAAGCACTTAAGACCCAAGAGGAGGTCGAACATATGTAAAATATTCCATATGCTTCAGCAGTTGGAAGTTTAATGTATGCTATGCTTTACACTAGACTGGATATCTATTACGTAGTGGGACTGATAAGTAGATTCCAGTCCAATCTACGAATGGAGCATTGGACTGCAGATAAGTGCATACTGAAGTATCTTTGTAGGAAGAAGAACCTAATGCTTGTTTAGTCTAGAAGTAATCTTATTCTGACGAGATATACGGATTCCGATTTCCAATCAGATGTTGATTCTAGGAAATCAACTTCTAGCTTTATTTTTGTTTTAGGAGGTGGAGCTTTAATTTGGAGAATTATTAAGTAATCTTGTGTTGCTGATTCAACTATGGAGGCTGAGTATGTTGCTGCTTGTGAAGCAGCAAATGAAGCAGTCTGGCTCCGCAAATTCGTGAATGATTCAGAGGTAGTTATTGAGGCACAAAAGACCATTAAACATTATTGTGATAATAGTGGGGCGGTGGCTAATTCTAAAGAACCTCGTAACCATAAAGCTGCCAAATACATTAAGAGAAAGTATCATCTGATAAGGGAGATAATACAACGTGGTGAGGTGAATGTGGTAAAGATTCCCATAGAGCAAAACCTTGTTGATTCATTTACGAAGATGTTGTCTCAAAAGAATTTTGACGGTCACCTAGGACGGGAATAAGGGATATGTCAAACTTGCTTTAGGACGAGTGGGAGATTGTTGGAGTTATGTAAATATAGTGCCCTAGAAAGCAAGTGTATTTACTTAGAACTTAATTTTATCCAGTTACTTTTTGTAATGAAAATATTTATTATTAATAAAACAAAAAAGTTTAGTTTTATATGTATAAGCATAATAAAACTAGTCATAAGGTACCGAGATTCCTTTGTAAGTAATATACATATGTATAGAGATGTATGGGAAACATATATATTATTAGAATCTAAAATAATTGATTCACAGTTGAATAATCAAGTCGGTCGCTTGATTATAGTTTAGACTGTAATGTTGCGATTTATCTTCATGTAAGTAAAACAGTGTCCTTCATGGGAATGATAAGTTTCATATCATGATAGTAGTTTACTATCGATAATGGCACTATTAAATGGATCTGGAATCACGTATGTTTTAAAAAATAAAGTAGGTCATTACTTTAATCTTAAAACATACACTTGAGCATTTGTTTATTATGAACCACAATCTTGATCAGTGGTGAACTCATATGTGTTTCATTATAATTCTTGATATGATCAGAATGGTTTTTTACAGAGTATCAATCTAGTGTCTACATGATAGAATTATTAATCGAAACATGTATTAGGGAATATTGATTCAAATAAAGAGTTTATAGTGATATCATCACTTCTAGATTTTTATGGAATTGGTCATTAAACTAGCGCCAGTAGTTTAATGGACTAGCTACCCTTCAACTCTTAACACCAAGATAAGATCTTTTGTGTTAATCACCATATAAAGTAAAACAGGAGATCTAGAAGGAAAAATCAACATAAGGGCAAAACGGTAACTTTACCCTTTATTGTGCGGATAGCTATAATATGGTTCATATTAGAGTTTGCAATTGAACATCTTATTTGAAACATGTGTTCTCATAATATTTAATAATTCAAGAGTTCAACTAATTATCTTTAGTGGAATGACATTTAGTTAATAAGCTAGATTTAATTTTAATAAGATTAAATTAATTTCGGACTTATTAGAGCTTGAATTACATAAGTCCAATTAAATTCCCCATTTGGCTTCTAGGAAGGTTATCAACCAAAGTAAGAAATACAAATAGAGTTTTTAAAGCCTATGATTAAATGCAGGGCTTACTTTAATTAGGAACACAATTGAACATTTAGAAATGGGCTAGACATTGGTTTAATTTGATTAATTAGATTAATTAAATTAAATCAAAGTTATTAAAGATAAAAGGGGGTAGATTTTCGGTTTTAATGGGCTAAATCTTTACTACATTTAAGATAGTTTTTAACATGCTTTATCATCATTAAATGGATTTATAACCTTATAATTAAATAGTTTAACAGTTGTCTTTTAATGATAGCGTGTAACCATTTAGAATTCATTGGATTAAAGAAGATAGAGGTGCATTAGATGGACCTTTTCAGTCTTTCATCAAAAAACTGAAAATGAGATGTATCATTTTAGGTTATTGGTCTTTTCATATAGTCAGCTTAAAACAAATGAGAAGAGTCTCATTTATTGGCTTCTTTATAATTGATTAAGGAAGGATGTGATGCATTAGATGCACTTCATTTTTTTCTTTGAGGCTTAACCAAAATTGAGAGAAAGAATATAAGGGGTTGTTGAATTTTTATCTCTCTCTCCTATTTTGCATGAGATAGCCGAAATTTTACATAAGAGGTGTCTCATTTTTAGCTTCCTTTTCTAAGGCAAAATCTCTTCAAGTTTTCTTCTCCTTTCCCACCAAAGGATCTTGTTGACCAAGTTATCCAAGGAGAATAAGTGGTAGATCGGATTGGTTGAGGATACAATAATGAGAAGAGGATACATCACCTAGGAGCGGATACGTTGTCGAGGTTAAGATAACACAGCGAGGAGTTAAAGTTGTAGCAAAGGAGTCAGTATATTTATACCATCTGGTTCTTATGTTAAATATTTTCCTTATAAAGTATCATGTATGGCTTGACATGTTGATTTGGTTATATTGCTTCTGCTAAAATTTGATTTCTAAAAACAAAGTTTTGAAATCTACCGTTTTAGCCAAATCTTGCATGCTTAAGTTTTCGATCCAACATTCATCTTGCCTAACAAACAAGATTCAGATGTGTCATATGATTCATAATCAAATAACCCTAGGCTACCATTCTTGTGTAGCTTAATCATGTGTTTCTCACTTATATGGTCAAGTCGGCAATGCTATAGGTAAAATGATTTTAGGTTATCTCGTTTTTGTCTTCTATATTCATTGCTATTTAAAATTGGATTGGACATATCTCATATGTAAATTCCATTGCATAATGTAGCAATACCATACAACATTTTGTTCAACTTAATTGAATACCATTGCTTGAAAAAGTTAAATGAAATCCCGCTTTATTACGATATGAAACAGATACAATGCTTTTAGTCACAACGGATATATAATAGCAATTTTCCAAAAGTAATTCTAGCCCACTAGGAAGATACAAAATATATGTCCCTATAGCTAATTCAACAACTCTTGCTCCATTTCCCACACGTAGGTCTATCTCTCCCTTCTTGAGTGGTCTACTATCCCTGAGACCCTACATATCAACACATATGTGTGAGCCACATCTGGTGTCCAATACCAAATGTTATTATCAAAAATAGTATTTACCTCAATGACAAACAACATACCTGAAGTAGATGGTGGGGCATTTAATACCTTCTTCTACTTCAGTGACTCCAGATAAGCTTTGTAGTTCCTCTTCCAATGCCCTTCCTTGTTGCAGTGGAAGCATATCCCCTTTGGTGTTGTCTCCTTCACCTTTTTCTTGGCTACACCTCCCACTGGCCTCTTGGACTTCTTCTTCTTCTTTTAGCTCTTCTTTTGAGAACTAAAAGCAGAGTCCACTAGCATCATAGCCTTACTACCTTTCCTGATAGTTTACTCAGCTGTTTTGAGCAGATTAATCAGCTTAAGTATCATTGTGGATATTTGGTTCATCCGATAGTTAAGCACAAACTATGAATAACGATCAGTCAAACCAATCAGAATTAAGTCTATACTCAATTCATGATCTATAATGAAGCTCAAACTACCCAACCTCTCAGTATATCCATTCATCTTCAGTGCATATTGCACTGGATATGATCCCTCAATCATCTTTGAACAGAAAAGCAACCTTAAGGTCTCGAACCTTTCGGACCAAGCTTGCTTATCAAACAGTTCCCTCATATGGTAGACTATGGTATGAGCATCCATAGCCTTATGCTGCTTTTGCAGTTCTGGTGACATAAAGGCCAGCATTATACAGCTAGCCAACTCACTATCATCCAGTAGCTTCTTGTAAGATTTCTAATTTTCATCAGATGCATCGACAGTAGGGGGATTAAGAAGTGGTTCATCTAGGACATATCCTAGTTTCTCGGATTTGAGAACAATTCTCAAATTTCGTAGATAATACCATGCGTTTGTTGGATTCTAGTAAAGAGCATAGATTCACATTCGATAACATTGTGGTGATTCAATAACCTAGAAGAACGAGAGAAAAATTAGAATGTACATTAATACATATCTATAAGGACTTTAATAACATGCATTATGGATCTCATTACTCTTATTCAAATTTATAGCCCTCACTACAATATCGAGAAAACTTATAGTTTTCTTAATGGGTCGATATCTGATATCACCAAGAATGACCTTGGGTTTGCCTAAAAAGCTACCTTAAGTCAATTGGTAAGTATCATTCATACCAATTGCATTCAATAATGCAACTATCGACTTGTGCCATCAACTGTTGATTTAACATACTGATTGGGTTATCAACTTTTGATTTATATATATCCCATGTACATAACCCAACTTCGCCTCTATTCATGTTGACCTTGGATTTGCCCAACAAATCAATGCTTCTAGTTAGGACCAACCCATTAATCTAGAAATCTAATTTCCATGGTTTAAACATATTCTTGTAAAGCAAGCTTGGGTAACCTAACTCTAAAAGAACTCTAGTTCTTGCCATATCCATGGAAGGAGTAAGTCCTAATATTCAGTTGAGGGATTTGTTCTTTGTTCTCATCAATACTTTGAGCCTATGTCCACAATTACCCTAAAAATGCATGTATCGCACAAAGGAGGCTTAATTTATGTTGTGACTTGACTATGCATCTGAATTTGTGATTCAATTCAGCTCTTGAACCTAACCGTAATGTTAGCCTTGGCTAATCCAAATTATGAAAGTGATTCGATTAGGAACCTAAAAAATATTTATTTTTATGTATAGATTAAACACTTTAATCCTAGTCTGTATGCCTTTATCTAGTCACACTAGAAATGTTATGCTCTACTTGGATTAATTCTAAAATAATCCCTAGGGTTTCCAAAATTCTCGTACACTAATTAGTCCTCTATAATATCCCTAGGTCATCTAAAATTTACCTGAACAATTTCTGCACATGCTAAAATTATCTTGACGTCCAAATTCGTCAAGATAAATAAGTTAGCCTACTAGACACTAAAAAGACCGATTTAATGTTCAAAAAATTTCCGAAACCCTAATTTCAAGCACATACATTATGCATATCATATCCATCAAAATAATATATATCTTATCACATAAGAACCTTATTTAGGTCTCATAACAGAAATACATACATTATAAGTCATTAAGTAAGTCAACTCCATCAACTTTCAAAAAGTTGACCAATGTTAACTTTGACTTTATTTTTTAATCGAATCAATTTCAATTAATTCTGGAAAAATTTCAAAGTCCTATACACATTCTAAATGTATCTAATAAAAAATTACAGCACCTAATTGTTAGGAATTATTTATTAATAAATAAGAAATAGCCAACACATCACATATGTGTGACACTTGTCACATTACTTCTAACACAAGTCATACATACATCATGCATGCATAAGATAATCACTTTAACACAAGCCGTGCATCTCAGACATATGGCAACTTCTCATCTTACAGGTGCATGCATTAAATTTATAAAAACAATTTTTATAAAAATTAAAGTGGAATTTTCATGCATGCATGTTCATCACATTTCTAGAATTTCCAGAGCTTCATACATGTAACAGTCTGAAACTAAATTCGTAATAAAATAGCAAATGACAGTCAATTGCATTTTAATTTTGCAGAAGAATAAAATAAAACCTTATAAACACTTTTGTGAAGTAAATCAGAAAGGAAATTTTTCTATAATTTTTACGAAATTTTCAAAATTAGTACATGTATTCAGTTTTCTAGAAAATCCTAGAAATCAACATATGAATGGTCTAGAAATTACTTCAAAATAAAGTAGCAAATGTCATTCAATTTCAATTTCACTTTAACAGAAACATAATATAACATCTTATAGAAAATTTAAAAAAATTCTAAAATTCACATGAATTTTTCCGAAACAACATGTAAGTCAGTCACAACCTAGCAAATACTTTACATATGTTCAATACATCATCTTGCTCTGATACCACTTCTAGGTTAGCCATGGTTGCATGCGTCACATGTATATCGATGTAGCAGAAATGTCGAAATCAAGATTCTGACACCATGACAACCCCAAAACACCAAGATCATACATGCTTGTAAAGATATTTAAAGAATATGAAATAATAAAACTTTTTACCTTTTTGTATCTCCTCGTTTCTTATTTCTTCTCCTAGTTTGGGTTGTTGCAAATACCAAACCCTTCTTTGATCTCCAAGAACAAGCAAAGATGGAAGACGAAACAATGTATAAGGGTTTCTTGAGCACCAAACTAGATGAGTTCTAGTAGATGTTCAAGATGATGGCAGATAGGTCAAGAATCTTGTTGCATGCACTTTGATTCATACAAAAATTACATGAATTGCAAGAACAAGACTCAAGATACCTTACTCTCACTCTAGAACTCTTCTAGAACCCTTTCTCTGTTACTTGAGTATATAAGAACTGAAGAACTAACTTATATACCATTTCATGCCCTCTGTCAAGATCGTGGCTAATGAGCCAGAATCATGTCACTTTTAAAAATTAGGCTCACCTTTGGCCATGATCGTGGCCTACTTAAATTAGGTCATACATACTTTTTCTCATCCAATCTTTTATGCGTGTGACCCTTAGGTTCCTGGTTATTTAAGTCGGTTGAATTAACTCTTAATTCAATCAAATCATGAAGGATTTTAGGATGTCATTTTTCTGGAATATAAGTGGATTAACACATGAACTCTTTAATAGTTAATTATCTAACTTATGAACTTTTCCATAGATAATTACCGTGCAATTCGTCCTTTCACCATACTATATCCTACTTGGTTTGAAGTATAGGCTATGTGTCAACTCCTACTAGATTGACTATGTCACATCTAGTCCAAATAATGTTAGTTCTTGTCTTAGGATCTCATTACTCTATATGTCATTAAAGACTCTTATCATAATACATTACTACTTTGGCCAGAGATTCCCAGGTAATGACCCCAACAAGAGGCCATGGGTATCATCTCCTTCCTCAGGAGTGATGATTCTTTTATTAGCTACCCAATTACCTTCGAATACCAATAGCTGTACCCAATCACCACCCTAAGAGTGACCTCATCTTGAGGTAACAAGTAATGATGTCAAAGCACAGGATTGGTATCCATTATATCCTTGAGTACCCTAAGTCTCAGGATACTTGCACCATTGCTATGATGAGATTAATAATTGACTTATCCATATGATAATCTCATAGTGGGTCATTTGATGTACTTACTACCCTTAGTAAGCATCCATATGTTAACTCTAAACATCTCATGTTTATAGTTCATGAGATCTACTGCTCGATTAAATCAAGGAATATAACATATGCTAGTCTGTCTAGATTAATAATGTTCTATCTTATTATTCCTATAGTTAGGGATTATTTAGATTGCACATGATAGAAATTTCATTATCATGATCTCATCATGATTTCCTTCATAATATGTTTTGTATCATGGACTTGATTAATTCGATTTAAGATCAAAATTAATTCATCTATAAACAAATATCAAATTAACAAAAAATGCCTTTCACTTTATTAATCAAAATAAAGTTGTACAAAAGTGCTTTAGAGCATTACTCTAACACCTTTTATGATTACGATTTATGTCAGATAAGGGAAGTTATAAGAACACCAATGGGTGTTTACCTTACGGGATGCTTCTGACAAAAATTATTGCCCATTATGGTGTTGCTTTTGATAATTTGGACTAATATCAGCCTGCAAGGTAAAATTCCTCCATTCCTTTTCAATATGTGTATAAGCTGAAAGAGCACGTATAGGTTGACAAGAAGACTGAATCAGCTGTAGATGTCATGTGACCTTATCTAGAGAGATAGAATCCCATTACCTCCCAGGAAGCCAACACTCTTATACTCTAACAACATATGCGGGATACTAGGTTCACCTAGGACCAGATGAATGTCCTGATAACCACAATGTAGGAACAAGTCATTGAAATGAAGAACCTGCCCCAAATCCTCTTCACCACAATCAAAGACCAAGGATACTTTCCTTCAAAAAGATACCATTTTTAATTTCTTTAGGAATGATTTTAAATCATGGATTTTTGTGATGCTCTGAATATTTAGGTTTATGGTTTATGTTTGCATGGATATTTTGATTTGCATGTTTAGTTTCTTCCCATCCTTTTTAATAATGACAAAAGGGGAGAGTAGATAGATATATTTTTTAGAACATGCTATATGTTGCTATTATATATAACATGCTTTAGAATATATTGATGCTAAATGTTTTGAATTGTTTTGAATGTTTATATTGAATGTTTTCATAATTGAATATGCTTAACTCTAAGCTTGTATTTAAGTCCCTTTCATTTTGACAAACGATAGGCTCTTACTAGTTAAAGATAGTAAGAGACTCCTTCTAATCATAGTTTTTAGTAAGGACTTATATAAAGATTATAGGAATTTTTTCCAAATCTTTCACAAATATTTGAATCGTTTGAAAATATATCTATTATTTCTTGTCATCATCAAAAAGGGGCTGATTGATGGCTCAAAGCTTCTAATTTAATGATTTTGGTGATAACAATTAATAATATTTAGTTACATTTCAAATTCAAATTTATTACCGAATTATCTCATTCATCCAAAAAATAACACTATAAAAATTGTTATATAACTTAGTTATCTATTTAAATGAGAGGATAAATATCTAACAACTCCTATTTTTCAAGAACTAACTTAACAAACTCATTCAAACAATCACAAACAGTTCCATAAAATATGGAATGGATAGTCCCTATCATTTATATACGAACGAAAGAACATGTTATCCACCCGGTTCAACAGTTGGCTCTGAGACACATTCATAAACTTATCCAAACTTCTAGATATTTGAAGATACTGTCATAAATGATATGGAAGATATTTTAACAAATTAAAAACCGACTCAATTAGCTAGTTTATCATAAAATTAAAGCAACGACTTGTATATATGAAGAAATTTTCAAAAGGATCATTAAAGAAAACTCTTATTTAAGGAACAATTATTGCATCCACTCATAACTATATTTAAAGTATATACGTAGCAGTTATACTTAGACTTGAAAGTATTATCTTTATCTACCTTCTAAGCTTTAGGAAGTGAAAACACTCTATTTAAAGAGATTATCCATTGGCTCATATTGAGCAAATCCTACTTTCAATTGTTGAGAGCTTGTAGTGGCTTACTAAATATTACTAATGTAGAAGGTTAAAGAACCTTGTAAAAGATGTACTTGTAAGCTTAGAGAGGCTCGTCAAATCACTACTTAGAGATTTTGGTGAAATACTTAAGTGGGATACTTAGAGACTAGATGTAGACTTGGCTATAAATCGAACTAGTATAAATTGGTTATGCTATTCTTTCTCTTTCCTTATCTTTTAAATTTCTGCACTATAGCTATTATTGTTTTCAAATTGCAAAAAGCCTCGTTTTATTTTAAATTTTAACAACCGCCTGTCTTTTGTACGAACCAATAGTAACTTGTGAAAATTTTCAAGTCACACACAATTCACTCATCTCTTACATGTATTTGCTTTATCAAAATCCTTATTACGAATTTAGAAATTTTATTTTCTGACATTTTCAAAGAAAAGAGGTCTCTCATTAGATCTCTCCGACCTGGTTATGGTCTTAATTCAGTTCAGTGCCTTGAGTTGTGCATGATCTGGTGTCTAATGTTTATCTTATCTCTTGAATCAACTTGAAATCAGCTGTTTATTGTCCATTACACCAGCGTCGAAAGCCAGGGTTTTCCATTAAAATTTTCTTTTAAAAAAGTTGTCAGGATTCGGTTTGGACTGGTTTACTAGTACATGGTCAAGCCACATCTGACAATGATATTAATAATATATTTCCACAACCACTCCACAGCTGTGTTTGGTAAGAACAAATGCAGAATAAACTTGCAGACCAACGTGGAGAGTTATGATGGTCTTCAGAAAAGCACCGGTTCCCGATTGCAAAACCGGCAGGAATAACAGAGAGCAGTCAACCACGTCGATGGAAACTGCTAGATTTTACACCATTCTCCTTTTCTTTCCATTCCCAATAGCGATAGTTCATTTGATTCAAGCATTAAACGTGGATGTTTCTAAAGAATTGTACACCAAGACAAAGCATACATGATCTGGGAGCCAAAGGTCCCACCTCACAATGTCTCATAATTAAAAACGAGACAGGCAAGCGGTGAATCCGCATGATTCAGTCTGTTTAGGCCCGGCCAGTAAAGATTGGGGATGAAAAGTTCGTCTTGACAGTTTTCTGCTATAATCTCAGATTTGTCTGAGTGTGTAAATTCTGTGGGCAAATGGGACAAGACATGCAGTGTATTGATCCATTGCCAGTTTGCATTAGTGTTGAGGTGGTGAAAAAAGGGGCTTGGATTTTTATTTTAACCTTGGAATGGTTCTTGGTGGGACTTCAAAACAAACTGATTTTGACTAGTAATTTGGAGGCTTTCATTTGTCACCATTACGGATCAGGTTGCCGACTTTTATGATTGGTTATCCTGCTCAGAGACAGCCGTAAAAAGAGAAACATAGAGACCAAATATATTGGGAATTGGAGTATTTAATGGATGCCAAGTCAGGAAATCCACCTCCTAAGCCACTCCAGCCAGCCAACACCTACTAGCATTTATCTAATAACTCTTCTAAGTAATCTGGGCACAATTACTGATATAAATATTATGTTTTGTCGATTTTGTTGGATGAAATGAATGAACAGTTTCACTTTGTGTATGTGCTAACAGTTCAATCATTATTGTTACATCTCATCATCTCACAGTCACACACAAATGATAAAGTAACTTGTAGTTTACTCTGCTCAGACCACATATCTCGCGAGACAAATATCATAGGTCATTATTATGTTACTACTCTTTTCTATGCATAATACAACGTTGTTTTACAAATTGCCTCCCTTTTACACTTTCAACCTTTTTCGTGTCATTTTATAAAAATAAAGTGGGATCTCAAATAAACATATCCTTTATTACTCTAATTTTATCTCATTTCTTTATTTATTCAAAATATCATCATTAGGATTTCTTCCCATATCTTCTCATCTCATTAACATGTACTAATTTAATAGATATTTGAATAACTTTAAAACATAATTAAAAATAATAATTTGTTTATTTTATATTAATTAAATGAGATTATTTTAATTTTTATTTTGAATAATGTAATATCTTATCATTGTTATATACAATTACCATCAATTTAATTTAATTTTTAAGTAATCTGGAGAATTATTTGAAAACCTTATATATTGATTAACTACTTAAAATAATGAACCATTTGTTCACATCATAATATCAATCTTTAAATATATATTATATTCTTTTTTCATAATTTTGATTATAAATATATATGGACTTCTCAATCCTCAATTAATTTTAAAATTATGTATTTATTTCAATTTGTATATTTAATTAAAGATAAGAAATTATGATTCAAAATTACTTTTTTTTTCCCTTAAATCTTTCTCATATAAATCTCACAACTCTTCAAAGCATCTGTGTAAAATAACCCTGCCCAATCCTATCTAATATCCAAAACAACACGTTTTAGACATTGAACAGGACTATTTTTGGACAGAGAACTCGAACAACTCCAAGTTGGCCTAAGCTTGTCACCATTTAAGTTCAGATCAATATAAGATTAGCGCAAACTTTAAAAGCAGTATATTTGATGTATAGAAGAAATTTAAACCTGCTCAGAAAGTGCATAAATTTCGCATCAAATTTTATTAATTATTTTAAAATATGCGGAATGCGTAGTTTAAGATAGTCGTGGGAGATAATATTAATAAATTTTAATTATTTCAAAACTTCACAATTCTTAAACTATAAATATGCGCTGAAGAAATGAATAAAAGTAAGAAAATATTTTTAATAAATTGAATAGACGATCGTCTCTTGGTAGTTTCACCTAAACGTTTACTCTTTTAAATGATATGAAAAACCAATAAATAATGTAATATTGTGAAAAATAATGATAGTAACACAAAAACTAACAACCTTTATAATTATACTTGCAAGTTTACAATAGCAATAAATGAGATGGGATAATAAAACGTAATTCCAGAAAAGATCAAAGATGCTTTCTTGTAAACAAAATCAAAAAGGGTTGGCCCATTTTAATCTAATGGACCAAATTAATCAACATGAACTATAAGCCCGTGGGATTGACATTCATCACTATTTCTGTAAGTCGATAAAACCAACGTAGTGCTTGCTACGCTGCACTGTGTCACTGATCAACTCTTTTGTAAGTATTACTCATCAAATTTTTTATTTTAATTATTTTTTTCTAATCTTGATTTATTAAATATATGAAATCAACGTAAATATACGTAACAAATTTAATCAAAATAGAAAATCTAATTGTGTCAACCTCGATTCAAAGCAGCGGTGGCATTACATTTGTCCAATTCTGACCAGATTTTTATAAGACATTCAACTTATGAAATTGTGTGGTGGTGGTAGACAGACTTGATGCCAAAGACATTGGGTCATATCATCTCTAGTACGTTAATAGTTTCACTTTACAGCCTACTGGAATATATATATATATATATATATATATAGACACATCAATCAAGAACTCAGCTGATGATGCAGGTACAATTTTAGTCTCTTCTGAAAGTTTCCAAGACAATAAGAATTCAAATTTTGACAATCTGTACTCGTATGAATGCTTCACTTAATTCACCAGGACAAAGTGATAAGTACTTGTTAACAACAGAACAAACATGACAAACAGGATTAGATTTAGTTTAAAACTGCTTATGTTGCAATTTTGTGAGACATATAAGAAGATGCAGACAGTGGACCTTTGAATCTTGTCCTTAATTTTATTTTTAATGTGATTTGGAGGTATTCAACATTGAGTGGGAATAATTCTTTCATAACTATATATAGACTCGCCTTTTCTCTTTAATTATACCCAAACGTACTTCTAGTTCCACTCAATTGATATGTACTTGAGGGATGGGGGATACATACGATGGCCAAAATGCGACTAGCAGAGAGCGAGAAAAACAAGGGAGAGTTAGTACGCAGATAAACAAGAAACATATAAAACGCCTAGCTGGATGAATTAAACCACATATATGTGATATGGTCTAAGCTTGTTTCTGCGTCCTTCATTTAAACCGCACAACTCATTAAGTTACGATGATAGCGATAATGATGTGATTCACGAACCTCCATTATTTGGCAGTCATATAGATCTTAAAAGATCTTGTGGGACTTTGGGTTTTGATATAGTGAGAAAAGTCATAATTTTAACGAGTGGGGCTAAGGCACCGTTTGGTTCAGCTTTTGGTTGGTGGAAAAATACTTTTTTCCACCGCAAAAG
>JAOSBO010000008.1:21597379-21608350 GCA_027563915.1 Erythroxylum rotundifolium
AATTGCATAACAATTATTCCAGGGATTTTATCTTTATGATTAATAATTAAATAATTAAAAATACTTAAAGATAAAGAGTGCCTTTTTATTGAATAAAACAAATTTTACACAATTAAAATTACAACCAAAATTGGCTGCAAGGGCATACCCCAACAGCAGTGTCGTGCTGGTGCATGAATGAGACTATCAATGGCAACGTGGCAACGATGGAAGCTACAAGTGCGACATTAGAGGAGCCACCTTTAGTGACTTAAGGATGGAGCTACCGTCGGTGGTAGTAGCCTTAGAGAAGGATGGCAGAAGCTGCAGTTTCTTTATGGCTACTAAGGTTTCAGTTAGTATTGTTAGGACTTTAATAAAATAAGATGAAGGGAGCTTCGAAGCAGGTTTACGAATGACTTTTTCTAATCACAAGGATAAAGTCATTCCATAGTTATAAAAAGTAGTGTTTGGTAATGAGGATAAAGGTATGCTAAACCTTGAATAAAGATTGCTTGGACATACGTTTAAGTGTGACATAAACTAAGAAAAAGAAAACTTATTTACATTTTGGATTAAAGTAATATTACTAAATTAAGTTATTTTAAATAAGGAATAATGTTTACAAGAAACCTTTAATCAACCTTCCTGCGGTTAGCCCATTAAAGCCATACCTGAGTTGTCCAGTGACCTGTAAAAAGTGGGTACAATCCTTAGGAGTGTGGTAATACATCTAAGAAATTATTGCAATATAAAGTTGATCCACCAATAAACCTTCGCTAAGTGCACCAAAGCCTGGATTTTTTGTAGTGACATCTTTTCTTGGTTGGCAATGCAAAGCAAAGAACCTTACTAAAGTTTGACATGTCGTAAATCCTCTTGGCGCGAGATAACTCTCTCTAAGAAACTTATCAAAATATCCCTGTGACTTCAAAGAAGGATAACAAATTTTGAATTTAATCTTTTCTTGGTTTTTTTTTGTGATTCCTAACTTTTATCTCATATTATGACATTTTCTCTCATATTATGCCAAATCTTTGTAGTCTAACTCATAGTAGCTAAAATCCTTGAATGATTCAACAAACTTGATTTCGTTTTCGCGGATTTAACTTGGAAAAGAAAATTATCCATACTAATGGGAAAATGATTATTCATTTCCTTCTCATCTTTTGTGATTCTTTATTGGAGCAAATAACAACAACCACCATTTCATCCAACATACATCCTTAATTTAGTTAAGTTCCAATCGTAATTTTAAAATTATTTTAAAATCTAACAACCCATTCTAAAATTAAAGTAGTTATTTTCTTAATATTATTAAGATTAATAATTAAATTGATTCCTAACCAATTTTTGAAAATTAATTTCTAAAATTAGAATTAACTATTTTCAATTAGAATTAAATTAATTAATTAGACTCTTTAAAATTCAGAAAAGTGTTTTCTTAAATAATTAAGAAAGGTGTTACTTAATCAAATTTATTTATTTTAATTTTATTGAAATGAATAAAATTTATTGATTTTATTTGTTTAGAGGATTTATTTATAACCAATAAGTTTCTTGATTTATTAAAGAAGATATTTTTCAGGATTAAATTTTGAAAGAGTGTTTCAATTTATTAATTTAAAAATTAGCTCCCTTTAATATTTTGAAAATATTTTTCTAATTTATTAAGGAAATGACTTTCTTAATTAAATTTAAATTTTTTATTTAATTTTGAAAATAGTTTCCTTTTAATTTTAGAAAATAGTTTTCTAATTAAGGAAGAGTATTTTCTAATTAGATTAGAAATAGTTTTCGAATTATATTAGAATGTATTACTTATATAATTTTGAAAAAGGATTTTTTCTACTTTATAATAAGTAAGAAGAATAATTTATTGATATTGTTTTCAATTAAACTATGTTAAAGAAGTCAATATATTTGGAAATAGTTTCCAATTGACTTTGAAAATTGTTTTCAAATCAAATTAAATTTCTAATTGGAATAGGATTTAGTTTATTTAGGAATCAATGTATTTAATCTAATTTAATTTTTCAAAGGAGTTGAATCTTTTGTTTTAGATTATGAAGCTCAATAGCTAGAATCAAATTGAGCTTCATATTTTATGTATATAATTTGATTATGAATACTTAAGGTACATTATTTGTATGATTGATATATATATATATATATATATATATATATATATATATAGAGAGAGAGAGAGAGAGAGAGGTATGTTAAATTGCAAATTTAATGTATGTGATATTATTACATGTAATTTTGTGTTTAATGAGATGAACAAAATTAAATCCATCGTTAAAATGTTAAGTACACATTAAGAATATGATTATTGTCTTCTATTGTTATAAGAATAAACTAGAGTTCTGTTTATTATTATGCTTGTTGAGTAAACTTAAGGTCGGTTTAACTCAAGTATGTTAAATTTTATGACAATGTGTTCTACTTAACTAAATTTGTGTGATTTCTATGAGCACACTCATGATCACATGAATTTAGAGGTAGGGTTAAGAATGACATATAAGATATGTTTTGACAAGAGTTGTTACCTAATAGACCTAGGACTCACATGAGATGTCACTAATAAAGTTATTATCTACCTAATTTAAGTTTAGTTAGTTTGCTCAACAAACTTAAGATTAACTAAATTTGAATAGGATATCTTTCCGAATAGTAGTGAGGGGTATTATTTCGAATAAAATAGTGAAAGTAACCAAATATGTGATTAAAGTCCTAATCTTATTTGGTAGTCATGGCATATAATTAATTACTTACTTTTCTTATATTTATATTCTGTTTTGAGTGGATTTTACCTTGTTTTGTATAGTTAATACTAAGTTAGAGAACTAAATTTATTAGACATAGGTAATGTTAAGAAGATTTCTCAAAATTAGAAGCAAATTTTATATTTTTTTTATTTAAATTTGTTAAAATCCTTGTTGAGGATTTGGTGTTAAAGTTTTGGAGATATGTCAAAATCATATAAATGAAAAAATTTATTGACATTTTGAGTTGAATAATATCTCATAAACTTTGATGACAACAGGTAAGGTGTAAGTTAATATCATGATAGTAAGATGTAAGATGTCGTATACTATCCTAATGAAATTGTATCACTCAATTTACCCTACTAAAAGAATATTTTTGGACTATAATTAAAGGCATTTGCTATATAATGATAATAGTTATTATTAGAAGAAAATGATTGCATGAATTTTTTAGCCTATATGTGATATGATAAATATCATATGTATTTCTAATTCATGCTTATAAGTATTTGATATTGAATTTAGATTCAACGCTATTATAATGTTCAATCCATAATAAAAAATAGATTGTTGATTAAAAATAGTTGATCCAAGTTTACTCAAATATTTTATATGTGTTAAATCAAAGGAGACTTATGTTTAGCATAACTGGCAAGAATACAAAGTTGGATAATTAAAACTATTCTTTTATGTCATGTTTGTTAAATCAACATGATGAGAATCACAAAGTTACATATAAGGACATATGTATCCTTTTGATTATGAGCAGTATGAAACTTATGAAACTTGTTAAGTTGAATAACCAACTCAACTTTTGATGAAAGAATGACGATTGTATTGAATTATTAAATTTATAAATGTGTTATATCAGATAGAATAACAATTTATAAAAGGATGATATTTATATTTCATTATATTACTAATGAATTTATATGATATAGTCATATATATATCTATTACATAAAATATTGATTTAAATATTTTGAAAAGTTTAAATAGTTTAAAGATAAGTAGAAACTAAGCATTGAGAATGCTAAAACACTTTGATGAGATCGATATGGTAAGTTTTAAATTTTTAGTTATCTATAGAGAATGAAATTCTCTGATAAATACTTTCACAATAAAATTCCATAAAAGTATAGATTTATGAAATGAGGAAAATACATTATAAGATATTGTATAATGCAATATTTATTTCTTTTATAATGATGCCTAGTATAATGACTTACTTTCAATAGTTCCAATTGAATCGATTAACAAGATTTCATATTAGATATGAAATGCTAATTCTTTGAAAGAGTCAAAGTTAATGATTTAAGGATGTGATGCTGAGCTAAAGCATGAATTATCTACTAAGTTTAGAACTAAATTAGATAATAAAAGGTTATGAGATATCTAGAAGGTTGGATATAATCTTGCAGACCTATTAAACAAATTGTTTGTTTTAATGTATGCTTATAGGAGAATGGTTATCAACATAAATAAGTAAGATGAAATTTGGAATGTTCAAATCTCATGATAGACATCCAATTAGCGCTAGTGCCTTTGTTGATACATTTGATGTATAGTTGAAAGGCGATAAGAAATTTAAAGATTCACTTTCACGATAAATTCAAAGAGATTATTTTGGAGATGATTGTGAATTTATCATATCTACATGAAGTTTGTGAGAGTATAGTTTTTCTCTTCAATAAGAGTATATAGAAACATAATGGTCATAGAGAACAATAATTCTAAGTTTCAATTATTGAAAATATAATTATCCGAGAACATCTCTTATTGGATATGAAAAGGCAATAACTTAATTCTTGGAATTAAATCTATAGAAATAGATTGGAAGTTGTTTACGTATTCTAAGCTTAAGTACGTACATAATGTACTAAAGACTTATACTTGTGAAGTATTAAAGATATCCATTATTCTATTTATAAGTTGATATTTGAGTTAAAAATGATAACGATATCAACTTTAGAATTAAATTCTAATTGAGGTCTATTTTACTTTGAATAATATCATTTTAAGATTAAAAAGGTTCTAATTGTAGCAACAGTTATTACTGAATTCATAATACATTTTTATTTAGTGGAAATGATTATTTAGATCAAAAAGTTTCTCCATGAACTTGATAGGCATTATTCAAGAAAACAATGTACTATAGAACATTAAAGCCACTAGGAATGTAAAAGGAGTTGAGGTCTCATCAAAGATCCAAGGATGTATTTACGCAAAATTTTCTTAATTATGGTGATAATTAAGATGAAAGATGTAAGATAAGTAAGTTCTAACTATAGAGAATCTTTTGGAATTCTCTCATTACGCCACTATCCTAGCAGTAGCATGATAAAAATATGGTAGTATGGTATATTTTACTTAAATGATAGGCTTAGTGCAAGTGGAATATTGTTGGTTTATGTCATATAACAAATCCATTAGTTATAGTTTACTAAAATAATTTAAAGGCATTCATTATCTTATACATATTTAGATGTATATGGTAAAGTCCATGGAATAATTATACATTACAAATGAAATTATGATGAGATTAGAATTATAAGATTCATATTGCATTTATATATTATCCTTAAATTGTTCCTAGTCATTTTTCTATTAAGACTAGACATTAATAGAATGTAAAATGACTAGTACCCATTATGTTTTTCCTTATGAAGGAAGTAGTCAATCTTATAGGCTAAATGATGGTGATTCTTAAATAAATGTGTGGTTTCTTGTTAGAGAAAAAGTTCAATAAACTAACCCCATATAAGAGATCCATTTGGAACATTACTTGTATGTTTATAGAAATTCTTATTATGATGATTGTATAAGTGATCCTTTGACCTAAGATCTCCAAAGTTATCTTCTATAAGGATTGTTATTTTTTGATATTATTATGACCTATTCTAGTTAAAGGTAGCTCAGTCAGTAGTCATTGAATGTAGCATGAACTATTTGGATTTAGTTGTATGATCAAGATAAGATTCTTCACCTTAAAGTAATTAGGGAGAATGTGATGTTGCTCTCGATTAGCATTAATTCAAGAAATTATTTGCCAAGGTGGTATGAAATTTTGTAAATTGTTTACAAATCTCATTAATTGAATCAATAACTAATGGTAAAGATTTAATATGATTAGACTCAAAATAGAGTAGACATTAATTTCATGCTATCTAATTGGAATATCGCATGATAAAAGGATTGAATTATATAGAAAAATCATGCACGAAAAGGTTGGTCAAAACTACTTTGACATTCCTAAATATTTTGGTGGTCATGAATTGTTGCCAAATATCAATCTTGATCAGTGGATATAAATTGTCTAATCAGAGAATTAAAGATAAATTAAGGGAGTTTAATTTATCTAATCCTAAATATGATCTAAGGTTATAATTTCTATCAATTGCCAACATATTTGAGAACCTAATGGTTCACACACAATTAACGGGTTGAAGAGAGCAAAGATATTTTAACAAAGTTAAACTTGATTGTAAAGTTTGAGAAATTTTATGATTAAATAAGGATCAATATGAGATATTAGATCTTATTTGGGCATAATTGATGTTTAATTAAAATTGTTTACATATTAAAATATCTAAAACCTATTATAAATAACCTTAAACTCCAATAGAGCTAACACTCCTTACCTAACCCTCTTTAAAACAATTGTAGAGTTCTTTCAACTCGTTTTATGGATACCATAGGAGTCTAGATATTTTTGTAGCTATAGAAGTTGAAATGAGCTAGTTTCAGAAACAGTTCAAGGGATACGACAAAATTATGGTCAAACTTCGGGATAAAGTACAAATTATGGTTCTTCCTTTATTATAATTTATGTGTTAATCCTTTTATAAAAATTTTAGTGATATTGGCTTTCAGGAAAGTAAAATATGAAAAAATTTTATAATTATTCTGTTGCATGTAGTATTAGATCCTTAGCCGATTTCCCAACACATAGTCCTCACCACTCCTCTTGAAGTTTCTATTTAATATATTTTAATTTTCATAAAATAACGAATATCTTAATTCTATCCTAAATAATATGTCATCTCCTAAATTTTATCAGTTTCATTAGTGGCATTTAATAGAACATATTATATTGTTCATGATGTCATTCAAGAGCTTATTTGTAATAGCTACTATTATTGAGTATGCTAGATGATAAATGACAAAATATAGACACGTGAAAATTTAGTATGCATTAGAGAGTAAGAGGTTCCAATTACCTTTAAATTAAATATAATATGCAAGAAAAGAAGGTAAAATAATGCTTATTACGAGATTTAAAGAAGCATGAAATTGTTAAGGAAATTTGATCTATTTTTGGTTTCTAGTTTTATAGCCACATTAATGATCAAATTGAATTGCTTATTATCAATTCAACATATATGTTACAAGATATTTTAATTATACCTCATAAACATGATAGGTTAATAAGATGAGTAAGTTTTTTCTCTTGGCATTTCTGGTGATTCTTGAAGCGCCCATTATAAGCTGTTAAAGCTTGATAAGGCAAGACAAACCTTCCATTACTAGGGTGAATATATAAGCAGAAATCAGATCGCCCTATCTAGGTCCCCTAGCATTCTTGAAATGCTTGGAGAGAACACCATTGACCAGCACAATCAAAGACGGAGTTTGAGTAAATTCTATAATACATTTTATGAACATTGGTGGAAACTCTAAAATTTTAAGTATCAATCTCACAAAACTCCAGTTTACCATGTTATACGCCTCATAGAAGTTGAATTTCATCATGTATACTTTTCTTCCTAAAGAATAGTCTTTCACTAGTTCTTGAAGTAAAAGGATGTTATTACCTATACTTCTACCTGGCATATAAGCTCTTTGGTTTAATGCAATTGACTATCCAATGGCCCCTTCAATCCATTAGTTAGCAATTTCACGAACACCTTCTATAACAAGTTGCAGCACGAAATAGGTCAAAACTCCTATAAATACTCAAGATGTTTCTTCTTAGGTACAAGATATACAAAGGTATTGTTCATCTCTTACAATATTTTTCCATTTTGGAAAAAATCCATGACTGCGTCTACTACTAATTGCCCTGTGATGTCCCATGTTGTTTAAAAAAACTGAATTGTGAACTTATCCAATCCGGGAGCTTTGGACGGGTGGAGTTTGAAGACTGTCTCCTTTATGTCGTTAATAGCTACTACCTTAGTTAATCTATTCTTCTGATCTTCCCTAACCCCTTTTAGTATTTTTTCTTGCTATCATAAGTGACACTTATACTCTCTTAGCCCATTAACTGGGAAACTGCAATCTAGCCATGTTAAGAAGAGTTTGTTGATCATTATGTGACTTCCCATTGTTGTCTCGTAAATGAACAATCCTGTTTGTGTTACATCTAGCCAATATGGATGCATGAGAGAACTTGATGTTTTCATCTGCTTTTCTAAGCTAGTTAACTCTTGCTTTCTGCCTTTGTATTAGTTCAGCATCTTCTAAACCATAGAATGGTATGAAATTCAAAGTTAGGAAAGGAAGTCACATCTTTCACCTTGAAATTCCACCTTCAAACTAATGTCCAAACCTTAAAAGAAAGCATTAAAATATGATACTTTGTAGTAGTCTTCATAGAAGGAATATAAATATGTATGTAAAATCAATTCTAGTCAAAGGTCCAAATAATTATATAATGAAAAATAAAAAGTGAGTTTTTTTAGTAACAAAATTGACTTTAACAAAGTATTAAACATATAAAGGGTGTGGGAACTATAATTAGAAGTAATTCATCAAACTAAAAGCAAACATATCAAACATCAAAATATAGAAATAAATAGATAAATAGAAATACAAAATAGATGAAGAAGAAAATCTAGTCACCTATAGATTGAGAAAATTTGATGAGGGAAGTTAGACAAACAAATTAGGGATTTAGGGATTTAAAAATTAGAGATATAGATAGACTGATGAGGGGAGGGAGGGAGGAGATGATTTAGGTCATATTTTTAAAACTAAAAATGATGTAATTTTATTACTTAAAAAATGAATTTATTTTAAGCAATAAAAAATTAAGTCAAGTCACAAAACTTTTGTTTGAACCTAAGCCTGAGCTAAAACTTGATCCAAAAATTATAACTTTTTAAACTTTCAACCTGAACCCAACCCCAAAAATTGGTCATATCAAGTTTCACATGTTGACTTCAGACCAAATCCAAGCTAAATTGTCATCTCAACTAGGTTTATATAGATATTAATGTAGAAATGATATATATTTTAAGTAAATCTTCCAAATTTACAATTTGATTATGATAGTATTGTTATATATTATATTTTTAGTAAAGTATATAACAGTTGCTTAATTTGGAATAAACGTTCGATTTATTATTTACTCATGTGAATAATCACTTTTATTGAGCTTTATAAATGAAAATTAAAAAAGTTAAAAATTATTAAAAGGTTAAAATATGAATATTTCTAATAGCAATATTAATATCATAGAGAAGATTAAAATGAAAATAATAAGAGATAATATTTTACCATGTTTTTAGCTTTAAGTCCTTACTACTTAAAGTTGTAGTTTGAAATTACTCTTTTAGGAAGTTTTCTTCTTCTTCTTGCTAAGTAATGTTTTAAAATTTTCCTTTCCTATTTAAAAACCTAAGGTAAGAGAGAAGTTTCAATCATGGTTTCTTTCCTAAACGAGAATGAAAACAAAGCCTTAATTACCATCCTCTAACCTTATTTCTCATCCAGTCCCTGAACCTCCATCAATTCCTAACCTGATTTATGTTCCAAGTGCTTCTTATTCTCATTCTAATCCCTCCACTATAACTCCTCCTCCAATCTCCAACCGTGGCCTATTTCAAACCATGATTCTTCCCTCTGCCAATTATATGACTTATTCCACTCTCCCCTTTAGGTCACACGCTCATTGTGTTACTTCCTCTACCGTAATCATTTTTTGACCTTTTCCCTCAATTTTTTATCTTAGATAGGAAGGAGTTTTTAATTCCCCTACCTTGAGTTTAGACACTAACATCCAAAAATTAACTGTTTAAACATGATGTAATATAGTAGGTGACTCAAGTAACATAAAAACATTAATTTTTTTCCTTAGAGACAAGAAGATGGGACTTCACTAGTTTGACAACCTATTAAGATAATTAATAGGGCTTTATTATTCATGTTATAAAAGGTTAAAATAGTTATAATTCAGTGTCTTTACTATATGTTTTATTTGAATCATATGATATTTTCCTATAATTAATTCATTGTCTTATAAGTGATTATGTGAGGCAAAAACTCATATTTAACTGCAATTTTCTCTGCAGTTGTCCAATCACGGAGACATTGGACTCATTTAAAATCTAACCAGATGGAAAAAAAACTTTGTAGAAGGCATCGAAAATTAATTTAAACTTGAAATTTTCAAAACAATTGAGTAAATTGGAGAATCTAGCAACACAACACTAATGTGAATCTATATTAACCCACTGTTAAAGAATATTCAAATATGTTTGAGGAGTAGTTACCTATATGGTATCATTTCTAACCTATGTCCCATAACAATTGTGTATGTTTCATATCTATGTTCACTTCTCTAGAAAGCATTGTTAATCATTATAAAACATAAGCTCAATAAGGTATTATATTAGAGTTGTTTTTGTAGCATTTATAAAGGATTTGGAGCAAGGACTATCAAAAGATCAACCTTAATTTGGACATAATCAAAATATATTTTTCTATCTTTCCTTCTTTTATTTCTTTTATGATAAGAACATTTTGTTTTAGTTTTTTTTTCATTATGTTTAATAGCTAAATTGCTAATATACTTTGTGATGGATATTTTAACTTATATGCACGATGAATTATTGTTTAGTTAAATGTATTCTCTTTGATCTTAGTTAATGAGTTTATTGCTAGCCAACAGATTTAATTATTGAAATTCTATGACAAACTAAAAGGAGAAGTATGATTCATACACTAGGAGAATAAACACCTTAAATATAGAGAAAGGAATTTCCTAGACTATTAATTATATTTAATGAGTTTAATTAATTTGATTTATGCATCAAAATATGATAGTTACCTAATTAAATATATCCACATATCACGAAAGAGGGCATAGATACATTAAGTTAATTGTTATTTCAAGCTAAGTAATTAATCTTGCATGAAAATTAGAATTTGATATAAGTGAACCACAAAACCTTAAAGTTAGTTTTATTTATTTCTCTTTATTTAATTATCTTTTCGT
>JAOSBO010000008.1:21608450-21630480 GCA_027563915.1 Erythroxylum rotundifolium
TTAGAATTTGATATAAGTGAACCACAAAACCTTAAAGTTAGTTTTATTTATTTCTCTTTATTTAATTATCTTTTCGTCATTACTTTAGCAATTTAATTATTTTTCCTTAAATCATATTTATAATATTTTTATAGTTTGGATTGGATTAATAAACATAGTGGCATACTCCTTATGGGATAAACACATAGAATACACTAAAATTTATTACGTGCTACAATTCATAATAAAGCTTTTAGTATCATTATCAAGGACTATTTAGTTACTAGTTTGTTAATCTTTACTTTATTTTATGTTTATCCTACTATATTTGTTAATATTTGGTCTCTCTTCTATGTTGCATTTTTATAATTGATATCATAATAAAAAATCTTTAGACTTAGCAGTAAAATAACAAATATCTCTAACCAACTAAAGATGGTGTTAAATTATGACTTAGGCAATAGGGAGGTGTGCTATCAATATGGCATGCATGGATATCATTCTCTTGTGTGAAAGAACATAAAGCTACCCACTATTGTTCACTCAAGGTTACAAGCCCTAAGTTTTACTACTTATAATCATGGTAATTACCACAAGCGCATGGGTCATTCATATAGTACATAAGGTATTGATCCCACGAGGAAGGGAAATAATCCTAAAATCTAAGATCGTCCTAAACTACAATGATTTTGAAACAAATAACTAAAATAAATTAAATCAATCACAATCAAATATGAGAATTTAAAGGACCAGAAGAGTAAACAAAATAGCAAACTCACAACCAACCCGAAATTAACCTAGAAATTACTAAGAGAGAGAAAGGGGATTTTAATTCGAAATTAATGGGAACCTAACCAATTATGTAAATACTGAATTAACGAGTCTAGACAGTCCTAGGGTGAATTACTCTCTCTGAAGTTGTAATTCTTAACCCTAATCGATATTCCCTAATTCAAATTATAGGAATTGCGATCTCTCAATCTGCAATTGCTCCAAAACCTAAATTAGTTCTAAAATTGGCTATTAACTTATTGAGAATCTATACTTGATCTCTCATTACACGACTCTACTGGTTTAATCCAATTCTCTACCTATCGATTCACTTAACTCTCGTTAGCCCAAATCGATGATTTTTACCTAGCTCGCCCTCTTAGTTTATTGCCGGATTATCAAGAACAGAATTGAAATCATAATCAAATCGGTAAAAACACAATCAATTGAATTTCATTAATCTCAAGAATTGATATCCAAAGCTGAGTATAACCTTGACTCAACATTCAACATAACCAATCTCAACACCTATTTCAATTCTATACATAAGTAAAACTGAAATAAATGGAAATACTGTCGAGAATGGAATCTCGGGACGGCGACGGCACGAAACCACCTATTCCGGGAAGTACTTCGCATTTAGCTCAACCCCGTGTCTCTCTTACTTTGTCTCCTTCCTCCATCTCTTGATCTCTCTCTAGTTTTCTCTCGGAATTAACAGAATCTCATTTTTTTGCATGACTCTCTAGGCTCTCCAAAAACTGCTACCTCTTGTCTCATAATGTTTTATTTATTCTGTGGAAGACCTAGGTCAAAGTCGGGGTCGAAGCGGTCCAAAAAGTCTTATGAAACTTGAGTTTTAGCATCAGCCTGAAGTAGGGCACGATAGTGGCCCTGCCTGCCATGATCGTGGCTAACACTTTAACCTTTCTATCACAATCGTGGCTTGATGTGCACGATCTTAGCCTGATTGGACACTCTTTGTGACAATCGTGCTCCAAGTGCACGATCGTGGCCTGGCTGTTGTTGGTCCATCCTTCTCTGTCACAATCGTGGGCTATATCTTTGTCCTGAAACTCTTCGCATCTTCTCCTTTCTTCACGGTTTACCATCAAGGGACCTCAAATATATAATAGTTAAGCTCAAAGATTCATACTAACCCATAAAAATGCTTAAACACCAAAACTAACACAATTAACATATAAATACTCACTCAACACTTAATTTAACACTAAATACTTAACAAATTAAACCCTAAAACACAATGCAAATCATAACTATCAACATCCTCTCACTTAAACAATTGCTTGTCCTTAAGCAAACAAAACAACACATAACAAGCACAACACACACAATGTAATAATGAGACAATGACTTTAATGTCATGAAATAAATTTAATCTTGAACATAATCTTACAAGTTATATCTAACCATTAGCATGCAAAATCTATGTCTAAGGGCTTTGAACTAAATATACAACTTAATCAAAATCTAAGTGTTAATTTATTTACCCTTTTTAATTACACACACACATTAATAATTCTTAGGTCCTTTATACTTTCTAATTATTCCTCAATAAACTTTCATGAAAATTCAAGCTTTTTACAAGTCTGGTAAGTTTATTAAGAAAACAAACTTTTTCTAAAAAAAGTATTTTTTTTTAACATAGACTTATTCTTTTTACGCAGAGGAAAACATTGGTAATGAATGTCGATCCGGTTTCTCAACTAAGTCATGTTTATTAAATAACTTGGTTGAAAAGTCATTATAACTTTTGACGTGGAGGCAAACACTTGTGATGTGTGTAGATCCATTTACTCAGCTATTATCATGTTTTCAACTAGTTACTAGCTCTATTCATATCCCAAAGGCCAGTGGAATATTATTTATTTAATGAAAACATATATCTATATAACCTACCTTATTGTTTTTAACTACTCGTTTCCATGAAAATTACTAGCTAAGCTACTTAAGTTTGAAAGGCCTCAAATTATGAATGGATGTGACAATCTAGAGGGTGCTAAACTTACACTAAGTCCTAATTAAGTTGTACCTGATTCACTAATTTTACGAGCTAATGATTATTCACAACCTAATAGACTATGTTTAAAATTAAATCAATTTCAATCCATCTATGCCATTGACACATTCACATAATTCGCACAATGCAGTCTAACACTATCATACGGTATGCAAAAATCACATACAACAGAAAAAACATAAAATCCCTCACCACACGTGAATAACACATTGTCCTCAATCTGAGAAGGAAACGCACACGAGCACATAAAAGAAATGAAAAGACAGAAATGAAAGTATACAGAAAATAATAAACATGAAAAATAAAGATAACAAAATTGAATGCTAATTTGGGAAAAAAATAAAAACAATTGGGCTAAGTATAAATCCTATAGAGATGGAGATGGTGATGATGATAGTGTTGAGATCAAATTTGCTTGACATCGAGAGTGTTTCCTTATCTTATAAGTGATTCAAGAGAGCAAAAGATTTAGCAATCCAAACCATTTTAAATCATTCAAAACTTATTTAAGAATTTAAAACAAACCTCACTACACAACAATTTAAACCTAACTACTAAACATACTAATTTATGGTCATTAGCTTAACCTTGTATCATTAGAAACTTAACCGGGATCAACTATGAACTGCTTGCTTCCATCCTTTTTGTTCAATATCAGCTTTGTAGCTTGTAAGTAAGCTACAAATTGCAGAATAATCAAAAGGACAATGTTGATAGCATTCTAAAAACCAATTACGATCAATAATGTCCTTCTTTCGATTGAACTATGAACAAACCAGGGAATAACAAAATTCCTTGAATCTTCCATAAATTCCAATAGTTTGTCCCATATGAAGGTGAATTGCTCTATTTCTTATTTAATCACCTTCATTTCCTTAGCTTCTTCTACTTCCCGAACAAAGACTTTCATACTTCCTTCACACTTGATCTCTGTTGTCATCTATTCTTCATCCATTTGTTCTTTAGAAGATTCAAACACATCAGTTATCCTAAATGAGTTACTAAACCTCGGATTCTTAAATATATCATTCATATGGAATGTCTCTTCATCATTATCAATCCAAAGGATAGGGGTCTTTGTATGGACATTTACCTAAGAATTTTCTATTTTCACATGTGGTATATCTTGGACTGGTGGATAATGGGGACGGTTGGTATGCTTTTCCTCATACACTTTTATCGTCTCTTAGTCGCCAATGAGTTAAGGTTTGGCATGGTGTTCCTTTGGTCCATCTATCTCTACCCCATTCCTAAGTGTGATAGTCTCATATTGCTCTAGTTGATATAATTCCATCTTTCTCAAAGAGTCTTCCACATTTCTCTTACAAAATTCACGGGAAATTTTGTCTTACTTGAATCTCCAGGTTATAAATAGAAGCAACATGATTTTTTGTTACTAGATCAATTTGCTCTTCTAGTCTCTTCTACTCTTCTTCCATGTCTGTGAGCTTATCCGAGATCTTGTCCAATTTGAACTTCCATGAACTGGATTCATCTTGCTAGAATTCAGAAAGATCTTGATGTCCTAAATGAATCCCTACGTTATTGGACCAATAGCAATCGGGGTGGTTCTGCCACCTTAGAGTGTACATGTTCCAATAAGAATCGTTACTCTCCCAACCTCATTGTAATTTGCAAAAGTTCCTTACTCCCTATAATATCTATCTTCTATCATTGTTCTTTCCATTTGTTTTTAGCATTTAGCTCTTTAGATGTCTAATTTCTCATTCTAAGATGTCTTAATGTGTCTCTGCTTTATGCTCCAAACTACTACACTAATTTTTTTCAATTTTAATAACAAATTAGAAAAATAAAACACAAAAGCGAAAATCCTTAGACTCAAGGACTAAATTTTTCCTCGTCAGTAACGGCGCCAAAAACTTGTTCACTCAATGCTACAAGAGCTAAGTTTTACTATTTATAACCTTGGTAATTACCATAAGTTCACGGGTCGTTCGTGTAGTACCTAAGGTGTTGATCCAATGAGGAAGGGAAATAGCCCTAAAATCTAAGGTCGTCCTAAACTACAATAATTTTAAACAAATAACTAAAAATAAATTAAATTATGAGAATTTAAAGGACCAAAAGAGTAAACAAAATAGTAAACTCACAATCAACCTGAACTTAACCTAGAAATTACCAAGGGAGAGAAAGGGGATTATAATTCGAAATTAATGGAAACCTAACCAATTATGCAAATACTGAATTAACAGGTCTAGACAGTCCGAGGCTGAATTACTCTATCTCAAGTTATAATTTTTAACCCTAATTGATATTCCCTTATTCAAATTATGGGAATTGCAATTTCTCGATTTGCAATTGTTCCAAATCCTAAATTAGTTCTAAAATTGTCTATTAACCTACTGGGAATCTATGCTTAATTTCTCGCTACACGACTCTACCAGTTTGATCCAATTTGTTACCTATCGATTCACCTAACTCTTGTTAGCCCAAATCGATGATTTTTACCGAGCTCACCCTCTCAGTTTACTGCCAAATTATTAAGAATAGAATTGAAATCACAATCAAATTAGTAAAAGCATAACCAATTAAATTTCATTAATCTCAAGAATCAATATCCAAAGGTGAGTATAAACTTGACTCAGCATTCAACACAATCAATCTCAACACCTATTTCAATTATATTCATAAATTAAACTAAAATAAATGACAATAATATCGGGAATGGAATCTCAGGACAATGATGGCGGGAAATCACCTGTTTCGGGAAGTACTTCGCATCTATCTCATCTCTATGTCTCTCTTCCTCTGCATCCTGCCTCGATTGCTTGATCTCTTTCTAGGTTTTCTCTAGAAATTGACAGAATCTCACTTTTGACATGTCTCTCTAGGCTCTCCAAAAAATTGCTACCTCTTGTCTCATAATGTTCTATTTATTCTGTGAAATCTCTAGGTTAAATTCAGGGTCGAAATGGTACGAAAAATCTTGCAAAACTTGAGTTTTCACATCAACCCGTTGTAGGGCACGATCGTGGCCAATGCTTTAACCTTTCTGTCATGATCGTGGCCTGATGCGCGCGATTGTGGCCTGATAGGATGCGTGCATGATCTGGCCTGCCTATTGCTGGCCCATCCTTCACTGTCAAGATTGTGGCCTAATGTGCACGATCGTGAGCTATGTCTTTGTCTCGAAACTCTTCGCTTCTTCTCCTTTCTTCACCGTTTACTCTAAAACACTAACAAACCTATCAAAATACCCCAAATATATAACAATTAAGCTTAAAGACTCATATTAACCAATAAAAAAAATTAAACACCTAAACTAACACAATTAACATATAAATACACACTCAACACTCAATTTAACACTAAATACTTAACAATTTAAACCCTAACACACAATGCAAATCACAATGATCAGCTATTACCATGAATATTCTCATTATACTGTTGTCTATGAGATAATTGGCATGAATAGTCCTTTCTTTAATACATATAATTCGAGAAGAAAAAACCATACAAATTTCTCATAGGAGGAGTATGGAGATAGAGTAGGCAGACATGTGGGACCATCTAGGTTTTAGTAATAACTTCAATTTCAACATCCATTATCTACAGAAGGTAATGTGATGAGTGAGATGATTATACAATTCATATCTTCCATTGATGCAAAATTAGATATAATGGGAAATTTTGAATTTCAAATAACTAAATTAAAAATATAGTGGAAATTAATTGTGCATACATTTATAATTTGGAGATTCAAATATATCAAATAGCCAACATGGTATGTGAAATAGGTCAAGGAAAACTTCATAGTACTATAAAGGTGAACCTTATCAATTGTCAACCATTACAATTAGGAGTGGCAAAACACTTGATGTTAAAGTTACTAAAGAGGATGAAACTAAGATGTTGGATAAGCCTGAAAAAAGAGATAAAGGAGAAGGAGAAAAAGAAAAAGGAAGAGCTAAAGAAGAAGGTTGTCAAGGAATTGTCAGCAATCACCTTAAATAAGGAAAGTTATGCCATCTGTTAAGAGAACCTGCTATAAACAATCAAAGATCTGTGGAGTTCTATTATTCTTTATAAAATTGGTAGTTTATGTTTTAAAAAAGCCTTATATAAATTGAAGTATTAAGTTGATTTCAAATGACCCTACTTCATTACAGCTTATGACACATTCAAAAGTTGAAAAACCTTTGACCTAAAATAAGGGTAAAAGTAAGTCTTTATTTGTGGATCCAAGAAGAAATACTTGAATAAGAAGTCTAACTAAAAGACTTCTAAAGATGTGCTTGTTGGGATACAACCTAACATTCTAAATCTTTATTTTTTTATTTAGTTTATTAGTTTTATTCCTTTACTAATTTTTTTCTTATTTCTTTTTTACGTAATGTTTGTGGATTTTATAGGATTTAACCTCATCATCTTTCCATGGATTCAAGGAAGATTTCTCTATCTTCATTGTCTTTCATATGTGCTTTTATTATCTTATTTGACAGTAAGGATAAAATCATCTTTTAAATGTAGGGGTGAATTCATAAAAATCTAAAATTTCTTCTATTTTATGTGTTTAATGTGTTTTAGGGTCCAATTATGTCTTTTTTCATTTTTATTTAAGATTTCATTATTTACTTTAGTTTAATAACATAAGTTTATATAATAATTATTAATTGAGATTGATAGTTGAAAATTAGGTGTACAAAATGATTTAAGTTATTGTTATGCAAATTTTATTTTTTAAAATGCTCAAATATTGAATTTATTAAGTGAAAATATATTGATTTTACTTAAGCATTCTGAGAGAATTTGAGCCTTGATACAAATTTTTTTCTTAAAAATTTGGGTATCTTCTTTGATTTTGAATTTCTAAAAGTTGCATTTCATCTTTTTGAGATTACATGTAAGTTGTTGATAAATATTGAACTAATAAAGGCATTTAGGATTTACATTTGAGCCAAATTATCTACCTTTTATACGACAATACTTTAATGATCCCTTTTAAAATTTATATGAAATTTTATCATTTCTCTTTGTATTCCTTTTTTCCATAGAACCTTGAGCCTAAAATAAAAATAAGTACTCTTTAATTCACAATTAGTAGAGCTTCTACTTGTAATTTATGTTGTTATTAGGTATGTTATCGAAAGAAATAAGTGTGTGAGACATGGTGATGTGTGTGGAAAGGAAATGTAAAAGGGAAATTCATATCAAAAGGAAAGGAAAAATAAGAAATAAGAAATAAACTAAAAAAGAAAAGAAAACAAAAAAGTAGAAATTTGATTGGCATGGTTTGCTTGTATTTGAAAAAATGGTGGAGAATTTTTTTATCAATTTCCTGATTTACTTACTCTACTAATTTTAAACAGTTTGCTTTTCCAATTTCATTTCCTTTGTTGACATTCTTATCCATTTGGCCTCAGTATAACCTAATTTAAAGGCCTTTTGATTTTTGCTTATAATCTAGTTAAGTAGTAGAGGATAGATGATTTTCAATCATATGATAAGTTTAATTTCATAAGAAGATTATGAGAGCAACTCACCTAAAATTTCAAAAACTTGTGTGAATGAGTAAAACCTTCTTAGAAAAAAGTCAAGTTGAAGTATTTAAGCTTAACAAAATAGGTATAAAAGTGTTCACTTTGTTTTGTTTATATAATAATGCATTTAAATTACTAATGTTTCGTTAGTTATGGTTTCTTGTTGTCAATTGTTTAAGAATAATGAGTTAAAGTAGAGAAATTTAATAGGGCAATATTGTATATATTGTTAGTGGTTAAATTAGTTGTGATTTAGCATATTTATAGTATGATCTATATGAATTATATTATGTTTCTTTTGTTCGATTTGTTATCATAGGTGATTATTTAAGAAAAAAAAACTCAAATTTGAGTTTAACTTTCTCTATAGTTTTTCAATCTAGGAGATATTAAAGTCCAATAAAATCTAATAAGATGGGCAACAACTTTATAGAAGGAAATGGATACCAATATAGGTTTGTGTTACCCTATGTTGAAGATCACCCAAACATTTATTTATTTTTGATAAAAATAGTCACCCAAACATTTATTAGTAGTGACTAAATATAAAGAAACACAACATCTATGACACTATAGATCACTCATATTCCACAGCATACTTACATTTCTCATACTTATGTTTGGTTTTTTGGGAAGCATTGTTAATCATTATGGAACATAAGCTCAACAAAATACCACATTGGATATATGTTTGTGAAAATTTTTCGAATTTGAGTTCTAGAGGCTAATCAATGCTGGTTTAGAAGTTGATCCAATATGATTTTTGTAACATAATTCAAGGACATGTAAAAATACATTTTCAATCATCTTAATACTTTATTATATAAACTTAGTTAAAAATACTCTTATTAGAGGAATTTATGGAAGCTTTTTAGAGTTGTATGATAGCCACCTTAAGTTGTAGTGAGTATTTTAAGGATTCTTAACACCCACGGAGAATTTAAAGTAAAGATCGAAAGAAGATCAACCTTAACTTACATAAAACTAAAATATCTTGTTTTATCTTTCCGTCTTTTATTCCTTTCATATTAAGATTGTTCTAGTTTTAGTTTTTTTTTATTATTATCTTCAGTAGCTACATCCCAAGTTAGGACTAGAAATGTAGTTTGTAATAGATCTTCCAATCATTTTGTTTGAATTTATTCCTTTTGATATTAATCATTTAGTTTATAACTAACAATATTAGATTCAATCATAGGGATTGACGACAGACTAAGAGTTGAAATATATTTTGTGCAATAAGAGAATAATCACCTTAGATACGAATTTGTTTAGATTATTATGAGAATTAAACAGATTAGCTATAATGAGTTTGATTAAGTTGAATTCTTCATTGGGATGTGGTAATTACCTAATTTAATATATTTTTATGTCTTGTACGAGAGCATAAATACATTAGATTAATTGTTGTTTCAACCTTCATAATTAGTTTTGCATGATAATTAAAATTTCACGTAAGTGAAATCTAAAATTTGATTGCTAGTTTTACTGATTTGTCTCGATTTAATGATCTTGTCTTCATTAGATTAGAAAATTAATTATTTCTCATAAATCTTGTTTATTTTAGTGTTACAATTCGGTTAAGATTAATAAACATAGTAGTATGGTCTTTTGGGATTGATATTTAATACTCTAGAATTTATTACTTACAATGATTGATTATATGCACTTGTAGAAAGATAAGATTAATACTTAAGTCGGCACTTCTCGCTAGGCATCTTTACAAATTGGGTATTTCGAAAAAGACCATCTTTCCCTTAAATGCAAGTTTGGAAAAAGACAAAATAGAGTAAGCTTCATTTAGAAAAAATATTAGTTAACAGGGAAGATATTTATATTTGACTTCCACAATGAAGCTAGTGTCTTAAGGATTCTAGAGCTTAGTTCTTGGCATATCTCAAGGAAGCCTATCATGTTCCAAAAGTAGAAAATTGAATTATCTTTAGATAGGTGAAAAATTATGGAAGTCTCTATTTAGATCAACTTTTATGATATTCTTTTAGAATATATACTACTATATGATTAAGTTACTTGATAAGTGCCATTGATAAGAAAATATGCTTGGATGAAAAAAAAACTGAATTAAGGAGGTTATGATAGGCCAAGGTTTGTTTAGAAGTAGAGAAAGATAAAGAATTGCTTAAGAATTTCAGGCTAAAGAAATTCATAAAGGATGATGACCTAGAGTTAACTAAGATAATAATGACCTAGAGTTAACTAAGATATCACTATCTTATCAATGGAAACCAATTAAAATACAAAAGAAGATATGAAATCCTTTCGGAAAAGTGTTTAACTTTGGTTGCTATAATGAAATGATGGGTGTCGATCAATTACCAAATAAGAATAGATTATTAATATCTCAAACCATGGTGAGGGGAAGTTAGAATTAAGTAACAATCCTACTTCAATTAAAGATCAAAAGGCATATTTACATAATTCAAAAAATAATATATTGAGCCACAATTTATGGATATGGCTACTTCTAAGAAGGTTCCAATAGACATGTGATTCTTTAGAGGCTAATCAAGTTATCAAAGATGTAAGGTTTTACATTCTATAAAGTGAAGCCATAAAGATTTACAAACTGAATGACTATAACTCCTACCCTAGTCATCTAATTAATGGCTCAACTTTATCAAATCTAGGGGGAAATAAATTGAAGGGCATGTTCATTTCAGTCAAAAAATTCCTGAAAGGATGACTAAAAAGAAACTTGGTACAGGCTCCCAATCTCGAACCATTTCTTAATGTCCTTTTTGGTTTATAATATAAGAGGATAAACAGTCTTAATAAATAGCAAATAGTTAATGATTTAATGGAAGATAGGAAACCAATATTCATAAGCCTTTTGGAAATTAAAATAAAAGCCAACACTTGTAGTTCTAGTTTCCAGTTCTCTAGGAAGAAATAGTGTATGATATCAAACCATCAATATAACTTCAATAATAGGATGGAGGTTGGTTTTAATAGTAATAAGGTACAATTCCTTTATTATTTATTCATAGAATAGTTGATTCATCTAATCATCAAAATCTTAACTTATCCTATTCCCGTTAGTTTATCTATCATATATTTTGATAACTTAGCATTCCAAAGAAAAATACTTATGGAACTAATTGAAATAGATACATGTGAGTAACCAAAACCTTGTATTCTTCTAGGGGATTTCAATAGTGCATCCTTTTCTAATAATATTGAAGGCAGGAGTTTGGATTATAAACATTTAAATGAAGATTTAAAAACATTTGCTAGCCAAACTGGTATTATTAACTTATTATATTGAAGGTAATTCTTCACCTAGATTAATAGACAAGATGGTAATTAGCTAATAAGGAAAAGTTAAATAGATCAATGATTGACTCAAACTAGATGAGCTACTTTCCTAAGCTTAACTCACTTTTGCAACACCATCTTAAATTACTCCTTCATTAAGATCCTTAATTTGACAATAATCAATCATGTCTTAGAGATCCTTCCACTAGGATTTTGACTAAGTTTATTTGAAGTTCTTATTTTGATAGGTTTGGTTGTCCTACTCTATTTGTAGAGTCAATTATGTATCTCCACAACATCTTATAGTTGGAAAAACAAATCTCTACCTTAGGCTAGTAAACTTTATTTGATATCTTTAGTTTTCAATAATGTGTACATCTATTGGAGCTCCTGTGAAACAACTTCTCACTGCCACGTGAATTAAATAAATAAAAAACAATAAAAGTTAAATGGTCAAAGTTATCATATCCAACGAAACAAAAATTCTTTGTATTTTTCTCTATCAAAGATAAAATGCTCATCAGTAAGATAGTATGGAGGTTTTTCACATAAAATGAGTCAATTTAGGTCAAATGGATACATTTCCATTATTTAAATAACGTAAGCTTCTAAAACTTGAAAAATTAGGAATGATAACTCTTGGACACATAATTACTCAGAATGAAAGGTAGTATTAGTAAAAAATATCCATAATAGGTAATGCAAATGATACTTGGTTCTGATATCGTAAGTTAGACATATGCTTCCAGACAAAACCAAAGTGAAAGAGATATTTCAAGAAGTGGAGTAGAACTATAACATTAGAGGTTTCTCCTTAATTATTGCTAATAATTATAATCCGAAGGCTAAGTCCTCTAACTCTATAATATGGCTAAGGCATAAATCAAGGAGTTTTATAAGTAAAACTTGTAGGGATATTATCTAGAAACACAATTAGAAAATGAGCTAAATTGAACTAGTTTGGTCTAAATATAATATTTCTAAAACTTCTTTCATCTTATGTTAGTTTTAAAAATAAGGCTAAAGACTAAGGATAGGTTCAAAGGGAATATCAGCTGTCATCCTTTTAGTTTAGCGTTAGGGTTAATCAATCATCCTCTATTATTGTTAGCTCTCATCTAAACTTTTGCTTCATATCTAATCCTTTTTAACACGTTTTACTCATTTGTTGAATGATCAAGGATAATTGAATTGGTTAAAAACTATAATAGCATAATTAAAGGTGATTCATATATATTCAAGATTGCCCTCAAATATGTTGATTATTACAATTTTGTTTAGAGTAGCAACTTAACCCTAATTGATAAAAAAGACAATAATTTTTGTTTATACATGAGGTTATACATGAAAATCTCATAATACATCATTTCTACATTTTTTTAAGTTTTAGGATGTAAATCTATCTTTTACTTTTCCAAAATATTATCAAAATTTTATATATAATTAAATCCAATACTACACTTCTAGCAAATCAAGTTGAGTTTGTATTAAGTGAGTTAAGAGCAAAAGATGTAATTTGAAATAAACCATTTATATAATAGTTTTTAATTAAAGAAAATGAAATCATATAAAAATTAAAATAGTTCAAATTTTATCTAAACTTTTATAATGGTTTTTTGATATTTTTAAAAAATTAAAAATTATACCAATATCTATTCAATCTCCTAATGCAGAACTATTTTAATAGAAGAGAAACATTTTAAATAATATTTATTAAAATAAATTTCTGAACTAAATGAATAGTTCAAATTACGTACAAGTCAGTTGAGATCTAACATGACAAATTATTATTTTTCATAAATTAATAAACATGGAATTTAGAATAGAAATACTGTTTATGTTAAATAAATTAATTATGTCATCTTTTATCAAAAAAATATAGATGAAAAGTGTTGGTCAAGAAACAAATTAAAGAATGATTGAAAATTTTGTATTACTCCAAAAATAATAATTTAATTGATTTTATATAAAAAAATTATACATAAGGATAAAAATATATAAAATTGTAATATGAAAAAAACAAAGTGATTTGAATTTTAATATTCTTAAAAGTAAAGATTAGTTAAGTATCATCACTAAAAAGTAAATAAGAGTCCTATAAATAGATTTCAGTTCTTGAAAAACCAAAATTAATAGCTATTAATAGAAAGCATTAATTCAACAACTTGAAAGATTTTATTCTCTTAAAAATTGTATGTTTAAAATATTTTAATGAAAAAATTATTTGAAAAGGTTAAGAAAACAATAATAAAAATTTGAAAAGTAAAGTGAATTGAAAATATTGATATGATTTTGTTGGGTTAGACTAAGGACAAAAAATCAAATCAAATGTTTGATTTTCGTTAATTAAAATATAAACCATTTTTATGTTGAAGAAACCATAGTTTGAGTATTTGTTAATAATTTGGTTTTAATAGAATGGGTGGGTTGGATGGTTTATGCCACTCTTAAAAGAACCTCATTTTGTACATAATTTCATATTGTATTATATTGTGTTGTATTGTATTGTATAGTATAGTATTATAAAAAGAATAAGAAATAAGCATATTGTTAGATTGAAGAATTATGATATGAAAAATAATTTAAGATATATGTATACAAACTATTCTAGAAATATCAATATGTTAATTGGGAATTTTATGTATTTTCAATAAGCGAAGAATAATCAAAATTTCCAAACTATATTAGTGAAATGAACTATTTAACTATTATATAATTGATGAATTAAAAATAATTATTCCCACAATAAGGAAGGAAGTCAATGAACAAAATACATGGTTAAAGAACGATACTTTTAACTAGTTACCAAAAAGAAATAAATCTCCATCTTTCTTATATAATTTTGAAAAAAAAGTATTCTAAAAATTAATTAATACCAGACATACAAGTCTTGGTTTTGTAGAAACAAATTATAATATATAAATGATGGTATTTTGTATGACATTAATAAGGATCTATGTTTAAATTTGTGAATGAGAGTTTAGTTTGGAGATGATGAGCCCATTGACATGAATAAATTTGGTTGAAGTAGATCATCTTATAATGGACATTATTGAGTTTGAAGAAACAATTATCACTAGAATCAACCTATTAGTCAAGTTTAGCCTTCTTGATTCTATCTCTTCTATTATGTTCAAGCATATATGGCCTATGGCTCTATTTACTGAGAAATTTGAAGCAATTTTTTTAAAAAAAATTAAACAAAGAGAGCATATATAATTACTATATAAGGATTAAAGTAGTGCTCGATGATCTTCATAGGTCTTGCACTACAAATCCTATTTAAGATCTAAGTTATCTAAGGAAAGATTGGTTAGCTTATATCCTAAAATGCAAGCCTTAAGAGTTGACAGCCCTTAAGAGAACAAGGGTTTGTGTCTTAGCTAGTATAAGTGAAATCTCAACTATAGCCATCTTTGTATGATCTTAATCTTTAATAAAGATTTAGTTCTCAAAACCACTTGTAAAGTATATAGGTTGGAAATCAATGATGCAGCTCTTTTGAGGCTTATCGGTGAAAATTTCCACTAACCTATGAGTCATAAAAAAAAAGAGCCTTTCTCAATTCATACGGTCTAACAATGTTGTGCTTGAACAGTTTTTCGGTAACTCCCATAGCCCTATAACTAAGGATTCTGGAATGGTATCAGAGTTAAGTTTCATTCCTTTTAATGAGGGTCAACTCCCACAGCATATCTTTTAGGGTTCTGAACTAACTAATCTTTCCTTATATAACCTAGACCTTAAACAAGATCTATAGTCCAAGACTTATGAAGATCATCAAGCATAGTTCTCACATCCTCACCTTTTGTGGAAGATTCAACAATTCTTCATTCATTTACCTTTTAAAAAGAATGAGGATATCAATAATACCAAGGCCACTCATCGTGGAATGAATTTTGACGGTTTGAAGCTAACATAAGAGGAGTGTGCAATACTACTTCAACAGGAATTAATTGAGCCCGAAAATTAGATTGGTTTGTCAAGCCTTTTATGTGAATAACAAGACTAAACAAAAAGAGGAAAAAAGAGGTTGGTCATTAATTATAAACCTCTTAATGTATACATTCAAGATGAAAAGTTTCCACTATCAAAGATCAATACCTAAGTCTTATTTATTAAGGAAGATTTTTTTTTTGAAGTTTAACTTGATAGAAACATTTTGGAAATTGATAATAGACCCAGAAGAAAGGTATAGAACAAATTTTTGCATCCCAAATGCCCAGTACCAATGGATTGTTATGCTATTTGGACCTAAAGTAGCTCTATCACTATTTTAAAGAGTTATGATAAGGATCTATGAGCCTATTCTTTTTAGTGTCTTGATCTACATTGATGACATTTTAATATATTCTAAGATCTTTGAAGATCATAAAACACTACTATAATCCATTTTTTTAGCTTACTTACCAATATGAGATTATATTCTCAGCCAAAAAAACCACATTGGATCAACCCAAGAAGAATTTTAAGGAATGAACTTTTATAAAGGATTATATTAACCTTGCCTACATATTGGTAATGAATTATTACATTTTCCTTATAAAAATATTAGCATAAAGCAAATCCAATAATTCCTTGGAATTGTTAATTACATTAGAGATTGTATACCGCACATGGCTAATTATACTAGCTCTTTATCAAAATTGTTGAGAAAAATCCACCACCATGGAGTAAAGAGTAGGCTAAAGTTGTCCAATACTTAAAGCAAGTGAGTTAACATAAACCACCTTTAAAGATTCCTAATAAAGGACAACACATACTTCAAACAGATGCCAATGATCATTATTAGGGAATTGTCTTATTGAAGAAGTTGATAGGAAACGATATAATTATGGTCATGCTAGTGACAAATTCAAGGATTTAGAAAAGAACTACCATATCATCTACAAAGAGATTTTGGCAGTAAAAAATAAAATTGAAAAGTTTAATTTTTAGCTTAACCCATATCACTTTATGGTGGAAATAGAAAACATGAACTTCCCCAAGATCCTTGCGCCCAACAAAAAGATTTTGCTAAACAACCAATTACTTGTTGACAAGATTGGTTCTCTTACTATAAATTCAGTCTTTCATATCAAAAGCCATAATAACATACGTGTTGATTTCCTCTCAAGACTTCAAAAGCTAATCTAACTCCTTACTCTTGTTTTGAGAAAACCAATTCTTCTCTTTATCTTCCCACTCATGGATCTCTATCTTTATGCTAAGATAAAGAAAACAAATTCCCGCTGATTACCAAAAATCTACCTAAAATCTTAGAAGAGATTGTTGTTTTTCTCAAGAAGAGCCTCTTCTGTTACCTCCATCATGTTCTTATGATGTAACTCACCAAGGCAGTGGAGACTTGAGGATGCCAATGGGTCCAATTACAAGGTCACACTCCAGCAAGCTCAAGCCACAATTTCACAAGAATTTCAAGAAGTTTTGTTGATCAAGCTTGGGGAAGAGCTTAGGGAGACGCCTAAGTGTGTGCACACATTGGAGGTATCAAACCAAGAGGGCTAACACTTAGCCAACTCTCACAAGCTCAAGTCTAGTCAATAGGTTTAAGCTTATTTTATCTTGTGAAGGGTGTGTGGACTTCGTTTGGACTTTTTCATGGGCTGATTTGTGTTAAGTGTGCATGTGCTTTATTAAAAAAGTCATATACATGTTTTATTTTAAGGAACCAAGCATGTGGGCCTAGTTTAAAAACCTAATCCACCCTTCTTAAGATAGTCTTATATGTTTTCTTGTTTCCTTATCCTATTTCGACTAAGATTAGGCAAGTTTAATTAGTTTTGAAGCCCAAACCTGAGCGGGATTTGTTTTTGGGAAGATTTGTTTCAAGAAAGCCATTCTTGATATTTTGGGTTTTCTTTAAGGTTTTTAGGTTATCTTTGTTAGAGTTTGTATTGCACAAGGGTATTTAAACCCTTGCTTTATGCGTGAACTTCAGATCAAACGTGAATAAAAACAAATTGGAAAGTCTTCTTCAAGAGAGAATTCGGACTCATGCTTGTTTTACGTTAAGGATTGATTCAACTTATCAAGTAAGTTCTAACTTGTGGCGTCAATTCAATTCTTGCAATCTTTATACTCTTTGTTTCCAATTCCTTACTGATTGGGGGTTAAGGGTCGTTTTAGATTGATTGAATTTAGGTATGGAGAACAATCATTGAAATAGAGGTGATCTAGATATTGACTCTAGGTTGTTGCCGTATCATCTTACCACTCTGAACATCCCTCTGCATCCACGTCACTTTGATATTCTAACACCTTATCGCATTTTGCATCATTTTTATGATACTTTCATTGAACCACCCATATGGCATCTTTAGGTTTATCTTCCCTTTATTCATATCTTATTGCCTTACCTCAATTACATGTTTATCAACATTTGGCCAATCTAACCAATGCAAATTCTCTGTTATGTACATTCTTAAAATGGTCCCAACCATTTATAAAATGACGCATCCAATTAAGTCAAATACTTAACAAGTATCAGTTATAGAGTATTCCTTTGAAAGAACATAAAACCCAGTCTTTCTTCACTATCCATTGCCCATACAATATGACTAAAAATGATTATGCCTATATTGTAAGTCATTTTCAACATTTGGAGACCTCCATCTACCAGCCTGAAAGTCAAAGGAAAAATCAAAGGAATTTAATGCATGATCTTTACTTCAATCATCATCTAAAAATCAGCAAACCTACCATCTACACTTCTTTAGGTCCATACCTAGGAGATTTTGCTTTACCTGAGCCCATTTTACCAAGTGATGGATATTGTTCTTGAGTTGACCAATTTGCTAATATGGTTTTAATGTCATGGTAAGAGAATTAACATGTCCACCTAGATTTAAGCCCAAAGGGAGTTCTGGATTTGGAGAAAGCTCTACTATTCGTGGGCTCAAGCCTAAAGACCTTCCAAACTACTTCTAAGACTCCCAAGATATGTGGCCCCCAGTTTGGATTAAAGATGAAATAGCCCATTTCATCAAAGAAATGGAAAAGCTAGATGATGATATGTTTGATGCTGATAGTATTGGTGGACTTTGATCCTTATCAGCACTACCTTGTTGAGAAATTCCTTCTTATCTCTAAGGAAAATTATTAGTACCTAGTGTCTCCTAATAATTTTCACTTTAATTATGTTCTTTTATATTCTAGTTTGCATTATTATACTATCTAGGTTGCTTATATCTTTCTTTAAAAGTTGTTTGTCTTATTCCTTCTTACTTGTCTTACAAAAGTAGGGTTTTCTTTCAATTGTAAACAAGCTAGTTTTCCATTAATAATATGAAGTGTGTTTTCTATCTTATGGATTCCTGATTACTTTTCTCTTCTAAATGATTGATTCTTAAGTAATGTAGTTATAGTCATACAATAAGGCAAGTATGCTTTATACATGTCTCTTTATGAGGATTATGTGTACAAAATTCTTAGACTATAGATTCTATTTAAGATCTATGCTATATGGGGAACTATTGATTAGTTCAAATTCCTAAAAGGTAGGCCTTAAGAGTTAACGCTCGTTAAGAGAAAAAGGGTTTTATCTCAGCTAGCATAATTGAGCTTTTAACTATAGTCATCTTTGTATGATCTTAATTAACAAAAATTCAGTTCTCAAAATCACTTAAAAGGTATATAGGCTGGAAATTCATAATGCATCTCCCTTGAAGCTTATTGGTGAAAATTTTCATTAGCTTAAGAATGATAGCGAAAAGAGCATTTTTTGATTCATGCAATCTAATATCGTCAAGTGCTTGAATGGCTTCTTGGTTACTTATAGCCCTCTAAACAAGGGTTCCATAATAGTATGAGCAGAAAATTGCATATATGCATTTAGTATGTGTTTTTAATAGGTGGCGCAAATGGGTCCATTGAAAAACATAGCTTGGAGTTGTTCCGGTAGGACTGCATTGGGACCAAATTATTTAATGCTCCACTCAAATTGGTGGATATTACAATACAAGCCCCTTAGTTGAAATAGAAACATCAAGAAGACCCAGAGCTTATAAAAGGCCGAAGTCCGAAAATTAGAAGCACTATAAGAAGCAAGTACAAACCTAGATATGCTATTTCATTCACTGCTATATCTGATCTATATAAATATATATTTAGGAAAAGGTAAAATCGCAAGTGCATGTAGTTGATTGTCATGGATAAGGGGCAAAATGGCGATAAATATAGTCCAAGTTGAGGGATAAATGAACAGTAAGGAATGGGTAAAATGAGTAGTAAAAGATGATGAAGCATATGGGGAGGTGTTGCATTGCGTTGCGTGGTATTAGAGAAGGTGACCCCATTGTACCATAAGGTGCCCCATGTCCTTTATGGGTCCATCTCTCTCAAAATGCTCTCGTTATAAGTTGTCGTTGGAGGCTGATTGGGAGAAGACGAATTCGAAGGCTAAGCTAAGCTCCCGCAGACCCAGAAAGAAAGAGCTACCTCATGCTCACGCCTCTCTTTTTCCTTCTTTAGTACGCTTCAAACAATCACCTCGTTCTTTTGATCAACTCAAACCACTTGCACTGCCACTTCTCATTCACCTCCTTTTTTCCATTATCCTTTTGGCCCTCTAATACTCAACTGGGTATTCCCTTTGGTTGCCTTTCTTGTTAGTTCACCGAGACAGAAACCTCAATCTCTGTTGTTCCTACTCTTTTGTCTATTTCCTAAATTGTAACAGTACCTGCATCGCTCTCTCTTATTTACTAGACCTCATCCTCCAACAACTTCCACGGTTGGCCGTCAAAAACTTACTTCAGCCACCAGCAATGTCTGATCAACCACTAATTATAGTTACAGAGACAGAGAGCAGCTCAAACTCATTGTCGTCGTCCTCCCCACCGTCACCGTCCTCCCCGGGCTCATCAACCCATCAACTGTCTAATCCTAACCAATCCAAACCCCAACAGCCAGACCAACACGATCCACAGTCACCTTCCAAGAAGATCAAACGTATTCGCGACTCCAACAAACACCCTATCTATCGAGGAGTTCGCATGAGAAACTGGGGCAAATGGGTCTCTGAAATCCGCGAGCCTCGTAAGAAATCTCGCATTTGGCTCGGAACTTTCCCTACCCCTGAAATGGCCGCTCGAGCCCACGACGTGGCCGCCTTGAGTATTAAAGGCAACTCGGCAATTCTCAACTTCCCGGAACTCGCTCACTCGCTTCCTCGACCCAACTCCCTCGCCCCACGTGACGTTCAAGCCGCCGCAGCCAAAGCGGCCCAAATGGGCAAGTTTGATCGCAGTTTGGGTTCCTCAACCTCGTCAATGTCATCCTCAGCCACATCGTCCCTGTCTTCGCTTGTGTCCGCCATTGATTTATCATCATCCACAGGGTCTGAAGAGGAGTTGAGTGAAATCGTGGAGTTGCCGAGTCTGGGAACAAGCTACGATACAACCGAGTTCAAGAGCGATTTGTTGTTCGTTGACACGGTGGACGGGTGGATGTATCCGCCGCCGTGGCTTTTAAGCGTTGATGAATGTTGCAGTGGTGGGTATGATCTCTCCGAAGAGTTTACAGGGAGCGAGACTGCGAATATCGTGACTCCTATGAAGTTTGGGCAAGGTTCGTTATGGGATTACTAAAGAAGTGCTATGTTTGCGAATGTATTTTGTGTGCAAGTATGTGTGCTTTCCATTTGCTTCTTAATTACTCACCTACTTCCTGTATTAGAGTTTCTTTATCCATTTTGTGTGTGATAAAGGTCAGACTTTTAGCCCTCTTCATGTTTTTCTTCGAAAGGCTAAGTCTCCGTGACAACGCTGTCTGTTCTTGACTGCCTATTTCCAACGTATGTAATTAGTTGTACAGTGTTACGGAAGATGGGAAAAAAAATGCTAAATTCCTTCGCTCTGGTCATGGTTGGTGACCATCTTATTAGAGTTTTGCTTTTCTTTCCTTATTTTTGTGATCTAGAACTTGCCTCAAGGGGCTAAAGTACAAGATAGGTAAGCGTGTCCAGAGGCCAGGGAGGTGAGTGAAGTCGTACCTTAAAAAGCATAATCTAATGAAATTCTCTGTGCTTATGAAGCAGTTGACTGTATCATAATCTCCTACAGTCTGTATGTCATCGATTACCAAAAATAGTAAAACCAAAAAATATATCATCAATTTGGTATTAATTAGTTATAAATAAGAAAAACGGGAAACTAGAATAGTGATTGCAAAACACGTGGTGAACCCGACTGTTCCCCTTGCTTGATTCTCACTTTCCGAGAAAAAAGTTCTAAACACGTTCGTCCATCAAAGATGGGTCCTAAGGAGATCCTATAAATTTTCCATGGAATTGGCATTGCATTGCATGTTATTGAGGATTCGATTTTTTTGGATGTCACCGGCACAACGATGATCCTTTTTGACACTGACAAATTGCCACGTATGGAAGTTAGTCATTTTCTCAGACACCTCTCAAATTCAAATATACTCATCTACATGCATCATACGTACACATATT
>JAOSBO010000008.1:21711900-21727557 GCA_027563915.1 Erythroxylum rotundifolium
ATAACTTTAGTATAAACCTATGGTGTTATCATGTATTACAAAATTTTTAGAATTTTACTTACAAATTGTTGACAATTGTGATGTAAGTTCTCTATCAATTCCTTTGGCTCCATGCTAGAGGTTGCCTCCTTCATTCGCAATGTTTACCTCTGATATCTATGTCGGTATAGGGCTGGTGGATGGTGTAGGGCTGGTTGATGGTATAGTAGGGCTACTGGATGGTATAACAGTAAGTACAAAAGGTGATGCCTCATCTAGATGTGCAGTAGTTGGATGTACAACAGGTGATTCTATAACATCTGCAGAATACGATGCTTCACTTGGAAATGCACTGGCTTCTCCAAATCATTGTAACAAGAACCTTGACCACATTATATCCTGTTTACTCTTTGGTGACATATTTTTAACTCGAAATTTACATTTTGTTGAATTTTCCAATAATAGAACAATATAAATTCAATATATAATAATATATTATTGATGCAATAATATATTTGTTCATATATTATTCTATTACAAGCACAAATTAATTGCTATCAGCACTTAATTGTAAGTAAAAATCATCATTATCTTCTTTTTATGAAGAATTATAATTAAACTTAGGCTCTTCTTCATATCTCTTGCCCTCCTCATCCTATTCTGATGAAATTTCTACATATTCATTATTTGGATCTTTTAAAGGTTCATTCTCGTCATATGTTACATATGCATTTATTACATAATCATCCTTCTGAAATGCTTCACTTTCAATTCTCTTATTTTCTCCTTTTCCATGTAATTCAAAAACATCTTTTTTGCATATAGCCAACCAATCTGACTTATCTCGTTGTAAGCTAGGAAAAGGGACATAATACACCTGGATCGCTTGCATTGCCATCACAAAAGGTTTAAATTGTCTAACGTTGGTTGATTTTAATTAGATTGTATCGACTGTGCACTTCCGTTCCAATGTTAGGAGTTGGATCAATCTATTCATACTTAAATATCACACTCTATCTTATTGGCATTGTAGGATACTCAATTTCAAGTATCTCAATAATTTTACTGATAAGTGTTTTATTCTTGATACATTTAATCATTTACACTTAGCAATTAATGATACAAAAATACTTAAGATACTTACTTTAATTAATATATGCTTTTAGGTAAAATTTGGAAGCAAAGAAATTAAAGTGAATTGAAAGCACTACATTTAGGCCATTTTTTGAAGATTAATTTTCACTTGTCTTCATGGAGCAAGAAGAAGAAAATTAAAAGACAAGAAGGAAAAAATCAAAATTCAAAGAAGACAAGTTAAAAGTGCTTGTTGGAAAAATAAAGAAATAACAAGATAACAAAATGCATGTAGCAGCTGGGAGCTGAAGTAAAAGTGACATGTATGCAGGTGGATTAAAACAAAGACAAAATGATAGTAGCACAACCTAAAGCAGAAGCAAGCTAGCATTTAACGCTAGCATCAGTTAACGTTGAATGTGAAAGCTAACATTGAAAAATGAAAAAGGGTTGTAAAGAATGCAAACTCCGTCATTCATGCAAGCGTAGGTTTTTAAAGAAGGGGAAAATAGAGAGTTGGTGGCAGAAGAAAAAGAAAGGAGATGTGAATAGTGGAGATGAACCAAGAACTTTATTTATCACATCACATGAATAGTAGCGTGAGAAGAGAATAGAAGAGAGCTTGTGAGAAAGGAGTGGAGGTGTAGTGAAAGGGGTCTTCAGTGGGGGATGAAACATTTTCTAGGGAGAGACTCATGAAGGGCTAGACGTCCTGACACTGGTTCGAAGTTGACATCAACTGCGACGTCCGGGGTTAAGAATTTTTTAATTGTTTTGTTGTTTCTTTCTCTTATTAGAAATTGATTATGTTATCTTGTATGGATTGATTGGGTATTTGAATGATGATGATTTTAATGCTCTATTGAATCATTTTTAATGAAAACCTGTTTCTAGAATCAAATGCAATATGTAATCATTGTATTCCCAATTCATATGTAGCAACTAATGGTTCTGACTCATTAGAGATAACATAATGTAGGTTAAATAATTTGAGCTTGTGTGATTCTTACCTAGATTGGTTTGTTTTTTTGATTCATAAGGCAGTTGTCTGGATAAACTTAGAGGGCTTATTCTGGGTTTCCCGATAGCTAGGGTTAATTAACGAGCTCTTCGTAATTAACTTGGATCTAAGGAAAAATTGTGATTAACAGAGCTTGTTGTTAATCTACGACAAATAATTACTAAGAGAGATAAAAGAACAACAAATCAATGAATTATGCTTAATTAGGGTGTAGACTGAGATTGAACCAAATAATCGGATCCCTACCAGATTCCTTATTTAACCATTTTTTTGCATGCTTTCTTTAATTTGTTTTCAATAGGTTTATTTTATTTTCTTATTAAATCCAAAACCCCTCATTACCTAAACATCAATTAATTTCGTTTCATAAGCTAAACACTCCCTGTGAGAGCACTCCACTCTCATAGGGCATATTCCTAAACAAAACTTCGGTATTCGAGAACATACTCTAGATGGTGGCATGCTAGGATAGTCAGTCAATCATACTCATTTAAAATTTTTCACGCATTTAAAAAAAATCATTTCATGCCATTTTATTTATAACATTTTCACTTACACGTGTTACAAATAATGAACATATCATCAAAATTTACATAATCAATTAGGCATATTATAAATTTGAAATACTTTCAGTCATAAAGTCATTATATATCATAATTATTTACATACACATGATACACTATTTATGAAATACATTCTTCAATAAAAAAATAACAGAAAACATATATAGATGCCAACTAATCCCGACCTCCATCTCTTATTCGACTTCAGCGGATATATTTCCAGTTTGTCTAACTAGGTATCTCCTCTGAGTCTTAAAAAAAGTTGCAATTTTATAGGTTTTTGAGAACTTGGTAAGCAGACCATCCTCGACGGCTCACTCAAATCACATAACATATCAATTCATATAATCACATAAGTCACATCACTTCATTAATTCATCATGTGACATCAATTAACACTTTATTCATTTATTTCACATTTCACATTCAAAGCAGACAAATAGTTCATTTCGATCATTTAAAACAACATATCAATTTTATATGTAATGCTTACGAGACTCATTTTCAATTGATATTGTTCAATGCCAGAGGCTCTTACCACATTCTGAGCTTTAAGCACTTTTTTGGTGGCTACTCCGGTTATAACAACCTTTATCTGTTCATGCATTCATGTAATGAAATGCATGGCATTCATGTATATTCAATCAATCACTTGTGTTCCATTTCACATGCACATTTTCATTAGATCAATATCCGACATTCAATAATAATGTTGAGAATCACTTATTTTGTCAAATTAACATACAATGAGTACTTCCAATATTTTCATGCATCAAATGCCTCGAACATTCAATGTTCGGAATCAACACATTCATATCATATAATAATTCATTACAGAAATTTGAAATAGAATAGACACTTAAAGTGAGACCATGTAGGTCTACTCATAGTACACTCCAGATTAGCATTTACTTCCATGATCCAGAACGTTTGAATGCAGATGTTAGATCTTATATATCCACATCATGCAATACACATATAGTACACACATTACTAATTTGCACAATCATATAAACATTCAATTATACACATGTATATATGTGTAATGTATAATGCATGCTCAAATTGACTATTACAGGTATATTTCCTTAATTCACATCTTATGATCATTCACACTTTATAACTCATATATGTCTAAATTGGACCTAGGTTTACATCTCATTTGTACAAATTTATTCGTAGTTCATCATTCTATCATTCATCAAGGACATTCTAACATTATAAGACCACAAAATATTCAATTTATCATTCATCTTTACTTAATACTCATCATTCATCTTAATGGAATCACATTAGCCATCATAGGTTCACCTTCATTCCTATAACATCTCAAAACTTCAGATTTGAAAGCTTAATATTTAACAATCCATCCTTTCATATAACCTAAATCATCACCCTAAACCTATCACTCATTTAATCACTTATTCGTAGTTCATCATTCTATCATTCATCAAGGACATTCTAACATTATAAGACCACAAAATATTCAATTTATCATTCATCTTTACTTAATACTCATCATTCATCTTAATGGAATCACATTAGCCATCATAGGTTCACCTTCATTCCTATAACATCTCAAAACTTCAGATTTGAAAGCTTAATATTTAACAATCCATCCTTACATATAACCTAAATCATCACCCTAAACCTATCACTCATTTAATCACTTATTCGAGCTTCTTTCTAGGTTCATTTCAAGCTTCATTTAAGCCTAAATACATCATAATGAAGCACTTCAACATTAGTTGGTTCAAACCTCACCCAATAGACCAATTTTGACTCCATGAGCTAGCCCACAATTATGACAAAGGCCATAACCACTGGCCAGGAATGTGGGGCGAGGGCGACGATCATGAGTATAAATGAATAATTATACACACCAACTCAATTTTTAAGGCATATAATCCATAATTCACATTATAATCACATTAAATATCAATTATACCCAAAAAATGTCAAATAAGTGCATGTAGAATCATTGAAATGTGGGCAAAACAATCAAATTCATGTGTGTGTATGCTAATATTATACATGACTATGAAATGCATTTTTCCTAATCTCTCATTGCCATTTCTCATTCATAGAAATCTAAGGTTCTAACCTTGGGATGTTACAATCGATCTAGACTTACCACTACTATAGTAGTAGTCTAGTTATTTTATTTTGATTAGCATTACGACGTGCCTGTCATTTACCATAGTAATCCATCAATTCTCCTTGTATGAAAACCCCACTATTTATTGTTTGCATACTATGACCATGATATTTTGTATGAAATTTGTATCCATTAACAAAATACACCGAATACGATTTAATAGTTCGTAAATGTCCTTTTGCAAGATCATATATAAACTTGTTCTCTATTGAATTTTCTAAGGCCTACACGAAAAAATTATCATATTAAATAGTATAATGTCATCTAAGCACTTTGATTTGATAATTCAACTATTTCAATTATTACTAGTGAAAGCTTACGTATTTTCAAACCATCAAGGAAAGTGTCTTTCACCTTCTTTAATGATATCTTCCTGTGTTGTTTTGGGTATTAGCTTACGTAACCATTCCTTGTATAATCTGAAAGCATTATTATGTATTTTAGTTGTGAACAACAGTAACTTTGAAAACTCAAACAGTCTATTTCAAAATCAACTTAAACTTACTGCACGAAAGGATGAACGTCTTGAAAATTCAGTAAAATGTAAACACAGGAAGCCTCTATTTCTTTTGCTATTAACATTCTTCTTATTGAACGTCCATATGTTCGTCCTAGATATTTGAAAATGGATAATATTGCATCAATATCACCCGTTTCTCCACCATCATCATTACAAGGAAAATTTCTTTCTCTTGTGTGCATATGCTGCTCAAAATATTATGAACAAAATATACTTGCTTCCTTTACTAAATAAGCTTACTTATTGAACCTTCAACTTTAGCCTTATTTTTGACGTTTTCCTTCAAATGATGCAATTATCTACATTACAAATAGGGATATTACAATTCTGTGATTAAAACATGTTATAAGTTTTAATTAAATATTAACTATAATTACCTATCAAACGGATACATCCATCAATGTTGAACCGGACCTGCAAGTTTAGCCTCATATGCTAAATGTATGGGCAAATGCTCCATAAAATCAAAGAAGTTTGGAGGGAAAATCCCTTCTAGTTTGCAAAAGATAACTAGAATTTCCCTTTTTAGTTTTTCCATTTCAGCGAACTTTCTTTCAGATGATGTTAAGATTTTGAAAAATAAACTTAATTCTGTTATAGCTTTCCAAACATTATTCTGTAGCAACTCTTGATATGCAATTGGAATTAGCCTTTGCATAAACACTTGAAAATGATGAGTTTTCATCACAAATAATTTGTAATTCCTTATGTCCATACACCTTGCCAAGTTCGAAACATAACCATTGGGAAATTTTAGACATTTCAGTCATTCACATAAAATTTTCTTTGGTTTTTTGTTCAAAGTGTAACATGCTTTTGGTTATTTACCAGTGTGAAGATTTTTGTCTAACCTATTCCTTATACAAAAAAGTTTCAAATCAGCTCGTGATTTTTCATTTTCCTTTGTCCTCCTTTTAATTTTCATTATGGTGTTCACATCTAGATTATGACGTATCAAATTACTTTTCCAATATGGCAAATCCTAAAGGATACTTCATTTTCTCCAACCAAAGTTTTTACTAATGCTTCTATTAACTTTTTCAACTTCAAGTTCTGTAATTTTACCAACCCTAATTCATTAATCTCCTGCAATATCTCTTCGCTAGCTTTGTGAGGGAGAGTAGTTATTTGTGCCATCCTATTCTTAATGAACTTTTGTTTATTACATCTAAATGGATGATATGGAAGAAGAAATTTCATATTGTTAAACAAACATGTTTTGACCCCGTTAGGAAGATAAAATACATCAGAATCATTGCTACAGTAATTATAAGCCAATTTCCCTATAAGGCTCCATCCAGACAACATAGCGTTTGCAGGGAAATCACTAATATTCCACATCAAAGCTGATCTTAACAAAAATTTTTTTCAAGAGACACATCATATATCTCCACACTAAATTCCTAAAGATGATACAATTCAGATACCAATGGTTGTAAGAATACATCCATTTTATGCTTTGGATTTATAAGCCTTGGCACAATCACCGTCAAGAACATATATGTCTCATTTATACACATCCATGCAGGCAAATTATAAGGAGTAATTATGATTGCTCAAGATGAATATTATTGGCCAAATTGACTAAAAGGTTGGAATCTGTCTATTGACAATCCTAACCTTACATTTCAAATTTCGGTTGCAAACTCAAAATAGGTGTTATTGAAATGTTTCCATAAGAGTTCATCCGATGGATGGCTGATTATTTCATATTCCTGTTCATGTTCATTGTACCATCTCATGTGAGATATAGGAACATCAGAGGCATATAGTTTTTGAAGTCTCGAAATTAGCGGGAAATAATACATCCACTTCTAGGGTACTAATTTTTGTTTTGTAGAACGCTATCTAAGTTTGAACCTAGATTAACAAAAAATTTGCACTTTTGTAATTCCAAATCATCTCCCCAAAACTGCATACATCCAAAATTGTAACAATCAAATTTTCAACTGATAAGTCAAGACCCCTAATAAGTTTCTTCATATTGTAGAAATTATCAACCATTGTATGATTAGGAGGCAATGATTCATTATACTAAGCAAGAATTTTATCCAAACTTTGATAAAAAAATATGCCCTTCAGGCTTTTTGTTCAATATTTGAGCAGTTGAAGACAATTGAGTAATGGTCTCACAATCTAGCCATAATTCTTGGTCAACTAATTTTGGTAAGTCAAAAAGCCTTTTTGCAATTGGGTTTCGTTCTTCTTTAAGATTTTCTATATTTTCCTAAAAGATATAACTGGCTGCATCATAAACCGTTTGAGTGTAAGGATTTTCAGTTACACCCACATTATTTGTTATAAATCCAGTTTAAAGGCATCAACATTTATTAACGAGTTTACTTCATTACCCCTTGAAATGATACAAATATCAGTTCCCTATGTTGTGCCTACTCAAAATAATTTGGAACAAACCCTTTTCTTAACAAATGGAGATTCAATTCATCAATTAGAAGAAATGAATATGTTTGCACTTTTTACATAGACATTTGATCTTTGAACCATCCATATATGTAGGTTTAGAATATGTATAGCAAATAAAAGCTTCAACTCCTTTAACAAACTTAGGATTAATGAAACCATCAGGTGTTAATTGGTTATACATCCAAGATTTCTCAACATTACTCATTTATGCAAAATTGTTATTAAAAAAAAGTGATCCCATAGTTAGTAATCCTTCATTTCCCCTAGGTTTATAAAACATTTAATTTTTTACTTTACAGAACATCCCTAAGTTTTTACAGATTTCTAACCATTTCTCCTCCAAATTGAATCCAACCTACTCCACCATATGACTTCACAATTAGAAAACTCAACATATATGAGTATTAGTCAAATAAAACAATATGCCAACCGATGTCCTGTAAGAATTGAAATTTAAAAGTAAAAAAAATCACCTACATATATTAAATTCAACACTACATTGAGCAATCACATTAAAGTTCAAGCCTTTATGTTTGAATCAGTCATCTACAATGACATGTGCACGGAGGTTAGTCGATGAATGGTTGCCTGAAAATCCTTAAAAGTTAATGATGGTAGCATCAAATTAATGGGTTCGTGTATATTAGAAGTTTCGGCAAGAAAGGACAATAAAGAACAAGATTCGAAATTCAACAAAAATAAAGGAATGCGTAAGGTTCAATCCCTACTAAACCTCACAAATACATGATTCAAGCAACGTAGATGATCGAGCTAAAAAAGGTTGAATTAAATAGACACGCCTAATTTAAGAAAAATTGATAAGTGAATTATTGTTTCATGTTAAAGCAAGAATAAGAGGAAGAAACCTCATGATGGCTATCGACACAATCAGGATGAAAAATAGTTAACAATCCTACAAAAAACCCTAATGAAACTATTCGTACATGGGCTTAATAATAAGTATTTGAGCTTTAAGTCTTAATGTAAAATAATTAAAAAGGTCTAATGTATGGACTTAAGCGACTAAGTGAGCCCATCCTAGTTAAAACCACAAATGGTCGAGCTATTAATACATGCCTTCAAGTCCCAAGGGTATCTGACTCAACGATTTGAGTTAGATCGATCAATTTGGGCTAGGATCCATAAAGCTCTCCTACAATAGGTTTGGATTGTTCCATCCTCTCCGAAAGATAGCCCATATGCACATTGAGAGCCTCCTTAAGTCTCTTGGCCATAGCTCTGGTCATGGGCTTAACTGGCATAGCTAGCTCTCCTCCCTTGCATCTATCATTCATGCCAACTCCATGGCGATCTGTGCTCCTGATTACAACAGTCCCTTCCTCCTAAAAAAGATTCATCCTTGAATCTAAATCCATATCCAAAGGAGATAAGTCAACAACATTGAAGGTAGCAGACACGTCGCACTTACCTGGTAAGTTGATCTTGTAAGCGTTGTCATTGATTTACTCCACGACTTGGAAAGGACCATCACCCTGCTATTCCAGCTTGGATTTTCTATAAGAAGGAAAATTCTCCTTCCTAAGGTGTGCCCAAACCCAGTCTCCTAGTTTGAAAGTCACCAACTTCCATCTTTTATTGGCTTGACGGGCATAGACCTTGTTCCTTTCCTCAATATGTTGTCGTGTCTTCTGATGAATCTCCTTCACTATTTTAGCCTTCCTCTTCCCATCTATACTAGACAACTCATGTAAAAGTAAAGGTGTCGGATTGCTTATGGCCTGGGAATATATATGCATAGCAGAATGGATCATAGGATTTTGAGTCTTGTGCTTTGGTTAACCGAAATTTCACAACAAAAAGTCTATGGAATTGCCTTTTAAAGTACGTGAATTGGGATTCTTTTCATATATCTTGACACTACAACTCGCTAACGTCCTATACCGGTATCCAGCCGAGGATGAACGATCCAGCAGCGGCTAATGAGTGCTAGCACGTTCTAAAACACTTAGAACGTAGCACAGTTTTTCTCTCGGGAAAAGGAAAAGTGGCTAGTGGCTAGGGCTTTTCGTGTGTCTTCTAATGATATATAAGCCCTCTATTTATAGAGAAGCCCTTATTGCTATTCTTAGTGGGAATAGGACAATCCTATTTTAATAACATTAGGAATATCCTAATCCTAAACCGATTACGAATAAGAATATCATAATCCTAAACCCATTAGGATTATAGAAGCCCAATAAGTTTTGGCCCATATTATATCTCATATAATAAAAGCCTGATAACTTAATTCAATCTAACCCAATAAATATGTCCACATATATTTATTCAGTGCCTAATAAATTAGGCCTAGGAGAATAAGCTCAAATCACATCACTCTTTATGTGTGACCCTGGAGGCTCATTTGATGTTGGCAATGGGCTTAGTCACACTTCAAGGCCCATAAGTCATAAGCAGCCTCTAGCAAGACATTATGACTACCTAAATCAAATAAGGATTAGTAATCTGATTTGACCTATAACTATGGTTTCAAACTTAGTCCCTTTGTAATACGATATCAAGATTAATCATAAGGTGTGGTACATGTCAACCTTTGATTAATCATAGTTTCTTGATTCCCAAGTAAAATGACTATAAGAAATGACATTGATGACTTCTTATCAATTCATTTGAGCACAACCATGCATTTCTTCAGTCAAACTTGTCAAGAGGCCCAATTGATATCTCTCTCATTTAAGCGAGGTACAAATCCCATTTACGTCATTCACATCCTTCTGCATGATTCATTTAATGTCCAATATAAGAGTACTTGTTATCCAATTAAAGATAACTTAGTTTAATGTCAAAAAACTGAATTCCTCATATAGGGAACCATGATGACTTCAAGTCAAAGGACTAAAGTCAATCCACATTGAGAACCACTAATGACATGAAACCATGTAGTGTTCTCTCTATGGGCCGGTCCAATATATGTTCTTTATCATATATCTATATATTTGATTTGATAACTCATATCCATGATCAGTAAAGCATGATCATCAATCGTAACACATACTAGCCTTAATTCATTATTGTTCCACTAATAATGATCGACCAGGGACAATTTAGAATAGTATTATAATACTTATGGTTTTACCATTATGTCACATACTTGATGACATAAGCCTAATAATATTCATTGAATGTAAATCACATTACATAAAAAATATACATGCATTTATAAAAGAATACCTCATAATATAGAAATAATAAGTCAGAATGTCAGTACAAAAATCACATATGACCATTGGCCTAGGGCACACTACTAGCAAAAGGAACCAAATCTAAGATAGTCAAAGGATTAAACTCATAAACAATCTCAAAAGGCGAGAAACTTGTGGTAGAATGTACACATCTATTATATGCAAACTCAATGAATGGCAAGCAATCACTCTAAATTTTCAAATTTCTCCTTACAACAGTACACAACAAAGTTCCCAAGGTTCTATTGACAACCTTGGTTTGTCCATCAGTCTGTAGGTGGCAAGCAGTAGAATACAATAATTTAATTTCAAACTTTCCCCACAATACATGCCAAAAATGACTAAAAAATTTAGCATCTCTATCCGAAACAATAGACTTAGGAATATCATGCAATTGGATAACATCTTTAAAGAATAAATCAGTAATATGTATGACATCATCAGTCCTATGGCATACAATAAAATACGCCATTTTACTATATCCATCCATAATAACAAAGACATTATTAAACCCCCTATTTGTCTTAGGTAAACCTTAAAAAAGTCCATAGATATATCCGTCCAATGGTCAGTAGGTACAGGCAAAAGGGTATACAATCCATGAGGTTTAGAAGTGGATTTGGCCTATCTACAGGTAATGCATCAGTTACACATACGCTCCACATCCTTGCGCATACATGGCCAATGAAAATGTTCATGCAAGATGTCTAATGTCTTGGTAACCCTAAAATGCCCCATTAACTCACCACTATGGGCCTTATACACAAACGACTTACACAAGGAACAATTAGGTACACACAATTGATTTATATGATATAAGTAACCATCATACCTAAAGTACTTGCAAAATGCACCATGTTCACATGTGGCATACACACTAGCAAAATCAACATTAGTGGAATACAATTCCTTAATTTACTCAAATCCCAATAACTTAGAACTAAGAGTATAGATTAAGGAATACCTCCTAGATAAGGCATTGGCCACTGCATTTTCCTGGCCTTGCTTGTAGTGCAACACGTATAGAAAAGTCTCCAAAAACTCCATCCAAGTCCCATGCCTCTTACTCAACTTACCTTGGCTCTTCAAATGCTTAAGCAACTCATGATCTGTCCGAATGACAAACTCCTTTGGTTGAAGGTAGTGCTGTCACACCTCCAATGCTCTCACTACGGCATAAAGTTCCTTGTCATAGGTCGGATAGTTGAGTTAGGCGTCACCTACTTTTCACTGAAGTATGCAACTAGCTTTCGTTCCTGTAACAACACATCACCTATACCAAGCCCAGAAGCATCACATTCAACTTTTTATGAAAATTGATCAAAAAAAAAAAAGAATAAGAGTAGAACACAATTTTTTAACAAATTAAATGCACGCTCTTGCTCCTCCCCCCATGTAAAACCTCTCTCTTTCTTGACTACCTCAGTCAAAGATGTAGCAATGGTAGAGAAATCCTTCATAAACCTCCTATAGAAACTAGCAAGTCTATGAAAACTCCTTACCTTGGTAACACGGTTAGGCATCGACCATTCTCGAATAGCCTTAACCTTCTCACTATCCACTTCAACTCTCTTCGAACTAACCACAAATACTAAGAAATTCAACTTATAAATGCAAAATGTACACTTTTTAAGACATGCTCATCCAATGTAGTGCTATACATAAGAATATCATCAAAGTAAACAAGTACAAATCTGCCTAAAAATTCACGCAAAACATGATTCATTAACCTCATAAAGGAGTTAGGTGCATTAGTTAATCTAAAAGGCATAACTAACCACTCTTACAACCCATACTTAGTTATAAAAGCAGTTTTCCATTCATCCCTAGGTTGTATTCGAATTTGATGATAACCACTTTTCAGATCAATTTTTATGAACATGCATACACCATGCAATTCATCCAACATGTCGTTTAACCTAGGAATGGGATTTCTATACTTTACAATGATTTTGTTCACAGCTCTATAATCTACACAAATCCTCCACGGTCCATCCTTCTTTGGCACCAACAAGACAGGAACAACATATGGACTCAAGCTTTCCCTCATATGAACCTTCTACAATAGCTCATCCACTTGGCTTTGAAGCTCCTTTGTCTCCTAAAGATTGATCCTATAGGTTGTTCGGTTTAGTATTTGAGCTTCGGGCACGAACTCAATTTGTTACTCAATACCTTTAAGGGTGGTAGCCCTTCAGGTATTTGTTTAGGGAAGACATCTCCATATTCCTACAAAAGAGACTTAAAAACACTTGGCAAATCTTGATTAGGTTAGTTTCTGCCATAAAACACTCCCTATATCTAACCCCCACAAGTGCTCTTTTCTCTTCACATGCTCTCCTAAAATCTTTTCCCTTAGCAAATAAGTTAACCTTCTTATTTTTTCTCCCACTCTTCTTTACTCTCTCCTCACTTTTCTCTCTTCCACATGCCACTTTCTTTTCCTTACTCGTGCAGTCACTCCATATTGGGCCAGTCTCATTTTTCTTTCGGGCCTCTTTTCCCTCTTCTTTTTTCGAACCTCACTACCCGATCCTTACTTTTCATTGCTTCAAACTGGTCCAAGTAGATCTCATAGGGTGACAATGGTGCTAAGAAGAAATTTCTACCTTGAATTTAAAGGAGTACCTATTGATGTATCTGTCATGCTATACACTCTTATTAAATTGCCATGGTCTCCTTAGCAACAAATGAATTGCCTCCATAGGTACCACATCACCAAGTACCTCATCCTCATATCTAGCCACTGAAAATGACACTAACACTTGCTTTGTCACTTTCACCTCACCGTTGTCATTAAACCATTGTAACTTGTATGGCTCAGGATGCTTCCTACATGTTAACCCCAATTTAGTCATCATAGTCATACTAGTTACATTTGCACAACTATCCCTATCTATGATTAGAATAGAAACCTATCCTCCCTTAAAACACCTCAATATTAGCTTAACCTTTCAATATTAGCTCAAATCATGGCTATCTCCATCTCCTTGTGGTAGTCCTCCACTAACTTACCCTTGTGTATTCCTTGGAGCTTTTAATGCATCTCTCAGTAATAATATGAAGGAATAAACTGCTTCCTCATGCACACTTTCATTGTTTCCCATGTAGTGATGGGGTGCTCTCCATTCCTCCTTCCAGACGTCACCAACTGAGCCCACCATATTAATGCATAGTCAGTGAACTCAACAACAACAAGCTTTACCTTTTTCTCCTCAAAGAAGTTGTGGCACTCAAAAATTAGGTCCACTTTTTGCTCCCAGTCCAAGTAAGTCTCAGTATCATTCCTACCATTGAAGGATGGAATTTGCATCTTGAATGATTTGAGGTCTCCATCTCATCTGTTGAGTGGTTCTCCTCTCCTAGCCCTCGTAGGCATGCGCTCCCCATACTCCTCCTCCTCCTCATCAAATTCACCTTCCTCAACCTCATACTGTGGTAGTGGTGGTCGAAGAAAAGGAGGTGCTTACTGTTGAAATGCAGTACGCTGAGCTTGAGATTCCTCACGTCCTCCACGTCTGAGCTCTGGAATCTGCTGACCTTGCCTCTCCATGGTCTCCCTCATTTCGGTATAGGTTAGATGGAGCCTTTTCAACTACTGTTGAATGGCTCTCTATGCACCTCTCCAATTCGGCTCTCATCACGTTCTCCTCCTTCCCGAGACATTGTATATGTTGGGCACCGTTTTCGGAACCTAATGTTCGGAGTCATACTTGAGACATGAGTGTGTGTATTACCTTGAGGGTTATTTCCATGAACCCGTATTAACCAACTTAGGCTCGTTTTCATTCTCGTAACATCCCCAAATTTCCATAATTGAACACTTGAGATACGACAGTTCATTCTTATGCTTATATCCTCAACAGTCACCCTAAGCAAATCACTCATTTTTGTCTTTTATTTTCATATCAAACTAATTACATTTCAATCTCCAGTTAAGCCTAAATATATCAGAGAAAAGCATTGGTAGGTCCACAATTGCATATGTACATGATTTGGGACCATTAGCATACTCTCACTATAGGTGTCGGATCATGGTCATTCAAGCATATTTTTGAAGAGCGATTCGTGTTCTACAACTTCCGTGAAGACCCCGGAGAGAGATTCTTGTTATTTAGAAAGTCAAAAATTACACATGTTTAAAACTGTCCCGAGAAGGTCCGCCTAACAGACATCATGTCCCTTTAAATGGACATTGACTAGTCTGGGACATTTTCAGACCCGAGAAGGTATACTTAACGGACATTAAAGTCCGTTTAACAGACAGCTACAGGTCAAATTCCACATTTCCAATTCCTTACCCATCTTATGCATATCTATCCTTCCTAACTCGTAATCCTCATCATTTTCACTCCCATTTCAACTCAATATCACTTATAATCAATTTATCATCCATGTTTGGTCTTCATCCCAAAAACACAATCCTTCAACTATATACATTCATCATGAAATTCTACATCACTAACTTGTAACAATCATAACTTTTAAGTTCGATATCCAAAAATCACATACTTTATAGCGTTGAAAAGCTAAGAGGATAAGCTATAACTTTGCATAAGACAACTTTGTTTTCCCCTTGAAGTCAAAACACAGATTAGTATAGTTTTCCCCTTGAAGTCTATCTAGATTAGTATAGTTTTCCCCTTGAAGTCAAAACACAGATTTCTACCCTTATGAAAAACTTACCATTTGCAATGTACAACTTGGAAAGTCATGAG
>JAOSBO010000008.1:21735710-21755251 GCA_027563915.1 Erythroxylum rotundifolium
GTCCGAAAAATACATGAAATGATGCTGAGTAAACATGGAATGGAAGTTTGGTTGGCAGAAAATGGGAAAGAAGCAGTTGATTTGCATGAAGCAGGAGCTTGTTTTAATCTCATTCTCATGGACTTGGAGACACCCATCATGAATGGTCGTGAGGTACGTTCTTTCATATGTATGTACAATATATTGAAGCTCGTAACAAGAATGCACAAATCTCTTATACTAATGTTATGTAATTTCTTTTTCTTCGAATTGAAGCATATATATAGGAAATGCTTTATATATATAATGATGTTACTACAAGTAAATTTCTCCTATCAAGTTAAGATTTAAATTAAGTACATAGTTCAGTCTATAATCTCAACAAATTCAATAAATCATATGTACAATTTTGAGAGTTTGAATTTTGACTTAGATGCATTAACTTGAACTGAAGCGTATACTATACACATTAAATCCTACAGACAAATTAAAGGGATTGGATTAAGTGTATTCAACATTATTTAATTTACATTCAACAAAAAACACTCTTCACAAGTTCTACAAATGTTTTTCTCAGAACGTTCTGTAACAACGCAACTTATACAATGTGCAACTGCTTCTTCAATGCTTTCATGTCCCATTTATAGGCAACAAGGCAACTGCGAGCCATGGGCGTGGACGGTGCAATTGTTGGTGTCACTTCTTGTACTTCAGAACGCGAGAAGAGAAATTTCATGGCCGCTGGGCTTAATGACTGTGTTTCAAAACCACTCAGCATTCACAAGATTGCCTCCTTTCTCCCTTTTACCAACACCAAAAATGTCAATCCCCATGGCTGCACGAGTAGTAGTAGCACCAGCACCAGGATCGACAACGAATCGACCTAATTATCAAGTTAGAAGATCTTTTCTGGGGCTTGTCCATTCTATTCAATTTTGCTTTCCAGCTCCTTTGTTATTATGTTCCTAATTTTTGTTGCGCCTTTGTAGTTTGTACTGGTATCGACTCAGATAGAACAAGAATACAACATGGGGGATGATGCTTTCCTTTCACTAAAAACCGACCATTTATTCAGGAATATTTATCAGCTAAATTAATCAATTTAAATAATCTCTCAATACATTAACATGATTATTTTTCATATTACATTTTTATAATAAAGGGCTCGTATTTACTATTTTAAAATATATATTAAATAAATTTTAAAAAGTATGTTGAATAATTTACCTGAGGAGACAGTAACAAAAAATCAAACTAACGAAGTTGATTCAAGTGGATACTAATAAACTCAAGTCTTTTATCGCATATACAATAACTAAGTCAAATTTTTTTAAAAGAAATTAAAGGTATAATTGAATTAATAAGAATACAAATAAAGTGTAATGCATTAGGAATGTACATCTATATCCCTAAGTCTATATTTGGTTGGACGTCAGGTTTTTAATGAAATTAAATGATTTAAAATGGAATGAAATGTAAATGGATGTAATATTAGAAAATCGTTGTTTGGAAGGGATGAAAAGGTTCATAATGTTATATAGTGAATGTTGTTTGGAAGAAAGGTTTAAAATGTAATATAGTGAAAAGTCGTTTATCATTTTACATTCCATCATAAACTTCTAAAATCAGAGGTTTCTTATTTTTACTGTTTAGGATGAAATGAGATGTAATATGAGACCCTCTTCTTCCTTCCCATCCCATTCCATTTCATTATAAATCCTCTTCTCAAACAATGGAATAATATTACATTCCATTTCATTCTGTTAATAAACCTCCAACTAAACATAGCCTAAGGGTCCGTTTCGTGAGGGGTTTATTAATGGAATGGAATGTAATGTAATATTATTCTATCGTTTGAGAGGAAGGTTTATAATAGAATGGAATGAGATGAGATGGAAGAGGAGGGTTTCATATTACATTCCATTTCATCCTAAACGGTAAAAATGAGAAGCCTCCAATTTGGAGGTTTAGAATGGAATGTAAAATGATAAATATACAGTACCTGATATACCCTTAATAATATTTTATAAAACCAGTTATACCCTTCCCTACCTTAATAACAAGCAAGACAATACATCCATTTGTGAGCAGTCGATTGTAGCAAAGGAGAAGCATCATCGCCGGGTTGCTGAACGAGCGTTGTCGCTGGGTAGATAATAGTAAACTGCTTCCTTTTGTTTCACACCAAGTTCCAACTATTTTCATTTGTCTATAGCTTTTATTTCACGGAAAGTCTTTATGCAGTCTGCTATTTTCACGCCAAAACATCACATAAATGGTTGATATGTTTTATGATGGTTGAAGTTTGGGGTGGCATCGCTATCATAAGCATAGTGATATTAACAAAAATTTTCAATTCTTTCCCTTCTTGTCAAACTTTTCTGCCTTGATTTCAATCTTTGCCTCTCAGAAACTACAGTGCCAATCTCTACGTCTTAGATACTCACCCATCTCTCTCTCTATCACTCATTCACTATGTTGCCTATTCGAGACTTACTGTGATGCATTAATTAAAAATCTATATACTCCACAAGATAAAAGTGTTTGATCCTTTATTATTGGTGTTTGAATGACTTTGCTTTCTTCTTGCTGAGTTAGCTCTGTCTGTAGCCTTTTGATTCTTTTCTAATATGATACGACTATAGTGAAATTGAGGAGATAATCATCATTTTCATCATCCGACGTTTTGCTGTACTTCCTGATCATCAATCTTCCGAAACAGGTTTAATCTTTAACTTTATTGTTATTATTCTTAGTATCCCACAAAATGACAATTCTTTTCTTAAGCAGGTGATTCCTTTTTTTTTTAGGGTTTAATTGTTTGGGAATTGAAATTCGGTGGGCATTTTTGGTTTGAATAGCTATACGCTTGGATAGGATGCAACTTTGCTAAATTTAGTCACTTGTATGCTTATGTTAAGTAAATTGTATTCTAATACTTCTCATTCTTTTTCTTTTAATTCCAAAAGGTTATACTCAAAGTAATTATAGACAACATAAGAATGAGGAAATTTTGAGAACATATTTCGTAGAAAAATATTTGATTAGACATTTTCTCTTTTATAACTACAAAAATTTGAAAAAAATAAAATAAAACGGTTAGTAAGCGAAGATAAGATAATGGGTTTGAACGTTTGAGGACTTTATAATAAAAGAAGTAAATAGCTTTCATTTCATAATCTTAACCCATTAATTAGAAATGAAATCTATCATTCTCATCTTTTTCTTTATTGCTATATTCTATTGTTCGCATCTTGAATGCACCAACATCAATCCCAAGTTATGGAAGCACATTGTTGTCAGGGAATATTTTATCTAATTTCAGGGCGGTCTCAACCTTATAGTGATAAAATAATTCGTACAATAACGTAATAATCCTGTTTTGGAACAGAGAATTTGAAAGGAAGAAAAGGAGTCTAACATGACATTATTAGATTTATATGGCTTAATAATATGAAGGCATGTAATAAGAAGCAGAAGCTTTGGCCACTCGGTGAAGTCATCAAATAAAAAATTCCAATCTTATACTTTTAGACCACTCTGCTAAGTTCTTTAGTATATGATCAGCATTGTCTTTTATTCCAGCTATATCAATATATAATAAGCAACAATGTATTCTGCAAAAACACTCAATCACTTGTAATCTGCAAAAACATTACAAATCTAATTGGTTTTGGAGCGTAGGATACGTCTCCCAAATCTAACTTCTTATATGTAGTTTGCTGTCCGTTTTGTGTCACCATGAACTAGTTAGGGAACAAGATAAATTGTAAAGACAATTGTGGTACATTCCGCCTGAGTTGATCGAAGCATGGATCATAAAGTCTAGTGTTAGTCCCTAATTCTCTCATGTGATATTAGTATAAAAAAAGGATGAATCATGATGTATATATGATGATTATTGAGTAGTAAATAAAATTACAATAAAATGCAAGTCTTATATTCCTGTGGTACAAAAGTTGCTTGATAAACTTGGAGGTGCTTAATTTCCTACTAATCTAGATTTACAATAAAACTAAGATTATATTCAAAAAGCTACTTTCAAAACATACGATGGTCATTATAAATTTTTGGTAATGCTTTTATGGTTAACCAATGCATCAACCACTTTTTAAGTTCAATGAATGACATCTTTCATGTGTCCATCTTTATAAATTTATTTTTATTTTTAGTTTCTTTTATGATATTCTAATATATGGTATTCTTTTTGCTTTGGTGTTACTTTCCTTGAAATTCTAGTGCAGGAATGATTCAGATTTCCTCGGTTTGAAGCTTTCCTTTAACGTTGCTTGTTATTGTTTTTATAACATCATATATAAATGGACATATCTATGTCATATTTGGTTTATTTTGATTTTCACAATCTAAAATCTACTTTTAATTTTGTTTTTTAGACATAAGCAGTGAAGATAATGGAGTGAATAATCAAATAATCAAATTGATTATTATACATCAATTAGCGCTTGTTCATGTCACTCGTTTTATGGTCTACTGGTGGGTGTTATGAAAGAGACATGCGGAAGATAAACTTCAAATTCTTATACTATTGGAGAGATCATAATCAAGGGAGAGTATCATGAGAAAAATTTTATTTTATTATAATGGGAGAAATATAATTAGAATGCAGCCTAAACCATTCATTGAATTATGTGATTTATTAGTTGGAAAATGTGTGCTTCGACCTACTGTGAATGCAACGATTGAAGAACAAGTAGCGAAGTTTCTATACATATTAGGATATAATAGTACCAATCGGGAGATTGCGTTCTTTTGGAGTCGATATGTGGAAACTGTAAGTCATCATTTTCATAGAGTTTTGAAAGCGGTTATAGAGCTAGAAGACATCTTTCTAAGAGCTAGTAGATTCTACCCATATTTTAAGGTGATTTTCTTTTCTTAACTCAATATATTTATATTAAACACTCATAATATTTTATTATAATATAGTTCAATGTCAGGATCGTGTTAGTGCAATTGATGGTATACGTATCTGTGTCAAAGTATGACATGGAGTTTTAGTGGTGCTTTAGTAGTTTTAATTGTTTTATTAGTAAAAGAATGTTTTATCCTTAGGTTTTCATCTTTTAGAGTTTATATTATCTTTTGTAGTCACTTTGCGGCAACTTTTGGTTAGTTTGAAACATTATTTCAGATTTTTATTGAAATTTCTTTTATTCTTCAAAGAGTTTCGTACAACCTTTGAAAATCGAATGCTATACGCTACGTCAAAGTACCTGCTCGAGATGATCCTAGGTCTTGTGGGAGAAAGGATTATCCAACACAAAATGTGTTGTGAGCTTGTTCTTTTGATATGAAATTTACATATGTATTGACTGGGTGAGAAGGAACAACATCTGATTTACAAATTATGAAAAGTGCACTAACTAGGTAGTACTCACTTAAAATTCCCGAAGGTAAAAATAAGGCTCAAATCTTATTAATTAATAAAAGTCATATATTTCATTTTGACATAATTTTATTCATCATAAGAAAATACTATCTTGTTGATGCTGAATTCATGTTGAGAAGCGGACTTATTACACCGTATAGAGGGGAACGATATCACTTGAAAGAATATTTAAGGAATCCTCCACAAAATGCTCATGAATTATTCAATCATCGACATTCATCATTGCATAACATTATCAAAAGGGCATTTGGTGTGTTGAAAAAATGATTTCCTATTATAGCATCCACTACAGGACCAACATATGGCATTCAAACTAAAAAGAAATTATTATGGCTTATGTCATTTTGCACAATTTCCTAATTGTTGTAGATCTAGATGATCCATTCCTTAATGGAGAGTACGATGGAGGGAAAAATGGTAACCAAGATGGCCTTGAAAATGACTATGAAGATGATGCACATAGTGGGGAAATCATAAGAGATAACATCGCTACTCATATGTGGGTTGATTACGCTTTAGGATAGATATTACCGCATCACAATCAATTTATGTCTCTCATGATTTTTTATTGCTTTAAAACTATTTATTGGCTACTTTTATCTAAATATAACGTTGTTTATTATTGTTGTTAATGTTTTCACATCAATTGGATCTTTTTAATGCTTAATCATTATTTTCACTATTTTTTTTCTTCTGATCTTGCCTTTTATATTATTTGGAAATATTTGAAACTCCAATATTATGTATGCTTGACATACAAAGTGCACTCTTTGTGGTTGAATTTTTAACATACAGAATGCCACCCTAAAGAGAGTCGTGCATTTGGAATCAAGATATAGATGTTGCCTTGGTTAATGTATACTTGCACCAGCATCGACAAGGCAATCGAGTTAGTGGGACTTTCACAACATATGCACTTGACACAATTGAAACTGAACTCTTGAAAAAATTTCCTGATAAAGGGATAAATAAGGAAAAAAATAAAATTGCTACAAGATTATCAAGACCAAATGGATTTTGATTTATTCTCAAATGTCGGTAGGGGATTTGCATGGAGTCCTTTAACAAATATGTAGAGTGCTAAGCCAAAAGTGTGGGAGAGCTTGATCTAGGTGAACTTGTTTATTATTATTTTTAGAATAAAATACGATATATGTTATGACTTGGTTCATTCATGAACTTGTTTTTGTAACAGGCTAAGCCAAAAGTCGCCGAGTAGAGAGAGAAGTCTGTTCATAACTATGAGAAGTTGGTGAAGATTTATGGTCGTAATAGAGCAACTGGGGAGCATGTTGAAATAACACGTGAGATAAGAAATAGGTGCACAGTTTCTATCAAAAGTGGATTTTCGAACACTATGGATGACAATGATGAAAAGTTGTCTCGCAATAAGTTAAATTTTAGAGACAATGTAATGATGAACGGTGATTGTATTGAATCTCCAATAGGAATCCCAACTCAGTCTGAAACTACAAACCTAGGTGCATTTAGGAAAAGAAAAAACAAGGCATCCTCTTACGACGTTAAAGATGTCATAAAAGACGAACTTAACATAGTTGCCAAAGCCATTATAAAATCCATTTCCCTATTGGTTAAACCACTTTCGATTCCAGAAGAAGAACTATATAAACATTTGGTGGAGTTGCAATTAGAAGGTTCAAAATTGTATGAAAGTTATATTTTCTTGTTCATAGGCCTAATGAGGTAAGGGCATTACTTAGTACACTGATCAATATATGTAAGAGTATGGTGGAGTTTATAATGTCTTCTAAGGAATAGTAGACGATACTATAGTTGTTACTATATCTTAGGAGTATTTTGACGACTTAGTGCCTTTTGGATATTGTTTAGTATGTCTCAACTTTTTGTGCACCCCATATATGCTATATCTTAGGAGTATGTTGACGCATGAAAACTGATCTTAGCTTTTTATATACTCCACAGTTCTAAACTAGCGTGAATTAAACATAAACATTTTTTTGGATTTTAACTGCAGTGAAACTATTTCTTTTGCTCAATTCCATGCCTTCATCGGCTATCAAACTTTGGCTTAGACTTTATTTGAGTATGATTGGAAGAAGTTTGGTTATGTGTGATGATGGATCTTCTGTACAACTGGAGGGTTATGCATCACAAAATAAGGAAAGCCATAGATATTGTATTAGGCTGTATTAACAACTGAAATTTGCATATGTATTCTCTATTTGCATATTGGTCTCGTTTGTAAATAGACTGCAAAGCAAAATAAAAGAGGTTTATGGTACTTTCATCTAGGCATATCAATTTCATACTTGTTTATGCGGTGTAATGCCTTGTAAGGTGTTTATAACTGGAACAAAAAGAAAATTTCATGGTAGTAACCTTTTTGCCAAAGGTGTAGACGTTTTACCTATCAGAACCCAAAGAATTGGATTAAGTAATAAAAAATTTAATGATGTCTACAGTTACATATAATTAAATTATCAACTTATCCAACATTATCTTCTGGTTGAATGATTATAATTAAATAAATATCAAAGCTTTATAACAAAATTAAATTCCAGCTTTATAAAGTATAGTAAGCCTTTGCTTTTTTATAACTAAACTACTGCTTAAATTTTGATGGATCATAAAGACAAAAGGTTATGGTAATTGCAAGAAGACCAAACAAAATGTTAAAACAAGAAGGTCACAGCATTCCAACGGTTAACTTTGAAGCAATTACGCAAACTAAGAATAAAGATCTAAACATAAAATCCATTTTAATTCTTTATTCCATAATAATAATTGTATAAGATTGCAGGCATTACAGCTAAGAAAACGTTGTCATTGCCACAACCACCATTCCCAAATTCTACCTTATTATCTTGGATGTCATAAAGTACACTTAAGCTTCATTGCTGAGTTTAACTTTATCCTTGTACAAGCAGTATGTTAATTCTCCAGTTTCGACAAAGATTTGGAAAGGTTCAACATTCTTAGGATCTAATTGTCTCCCCTCTACATTATTTTTTTTTTGTTTTCTTTGCACGTTTCTTCTTATGAATGTATAGCAATGGTTGCATCATTATAAGCAAGAATGAAAATTTTTAACAAAATCATATCAAAAAGCAGTTCCCCAATAGCTTCATTATTTGGATTTAGAAAACCATCTCAAATATTGTATTCTACATAAGCCAATTTCATAATGGTTGATGCCTACACTCTATCTAGACATTTCATACAGTAGAAGAGAGAATAAATGAAAATAACACAATTCTTCAAATGCAATTTTTAGGAGTGAAGCAAAAACAAAGATGAAAATTATGAATCCACTAGTTTAAGGGCACATGATTTAAGCAAGAGTTGAAAAAAAAACAATCTTCAAAATAGAGTAGTGTATATGAATGTGTTTAACCATATGTGTAAAGCAACTTAAAAGGCAAAATCCCACTTACATGGAGAGAACAAGATTGCTAATGTTTACCAAGCATGCGTAAAAGATGACGAAGGAAGGAAAACATATTAGAATCCACAACATTAATTGGACAAAAGATTATAAACTGGTGAACTAGGGGAGATTGGCATTATTAATTTGCTTTTAACCAAGTACATGAAAGTTAGGAACATCTTTAATTTCCTTCATCCATGTTCGAGATCCCTGTGGTTTCCAAAATCCTGTATCCATTCTTTTTCTTATCTTTATAGCTCTTACGTTTACACAAAGCACAAATTTAAGAATCTTACACACCTGTAGGATATATAGAACCAACCTTGTAGTAATATCTGAAGCAAAAAAGGGATACATACATTAGTTGATTAGGAACTAACGAGAGATCAATTCTTATGATGAACTTGAAAAAGTTGGCAAAAAAAAAGAAGAAAACCTCAAACTTGCAACAACAATGGAAAGAAGCTATAACTTTTCACTTTATAAATAAGTGGTGGAAGTTATGGGATAATTATTGATACCCCTACTTCAAGGATTCTTTTGGATAGTAAACTAACAGTATGATCCTACTGAATAGAATATCTCGCTAGTACTAACTGCATCGAACCAAAAATCTGCTCCACCATAAGTATGGTTTGGCTTTGCAGGAGGTAGTTGGTAATGGTATCTGCAAAAAAAATGAAGAAAAAGAAAAAGCTTCTCCATTGAACATTTATTTATGTCAAATAATAAGTAATTTGAGGTCAAGTGCAAAAGAAGAAAGGACTTACGAGTCATATATACCAATGGTTTTATTCAACTTGGAAATTGGGCAGTAATCACTTAATGGACATGCTGCAATGGCAAGACATAAGAAAATGTTAACAAATATATAGTCGCTCTTTATCAAAGGGCAATGAACTCAATGCAATGATCTATTCTACAAAAAAAAAATGCATCATGTTCTTGAATTCTTCAAATTTTCCTTTTCAGTTTTCTATACCCAACAGAATGTCATTTTAGCTAGTTCTTTGATTATTATCACCCCTACTCCAATGTAAGAAAGCCCCAAAATTGGTACCAATAGAACCTTGTTAAAGCCCCAATTCAAATGAACTGAGATTTAGCTAAGTAAAGTAACTAATCTCACTAAACAAACTTGTTAACTAATCAACCTTTCCAAGCTGTCATAAATGCAAGTAAATCCAAATGGCACTAGCTGAGTTATTTCTCATATTACACCAAGTACACTATCAATCATTTAATGGCATACTTCTCACACATAATAACGAGCTTGATCTACTTATCATGTTAGTGTTACTTATCCTCGTCTACATCATATTTTCCTCTCCATCAAGTTACTGCACATACACTATAATATGGAACAACTAAAACAATCCAATTAAAAAATGCAGTAGAGTTAAGCACACCTTATAATTTTTCAAGTTAAACAAGAAAAAAGCCTACCTAGAATGTAAAAGGAGAGGCATGACTTGGTGCATCAAACAAGGAAGGTAAAATAAATGGATAAAGAAGAACTAACAGCCCAGCAAGAACTCCTTTTCTTTGAAGCTCCACCATTCAAAGTTCAGAACTTTAACTCAACCCACCACTCAAATCTCCAAACTAGCTTATGGTTCTTGCTATTCTTATTATAAATGAAAAAAAAAACCCAAAGAAGAGAAATAGGGACTAATGGTTAAGAATATATTAACCTATTATCATACGAATTATAAGATTCTTCACCATTTATAGTTCACTCCTTTTCTTTTTCTTAGAACTCTGTGAAAGAAAGCATGTGAAGGCATCTCACATGGACACCTGTAAAAAGCGAAGTAGAGGTTTCTCTTGTAAAAACTATGCATAAGAAAAAAGACCTAGCTGCGATGGAAGAGTGCTTATGTTAGGGAAGACCTAGTTGCTCTTTTTAGCTTCTGTAGCAGGCCCACTCAAGAATCGAATTTTCATAATCTCCCAAAACATACAGGCAATCAAATAATGTCAAGAATGTTGTTTTAGAAAATCCTGATTCTCGAAAGACAAAGTACCTATAGTGTAAAATACTAGAACTCTGTCAAGCACTTCTTTAATAGTCGAGAAGACATAGCACGGTGGTCAGTAAAATGGTGAATGTGTGTCTGATGGAGGAGTCGAAATTATCTAGCGTTAACAAATGTTTTGTTATATGAGGGTATAATAGTCATTTATTATTATTATACATACATTACGTTTCATTACATTTATCTTCTAAACAACATTTCACCATATTACATTATGAAACCTTCCATCCTCCTAAACAATAATTTTTTAGTATTACCCATTTACATTCCATTCCATTATAAATAAATGGAATGGAATAGAACGCAACACACTTTTATCGTTTGGTTGAGAGTTTCATAATAGAATGGAATGAAATGGGATGGAAGCGGAAGGTTTCATGTTGTATTTCATAAAATCCTAAACAGTGAAAATAAGAAACTTTCGATTCGGAGGTTTAGGATGGAACATAAACTAATAAATTCATACTACCTAATATATCCTTAATAATTTTTCTTAATATCAATTATTTCTTCTAACCCTAACCCACTTTACATTATTTCTCCTTACACTAATAATAATAATAATAATATTTTTATATTATTAATAAAAAATTGCATATAATTAATAATAAAATTTTTATTAATTAAAATAGAAAATATAATTATTTTTTAATTTTTTTTAATTTCTGTATAAATAAAAATATAAATAAATAAATTTTAAATATAAATCACATATAATAAAATAAAATTTATTAAATAATTAATAACAATATTTTATATTAATTAATAATAAATTGTATATAATTAATAAAATAATAAAACTTTATTAAAATTTTTATTATTTTAAAATAGAAAATATATAAAAAATTATTTATTATGATTGTGCCTTAAATTGACTTTTTAATTGGACATAATTTCTGTTTTAAAATCATGGTGTGAATCCTCTTACAACAATCATTTTAATATCAGGAGTATAATAGTCATTTATTATACATTACATTCCATTAGATCCACCTTCCAAATAACATTTCACTACATTACATTATGAATCCTTTCATTCTTCTCAAACAACTTTTCACTATATTACATTCCATTTTAGTATAAACTGTTTTGTTTCGTTCCATTTCGTTTTGATCCGTTCTATTGATTAACATCCAACTAAACAGGCTCTTAGGGCATATGGCCATATGGAGGGATTTCCCTAATTAAACTTATCCCATACAAAATAGGACACAATTTTAATCCTTTCAATTACTCGAGCATCCTTTTCATGGTCATCTCTTGGTTGTGGCTTCATCCCTACCTCATGTTGTTAAGTTAAGAAGACTTCACTTTTTCTATTGATTTTGATGAAAATCAAATAATAATAATAGTAGAAGTGTGTTAACTATTTTGATGAGTTTATTAAGTGCACAAATAAGTATAAGTGGCACAAATCATCAAATCAAGACCATATTCAAGTACAAGTCGAATAAGACGAAGTCTAACATATCAGACGAAGTAATTAAGTGTAGTCACCAGACGAAGCGAAGACACCAGACGAAGCATACAAATCAAATCAAAACGATATAATTGAAGAATAATCCATAACGTTAGTTAGTTAGTAGGAATTGGTTATAGGACTCAACTAATAACAGATCTCAGAAGATTCTACAAGCAGTTTTCTCAAGAAGGCCGTTGGAGATTTAGACTATAAATATCAGTTGAAGTCGTAGACGTAAACAACTTTTTACTTTACTTTTACTTACACTTAAATAATAATAATTTTGTGTTCAAGTGAGTATACTGTAAAAATATCCTGAGTGAAAAGAAAAAAGAGAGAGATCAAGAATACCTGTAACGTGAGTGTGAAAGCTCAAAATAATATCTTTTCGAGTGAAAGGAAGGCTAGAGCCTGAAAAAGCTAAGATAGCAGATAAAGAATACTTTGTGAAAGAGACCTGAAGAGGCTCTGAAAGTGTAGAAATAATACTTGTAAAGTTGAAGGAGATAGTGAAATCTCAGATAAACTCTGAGGACTAAACGTAGCCCAAAGGTTAAGGGTGAACCAGTATAAATCGCGGTGCCATATTCTCTGACCCTTATCTCTTTAATTTCTTATTGTTAGAAGAATAGATACTATTTTCGCTGTTGCATTACTCAAACGAATTAAGTGCATTGTTTTGTAATCGCCTGAATTTTTCAAGAAAATCAAGAAGATTTTAAAGATTACTATCTTAGATGATTTAACACAATTTAACTCCCCTTCTTGTGTATTTTACATATTATACATGATTTTTATATTAACAAGTGATTTACTTCAGTTGGTCTTAGAGCGCAAGTTTTCAAGAAACATAGTTACAAAGTGAGGACAAAGATCTATGACTGAATCACATGTTTTTATAGTTGAAGGCACCTCCATCTCAAGACCCCCTACATTTAATGGTAAAGATTATCATTATTGGAAGAACATGATGCATCTCTTCATAGAATTCACACACATTGATCTTTGGGATGTCATTGAAAGTGGTCCATATATTCCAATAGACTACGAAGGGAAAAGCATCTCTCGTGACCAATGGTCAGTTGGTCAGAAAGCTCGAGTTCAATTAAACTCAAAGGCCAAGTTTTTTTTAAGTTGTGCTCTTAGCAGAAGTGAATATGATAAGGTTCATGGATGCGAATCTGCAAAGGAAATGTGGGACACATTAGCCATTGCATATGAAGGCACAAACCAAGTGAAAGAATCCAAGATTGGTATTCATGTTCATCAATATGAGCTGTTCAAGATACAAGATAATGAGTCTATTGATCAAATGTTTGGATGATTCCAAACAATTATTAATGGACTTAAAGCTTTAGGGAGAATCTACGATAGTCAAGATCATGTCAGAAAGATGCTCATAAGTCATCCAAAAAGATGGAGCCCAAAGTAACAGCAATACAAGAGGCTAAGGATTTAAGTAAGCTAAAGCTAGACGAATTGCTTGGTTCACTGAAAATTCATGAAGTAGAGCTTGATGTAGAAGATAAACCCAGAAAGGATAAATCTATTGCATTGAAGGCTGGTCAAAAGAATCAGATGATACAAAAAAATAGAAGTACATCTACAAAAGCATTAAAGATCGAAGAAATCAAGAATGATGATACTAGTAAATCTAATCAAGATTCAAGTGAAGATGAAGATGAGCTATCCTTCATTTTAAGAAAAATTATAAGGATGTGGAAAAAGAAAACAAAGGGAAATAAAGATTTCTCTTTAAAAAAGAATAGCAAAGACGATTCAAAGAATGAGAAAAGTTCTATCGTCTGCTATGAGTGTAATAAACCAGGAAATTACAAGTTTGAATGTCCTTTGCTCAAAGGAAAACAAAAGAAGAGTCAAGAAAACAAAAAGAGAATGATGGCAACATGGGAAGATCTGAACTCGTTTGAATTTGAATTCGACTCAAAAACATCAGAATAAGCAAATATGTGCTTGGTAGCTGAAGGGGAAAGGGATGATAAGGTAATCTTTGACTTTAATGATCTTCAGCATGCCTATTTAGAATTGTTAGAAGATTCACATGCTATTCTAAAACAATATAGGTTATTGAAAAAGAAATTTGTGGAAATTCTAAGAACACAAAACTCTTAGAAAAAGAAAACATCTGCCTTAAGAAACAAGTGGACGATATGAAAAGAAAGTAACTATAGATAGATCTGAGGAGATTAATTAGCTAAAACAAACAATTAATATTCTTTCAGCAGATTTATCAAAATTTACAGAAAGTACAAAAAGGTTGAATGATATGATTGGAAGTTATAGACATCCAGATGATAAAAGTGGTTTAGGCTTTTATGATATAAGTACTATTCATAATAGTAATGTTCTTCATAATAGAAATTTTGTTCCTAATAGAAAGAAAAAGAAATAGTATTCTTATTATTCAAAGAATAATTATAAGACTAACCGCAAATGACCCAATAAAATATGAGTACCTAAAAAGGATATAATATATGTTGTAGATCTCCTTACTTGGAAGAAGCAAACCACCATCAATGGTACTTGGACAGTGGTTGCTTGCGACACATGACGGGTAGAAGGTCTATGTTCCTAGACCTCCAACATAAGTAAGGAGGATCGGTAACTTTTAGAGACAACCAGCAAGGCAAGATAATTGGGAGCAGCAAAATTGGTAAAAGAGACGATTATGATGATGAAACTCTATCTGCTCCCTTAGTCAGTAATCCAGACGATTCGTCCTAAAGAAGCAGAAAAGTCGTAAGTTAACAAGATCTAGTTTCGTTCAAGGAAGGGATTCTATGAAGGGATCTTCTGATCAATCCAGAGATCATTTTGATTCCATTAGTAATGAGGATTCGGAATATCACACATTTTTCAATCAAAGAGAGATTCAACAACTAAAACTAAAAGAAAGATCGATTCTTTGGGATTCTTCCTTTCTTCAAACGGAACGAACAGAGATAGAATCAGACCGATTCCTTAATTGCCAATAGTAACGGTAACTTTCTATCGGTAGTATCAATTTTATGATTATTTGTGGATCAGTTACAAACGTTACAAATGGTAATTTTTCAAGAGTGTCTATAAAAAGAAATCATCCCAAAATCTATAACACTCTACATTATAGAATTTTCTTAAAAAACTTAGTAATCGACTTGTTTAAAGTGCTCTCAATAAAGACGATCCAATCCTCTGTCTCAGCATCAAAACCTTATCATTTTCATTTCCTATCTTTCTTTTAATATCTTCTAGATACTAACCTCGCTTCTTTAAGAGAAATACATTTATGTGTTTAGTGTTTATTCATTACAGATTAGAAAAATGTTGAAATCTCTTGTCTATGGGAGACTCGTCAATCTCACTTCTCTAAAGAATGATCGAATGGATATCAAACATGAGATCAAAGTAGCTGGATGGGAAAACTTCTTCAATATCTAAGAACCAGTGTATCCAAATGAAATATATGAGTTCTGGAAGAATGCAAAGGTGGTAGATAACACCTTGGTATCAATGGTAGATGAGTTGTCGGTGACAGTCACACAAGATTCTATTGTGAAGGCTATTAAGTGTCTAAATAAAGGAGCAAAACTATTCAACAATACAGATTGGATTGCTCAAAGTCATATAAATAAAGCCAATATCAATCGACAACTATATGGATCGAGTAATCCAGGAGTCAAAAAGTCTTCAAACCTAATTCCGAAGGCTAAGGTTCTTCATTCACTTCTACTTCACTGTATTCTACTAAGAGTAGGATCAAAGGACTTGGTGACAATTAATGATGAACATTGTCTATTTCATCTACTCACACACAAATCTATTAATCTTCCGTTCTTGATTATGAACAACATGATAAAGGCTAGGGAGGATTATCATCTGAAGAGTAGTTCTTTACCTTACGGTATGTTGTTAACAGGATTCTTCAAAGAATCTTGAATCCTACTTGATAGAGGGAACAGAGTAAAGATGAATGTTAAGAGTGTTATCAATGCGTAATATTTACAAAATGAGGGTCAAGATTGAAGCTGATGCGGATAAAGATTTCACTCTGAAAGCACAGTATAAGGGGGTGCTTTCAATAAGATGAAGCAGGAAAGAAAATTTTCCATCTAAAGGATAAGCAAAACCTCGATCGTCCGAAAGAATCTCAGCAGAGGTAAAGGTTGAACAATCGCCTGATAAGCCAATACAAACCAAGACGATTCCTGAAAGGAAGGAAAGTAAAGTTTAATAACCAACTCACCAAGTATCTTTAAAGAGGAAGGCTGAGACACTCCAATCAGAAAGACCCGAGAAGTCAAGAAGGTCACCAAGATTAATGACCTTACGACAATAAGAACAGAAGAAGTAAAAAGCTCTGATTCTTGGTAAAGTTTCTGAAAGTGCAAAGGAGCAACAACAATAACAACAACAACAGCCTACCAAAGCAATTGTCTCTATCCCTTAGACTTAATCAGAACAACCGTCTGCAGAGATAGAGATAAAAAGGAAGTTAATATTTGAGTAGAAGAAGCCTCAACAACAACTCTTTTCAAAACCACAAGAAGAACAAAAGAAGACGAAGCCGATTCAGAAAAAAAGGTTTCATCGTCTGATATTCAACAAAAGACACAGACTGTTGAAAAGCAACAAGTAACTTACAACCCTCCTCAACTGATGAAGAAAGAAGATTTGAAGATGAAGATTATAGAAGAATCAATACCTGATCATAACAGAGGTTCAATTGTCATCAGAGAACCTTCCAAACATAAAGTTAAGGTTCAAGTTGAACCTGTAACAGTAAACAATCAGATGATACATCTTTTAAGCCCTGAAGAACTAAGATTATATGGTAGTCTGCGAGATGAAAAGGAACCATATCCATTGAAGATGACAAAAAATCCTTACACAATTTATCCAGTGATAAGCAGAACAACAATCAAGATTATACCAGATGTACAACCTAGACGTCCAACACTGGTAAACAACAAAGACAAAGGAAAGAAGAAGAAATTTCCTAAGAAACAAGAAGATGATCTCACGGAAGAAGACATTCGAGTGGTGATGAAGAATATAGATGATATATGTCATGCAGCTCAACCTGTAGGCGTTTATATATCAAATCACATATCAAGGCCATCAGGAAGTAACTTTGGCACATCTACTACAAATGAAAGTTTCAAGGTAGTTGGGACAATATCAAAAGGAAGGTACAAAAGTATTACAATTGAAGGTATCAATTTTTACTTAGAAACCTTTGTGCATTTACTTATTCATTTCAAACCTTTAGGTTTCATACCTTCAGTTAAAAATATCTTACACCTTCTAGGGAAACCAATTTACAAACTATCCAAACCTGATGATCTTGACATCCCTCACCAAACACAAACTTTCCAATTACCCTCCATCAAAATTATTGAATTAGACGATTTAATTAGAAAACTGCCTGTCTTTGAGAATCTTCATCCACTTAGTGAAAAGCTATAAGATTCTACCGTTAATTTGGAGCTATTGAAGAATTTCATCGAATGGAATGAAGCTAGTCACAAACAAAAGGAAGTTCAGGAAGTCTTAGCTAAACATATTAAGCAAATTGATACTAAGGTTGATGAACTAAGTGATTCAGTGAGTGATCTTCATAAGGAAATATCACTTCTACGTGTTTCTATAAAAGAAGTTCTTAAGACGATCTGCACTGATATTCAACATATGTTCTCTAAAATTTTGAAGCGTACGAAATGACATATCTTTTTGATTAATAACAAATAGGGGGAGAATAGTAGAAAGGAGAGGAGAATTAGTATTAGATTTTATTTTGTTTTATTGTATATACACATTGTATAACTTGCCTTATTCGTCTGAATATATTATTTATCTGAATATATTATTTGTTTGGATATATTATTCGTCTGAATATTATCTTCTAATATTATGATTATTTGTTATCATCAAAAAGGGGGAAATTGTTAAGTCAAGAAGACTTCTCTTCTTCTATTGATTTTGATGAAAGTCAAATAATAATAATAATAAAAGTGTGTGAACTGTTTTGATGAGTTTATTAAGTGCGCAAATAAATATAAGTGGTATAAATCATCAAATAAAGACCATATTTAAGTACAAGTTGAATAAGATGAAGTCTAACACGGATCAGACAAAGAGATTAAGCGTAGTTACCAGACGAAGCATACAAATCAAATCAAGATGATATAATTGAAGAATAATCTACAATGTCAGTTAGTTAGTTGGAGTTGGTTACAGGACTCAACTAATAACATATCTTAGAAGATTCTATAAGCAGTTTTCTCAAGAAGGCCGTTGGAGATTTAGACTATAAATATCAGTTGTAGTCGTAGACATAAACAACTTTTTACTTTACTTTTACTTACATTTTACAAAAAAATAATTATGTGTTCAAGTGAGTATACTGTAAAAATATCCTGAGTAAAAAGAAGAAAGAAAAAGATCAAAAACACTTGTAACGTGAATGTGAAAACTCAAAACAATATCTTTTCGAGTGAAAGGAAGGTTAGAGCCTAAAGAGGCTAAGATAACAGATAAAGAATATTTTGTGAAAGAGACCTGAAGAGGCTCTGGAAGTATAGAAATAATACTTGTAAAGTTGAAGGAGATAGTGAAATCTCAGATAAACTTTGAAGACTGGACGTAGCAAATCTCAGATAAACTTTGAAGACTGGACGTAGCACAAAGGTTAAGGGTGAACCAATATAAATTGTGATGTCATATTCTCTAACCCTTATCTATTTAATTTCTTGTTTTTAGAAGAATACATAACACTACAAGAAAATAGTCGTTTAGCGACGGAAAATACTGACGGAATAACCAAATATTCTGTCGGTATATAAATTACTGACAGATTATACCGACAGGGGGAAAACGTCATTGGTTCGGCCGTAGCTAACTTTACCGATGGACATTTAATTTTCGTCTCTAAAATTAGCGTCGGAAAGCTGATTACCGTCGAAAAATAGAACAAAAGTTTACCTACCGTCACATTTTTCCGTCCGTAAATTACCGTCGGAACTTTTCTTTCCGTCTGCAAATTTACCGACGATAATGCGTTTACCATCAGTAAATGGGCTTAGATGTTACTGACGGCCTGTTATGTCCGTCAGTATAAACAAAAACAAGTTACTGACGGAATTCGTTGTGCCCGTTGGTAACATTTTTTATTAAATTTTTTTACGTTTTTATTTTCATTATATTTGATGATGAAACATTACATTTAATTTGTTAATGATT
>JAOSBO010000008.1:21755351-21768152 GCA_027563915.1 Erythroxylum rotundifolium
ATGTGACTGGGTGAGCCATCGATGATGGTCACTTATTGAGTTCACAAAACTCACCCAAAATTTGCAATTATTTTTCAGGACTCAGAAGAATACCTCATTAGGCAGCGGGAGTATATCTATTGCATGTGAGTAAAAGAAGAGAACGGGATCAGTTCGCATCTGCATTGTGTCCCTTTGTTTTCGCACTGAATTTTAATTTCTGCAAATTATTGTATTTTGTGTATTTGGGTTTCGCAAAAGAGTTTGATCAAAGTGTAATATGTTTTATTTTTGGAATGGGCTAATCGACATTTTTTCTTGTAAGTGAAAATGTTTCTAAATAAAAATGGGCCGAAATTTGTGATTATAAAAAAAAGAAAATACTCATATTGACTTATGATTGTTTTAGTGCTGTAGCACACCACCCTTGCGAGGTTTGGACTCGGATATCACCATCGATGTCGGGTTCGGGTCTAGCAGGAGTGGGTTGTTACATATGTTATGCAGACGTGTTTACTTCCAGTCTCTGTGCATCAGGAGATTGATAAGGTTGTTCGTCGATTTCTTTGGGGGGTTACAGAAGATAAGCGAGGGAATCATTTGATCGGATGGCATAGGCTTTGCTAACCAAAGGGCTATGGTGGTCTTGGGTTTCGGCCAGTTGAGTTCCATAATAAGGCTTTGTTGTTGAAATTGTTTTGGCGTTTTATAACTGAACTTGATGCATTAGGGGTAGGGTGTTTTCAGGTCGGTATGGGTGGAAGGAGTTTTGTATGAATCTCCAAAGTCTTGGCCATCCTGTTCAGTTACTTGGAGTGCTATTTGCAAGTTATGGCCTACTTTTGTCATGGGTTGTGCCTGGAGATTAGGGGATGGTCACCGGATCTCCTTTTGGTATGATGAGTGGGTGGCGGAGGTAGGGTCCCTTCGTGATTGGGCCTTAGATAGGGTTTCACTGGATGATCGGACTATTAAAGTCAGTGCTTTTGTTGATGACAGGGGTTGCTAGAAGGAGGAGTTGTTGGGGTCGCTACTGCCGAATTCTATTTATGCTCGGGTGCTTGAAATAGTGCCTGAGGTAGGGTGTTTTGTCCCAGTGATCTGGTTACATAGTCCGAGTGGTACTTTCACGGTATCATCAGCTTATGATTTATTTGAGGAGGATGAGGGGTCATGATCATGATGTGCTTTGGTGGCAGATTTGGTCATGGCAAGGTTCGGAGCTGGTGAGGAGCTTTTTTTGGTTGGTTGGCCATGATCGCCTTGTTACAAAGGATATGTGCTTTCGGAGGGGGTGTGCCTCTGATGCTATGTTCCCGAATTATCATTGTCAGGTTGAAACCAGTTTGCATGTTTTATATGATTATGCATGGGCTCGGTAAGTGTGGGATAGAATGGTGCCAGCGAGTGTCTAGCAAGGTTTCTATGTAGGGGATTTGCAAGGCTGGTTACTCCAAAATTTACAGCAGTCCAGCTGGAATTCCCATTAGGTTGCTTGGCCTGTGTTGTTTGGGACTATTGCCTGGTTGCTTTGACGCTGGAGAAATACCCTTGTATTCACCTTTGCGACTGTGATTAAACGACAGACGGGCCTATTGTGGGGCGACAGGAGAGTCGTTGGGTATGCTAGATTCCACCCTTACCGGAATGGTTTAAGTTAAACTATGATGGAGCTTGGCAGGTAAGCAGCGGTCAGGCAGGTGCAGGTGGGCTACTGTGGGATTCCTGTGGACAATGGATTTTTGGGTTCTTAAAATGTTTGGGGTCTTGTAGTGTCCTTGTGGCTGAGTTGTAGGCCATATGTTCGGGTATGTAGCTGGCGCAGTGTCACCAGGTCCTGAATTTACATGTTGAAATGGATTCTTTTATGGCTTGGGAGTTGTTAAACAGGCTCCCTATGGTGAGTGCGGCGGGTGTTCTTAGGAGATGTCAGGAGTTACAGACTTGTTTTGCCAACTTCCACGTCGCTCACGTGTTTCGTGAAGCAAATTGTTGTGCGGACTGCTTAGCTAAGCATGGCTTATGTTGTCATGATCCTCTGTTTATTTTTTTTAGTTCCTCCTTTGGAGATGTCGCATTTACTTGAGCCGGACAGTTTGTTGCTTGATGTGCCTGGTTGATTGCATTTAATGCAATTTTCTTTTTACCAAAAAAAAAGAATATTGTCTCCAATGTGTCTATTGCTCGAAAAAGTTCTTTTGTTCTCATTGATTATAAATTTCAAGATTGGTTTTAGCTTATTAGCTAACACTTTAACAGTGATCTTGTATATAAAGTTAGTGTAATAAATAATTCTATATTCACTTAAAGAAACTTGATTAAGGACTTTTAGGCATAAAACAGTTTTATTATTCTCTCTCAACATAATCCCCTTCTTAAAAAATTCATGAATGATTTCCTTGATAATATTTCCAATCTTATCCCAATTTTTATAGCAAAAGTTCCTATTAAGACCATATGGTCCTTCCGCTTTAGACCCATTCATATTAAAAACCATAGCACTTATTTAATTATCACTGACTGGTTTATTCAGGTTATTGGCTTCTCTTTTAGGTATGTTGGAAGAGATAAAATGTTTAGATCCTCGACATATGTTCTTAAGTCCCCCTCAGATCCCAAAAGTTTTCTAAAAAATTCACAACTTCCTTTTTGAATTCATCTTACCTATTATTGATGCGTCTCGAATGCACCAGAAAATAAACCTAACTCTACACAACTAATTTTATAGCAGCGATGAGTAGGGATCATATCCACAGAGAGTATATGTAAAGCTTTTCTAATGAGAAGCATTGATGCTTAAGATATTGAGGGGAGGGGAGTTTGGTTTAATGTAATTAAGAAAACAAAGTAAAATTAAACTAATGAAAGCAAATTAAACAAAATAATAAAAAATGATGGATTTGTTTAGAATTTGATTCTTGGTTCAATCTCAGCTTACATACAATTAACCATACAACATTGTCATATTGTTTTCATACCTTTTTTAGAAACTATTGATTATAGATTAACAACAAGCTTTACTAACCCTAATTTTTCCTTATATCACGTTTAATCAAAATAAGCTCTTGAATTAAACCTAGTTATCAAACAACCCAGAACACGCTCTCTAGATTTAGTTAGATATCTGCATTATGAATAAGGAAAATAGATCAATCTACGCAATAACCACATAAGCTTAAGTTATTAAACCTATGTTATGTTATCCCTACTGACTCAACATCATTAATTGTGACAACTTGGGGATCAGGAAACTATTATTAATCAAAGGTTGACATGTACCATGCCTTATGATTAATCTTGATACCATATTAAAAAAGGGACTGAGTTTGTAACCATGGTTAAAGGTTAAATCAGATTATCGATCCTCATTTGATTTGGGTAGTCATAATGTCTTGCTAGAGGTTACTTATGACTTATAGGCTTTAAATTGTGATCAAGCCCATTGCCAACATCAAATGAGCCTATAAGGTCGCATACAAAGAGTGAAGTGATTTGGGCTTATTCTCTGGGGCCTAATTAATTACGCATTGAATAAATATATTTGGATATATTTTATTGGGTTAGATTAAATTAAGTTATCGGGCTTTTATTATATGAGATATAATATGGCCCAAAACTTATTAGGCTTCCATAATCCTAATAGGTTTAGGATTATGATATTTCTATTCCTAATAGGCTTAGGATTAGGGTTTCTTTATAAATAGAGGCATTATGTCCTATTAAAAGACATACAAAAACCCTAGCCACCTGGCCATTCATCACTTTTCCCGAGAACATAATCATGTGATGTTTTAAAGTGTTTAGAACGTGCTAGCACACACTAGCCGCTGCCCAGATTGTTCATCCTCATGTGGACACCGGCAAAGGACATTCGTAGGCTACAACGTCAAGATATCTGGGAAGAAACCTCATTCGCGCGCTATAAAAGGTAGTTTCGTATACTTTTTGTTGTGAAAATTTTTGATTAACCAAGGCACAAGACCGAATTCCACTGCGCTATATGATTGAGGACCATAGGCAATCCAACCCTGTGTATGTCAAGAATGCATCTTTTAAATGTATACATGGCTGTTTAAGTAGTTACAGGACTGTGTATCTCCCAGATCATTTTGAATTGATGTTCTTCTTGCAGTTTCTTATCCCATCTTCACCCTAATCAATCTTCTTCTTACTTCATAAAGAAAAAAGAGTTCTATCATCAAGAGGATGACTCAACGAATGTGCTTTTAACTCATTTTAGCTCTTGAACTTCCAAATTGTACCTAAAACTAATTATGAACCAAAATAAATTTCTTAAACATTTCATACCATCAATCACTAAGTATAAGGAGTAAATGTATAATCAATTCAAAACATATCAAGTTCCCCCACACTTAGCTTTTGACAATCCTATGGCAAAACAACAAAATCAAAGTTACAAGCTTTTGACAATCCTATGGCAAAACAACAAAATCAAAGTTACAATCCAAAACATTTACTCATTTACCATATATCCCAAGAATAGATAGTCATAAGAAAATAGAAAAAACTTTCAATACCATAGCTAGAACTTAACATTAAATGCCTCTACTCTTAATCAATCAACAATCATTACCTTCAGAAATTGCAAAATCTATGGTTAGAATTTTACAAAAATGTGTTTAAAAATAAGATAGATCTATAGGTGCACTTAAACACCATTCACAATCAAGACATTCCATAACTTTGCATATCATTTCATATCTTCACCACTAAGATTCACATGTACAATCATGAATCAAAGGACTTTTCAAGGCTGTAATGTGGGTAAGGGTTAAGGTGATATGTATCTAGACAATGTGGTATAAAAGCTATCAAAGCTAGTGAAAAAAAAAATCAATGTAACATTAAGCATAAAAACCAACATTCACTCAAAATTGGGTACCATTAGTTATGATAAATGCAAAAACTATGTTTCACAGCTCATATTCGAGCCTTAAAACCATAAACCGCAGGAATCATAACCAATTAGAAGGGAACAATCATAAAAATTGATGATAAAAATATATTGAAACTATAAGGAGTGATCCTTCAAATCAACATTTATCTCATATGCATCGTACTCAAATCACCCTTTCCTTAAAACTTTGGGAGTAGAAACTAATCGTGAATAACTTTACAAAACAATTGCATTTCCTCCTTGATACTTTTATCTAAACATATTTTTCTCCGTTTCATTTTTTATTTTCAACAAAAATTGAAAGAAGCTACATTAACATTGGAATTCATTGACAAGACTTAAAATGGAAATTTGAAAATTATAACCAATCTACATATATGCACAACCCCACACTTATACTTTTTAACATCCACAATCATCAACAATTAACAAATGCTCCACTAGCTTTAAGGCTTGAGTAGGACATTTGGTTAGGTTTAAGGCATGTAATATGGTTAAAAAAAGAGAAGGCAGATAAAGCTCAAGGGGTGCTTAATAAAGGGAAAATTCATATAAATAGGTAGGCTATTGGATTAATGTAACTTGTGAAACAAAGAATGCCTATATCTTTTTCAAATTACTGCATATGATAAAAATGTAGCCTTGAATATAAAATTAAAGCAAAATTTACGATGTATAGGTCATAAAGGTTGCACATAAATAAAAGACAATGAGACTAATATAGATTTATCAGTTTATAAAGGCTCAAAATCTCATTGGCTTGTGTTTACCACTAATCACTATTCTTCTAAAGATAATGTCTACTGAATAATCACAAGAGTAAAAGTACATGCTCAATTTTTCATGAATTTCTCTAGTTAATTCACTCTCTATTTATGACTATATAATCCTAAAAGCAATAGAAAAATGTAAACTACTTGTTTGTTCCTTTAATGTTTTTTAAAATACCAAAGAAACACACATAAGCAATAATTAAGCTTAAAAACATGTGCGGTAACTAAGATCCCCACCTCCACACTTAAAACTTACATTGTCCCCAATGTAACATGAAATGTAAGAAATGAAGCACTTATCAAAACCACAAATGTGAAAATGTAAAGGAAAAGAAACAAACTTCCATTAGGTTACCTCCCAACCAGTGCCTTTTTTTTATTGTCCTTGGCTTGACTTCATGTTGCCCTTATTAAGTCATGACATTTTGATCTTTAGGAATAAAAACTTTTGCATTTTCCACTTGAACTTCATTAGGATAAGACTAAAGGCGATGACCACTTACATGCATTATCTTCCTTATTTTTAAAGTTTTAATCTCTGCTGCACCATACAGAAAGACATTAGTTATCACAAAAGGATCAACCCAATAAAGGTGACATTTATGAGGAAAAAATTTATATTAGCACAATAAAGAAGCAATTTTTGACTGATGATAAAGATTTTTTATGAGACATTAAAAGCTTTGGTCCTTTCTTTTATTAAAACCGTTTTCTTATTTATTTGTATGCTTCCATTTCCAATCTTCCTGTACGGAAAGGTCAATCACATTAATTACAAAAATAATGTTAATAAGCACTCCTAAAATGACCATACATGCCAATCACATAAATATCAGTAGGAAATATCAGTTCATTTACCTTGGCAAGCAAATCCTCAATAACCCCATTGGGTAAGCGTTAGTGTGATATCTAGTTTCCTAAAATACAAGTTGGGTTTAACCCTAGATGAAGCATTGCATATACATGCATCACATTATCATTAACACATATGTTAGGGTTATGTAAATATAATGCCCTGGAAAGCAAGTGCAATTACATATAGCTTAATTTTCTGCCAGTTACAATATTTTAATGAAAATATTTGTTATTAATAAAACAAAAGAGTTTGGTTTTATTTGTATGAGCATAACATAACTAGTTATAAGGTATTAAGGTTCTTTTGTAAGTAATATCCATATACAGTATTAGAATCTAATTAATCGATTCACAATCGAGCAATCAAGTTGGTCGCTTGATTATGGTTTAGACTGTAATGTTGCGATTTACCTTTATGTAAGTAAAGGAGTTTACTTCAAGGAAATGATGAGTTTTAAATCATGATAGTAGTTGACCATTGGTAATGGAACTATTAAATGAGTATGGAATCACGTATGATTTTAAAGAATAACATAGGACATTACTTTAATCTTAAAACATACACCCTAGCATTGGTTTATTACGAACCACAATTTTGATGAGTGGTTAACTCATGTGTTTTCTTTATAATTCTTGATATGATCAGAATGGTTTTTACAGGGTATCAATCTAGTGTCATCATGTTGGAATTATTAACTGAAACATGCTTCAGGGAATGTTTACTCAAATAAAGAGTTTATAGTGACTTCATCAACTCTAGATGTTTTACGGAGATTTGTGATTAAATTGGCACTAGTAGTTTGATAGACTAGATATTCATAAAGTCTTAACACCAAGATTAGATCTTTTGTGCAAATCACCATGTGGAGTGAAACCAGAGATCTAAAAGGAAAAACTAATGTAAGGGCAAAACGATTATTTTACCCTTTATTGTGAGGATGGTTATGATATGGTTCATAATAGAGTTTGAGATTGGAAATCGAATTAATAACTTTGGAACACAATTTCTCATAATTTTAAGTAATTCAAGAGAGCAACCAATTGTATTTAGTGGAATGACATTTGGTTAATAAGTCAGAATTAATTTTAATGAGATTAAATTAATTCCAGGCTTACTGAAGCTTAAATTGTTTAAGTCCAATTAGATTCCCCACTTGGCTTCTAGGAAGGTTATCAAAAAATTAAGAAAAGTAAATGGAGGTTATTGGAAAGAAAATTAGATAGTTTGGAGAGAAATGGATGAATTGGATTTGGACTGAAACGTCCAAAACAATTTAACTAAGAGTTAATTAAATTGGGTTTTAAGCCTATAATTAAATGTTTGGCTTACACTAATTGTTTGTTAATTATAAGCCCAAAGGAATATTTAATATTGGGTTGGATTTTGGTATGATTTAATTAATTAGATTAATTAAATTGAAAAAAATAAAAAAAAGGATAAGCAAAACTAAATTCCATAAAGATGTAGAATTCGATCACGCTTCTCATTTTTAATTGGATTTAATGGTTTGTTTTAAAGAAGACATCATGTAGCCTTTTGTTTTGCAATCTTTTGATTAATGAAGGAGGTAGTCCTCATCATTCATTAATTGGTTTAATGGTTTGAAGAACAAAAAATGTGCAACCCCCTTTGTCTTCTTTTGATTAAAGAACGTATGGTGCGTTGTTTTTTGCTATCAATCTCCACTCACTCCAACATAATGCCTAAGTGTTGTATGGAAAAAGGTTGGTGGTCTTTTAGCATTTTTTGCCCAAAAAGGAATGTGGGTGGTTTTTTTTGTTTTTCTGCTCTCTTTCTCCCAACAGCCGATGATAGCATTTGATGCTAAGTAAATTTTGTCTCTCTCCACACTCTCTCCAATCCATCGAACATAGCAAAATAAGGTCTCTTTTTGTTCTAAATACTTTCGGAATATGGAAAATGAGAGGGTCTCATTTTTATTCTTTCATTTAGCTGAATACAACAAAGAAAGATCTCCATTATTTTTTCTTCTCCTTTCCCATAAAAGGATTTTGATAACCAAGTTGTCCAAGGAGAACAAGTGATAGATAAGATTGGTTAATGACACGGTAACGAGGAGTCAAAGCTATAGAGAGCAGTCGGTAATATTTTGATCTTGATTTTATTTTATTTATTTTCCTTATGTCGTATCATGTATGGATTAAAAGCATGTTGTTTTGGTGTTTACACTTCAGCTATGTGTTATGATTTTGATTTTTTTTTTGAAATATACGATTAAGCCAAACCAAGCATGCTTTTTGTTTTTGATCCATCAACTGGTATCAAAGCTAGTTTTATTATGCATAATTCAGTTCCTATATGTGGCATAGGTTGGCAATTAAATGAAATTATGTATGCTGCAATTTTTTTCATATGATAAAAATAAATGTTGTGTATGTTTTAGTTTGCTTTTCTTCGTTTGGTTTGTAACAAGGAGGGTGGTCTGTCATTGTCAAGTTTCCTCGTCTTAATTTTTCTATTTTCATTTTTTTTACTATACAAAATTATGTAATTTTGAAGATGAAGAGGCCATGGATTGAAGAAAAGTAGGTAAATGTTTTCAATTTTTTTTTTTGTTAATGGCATTTTTTATTTTGATTAAATTCTGTTAATTTCTGATTTTTTCAAGTGCTGGAATTTTTGTCTATTATATAAAAATCAGACTTATAAAATTAAAAAACGCCAATAACTCTTTTTTTACCAAATGGGCTTGGTTGTGCGAGCAAAGAGTTCAAAGCAGAAGATCCAAGTCAAAAAAAAAAGGGCCTAAAGGCCTTGTAATTTTCTTTTATTTTCTAGGAAGGACAACTAAAAGTAGCTATTTAATTCATGAGATGAATGGATGAATAGATCCAAATAATATGTGAATGTATGCCATTTAGAAAAATTTCCAACACTAGGCTTTGCCATGCATTCATTATGTATAGGATATATAATGAAACAACATAGGATGGTTAATAATTCTAGACAAGATGGTATTAATTAAAACTTAAATATCATAAAAGATTATGTGGGAGAGGATGCTCATGTAAAAGTCCATGGTCTCCATAATATGGCCCATTTGTATGTGGTGAGGTGTTACTCCCCAACGAAGGACATGAATCCTAGATCTTGCATGGTTTGTGTCTCCTAAAGGATAAGTCTACTCATTGGTAGCAAGTGTAACCTCCTACCAAGGCATTGTTTGCAAGTACCTTTAGTGGATGCATCAAATGGCTGTATACTTAACATGGTTTATCAATAACCTGCCTACCATAGCCTTGTTGATAAATACATGGAAAAATTATAGTGCCTCTCAAAGAGTTAGGCATGAAGATGCTTGGTTGCTTTTTGAGTATGAGGGTCCCAGTTTTTCTTTTAAAGGATAAGATGATCCACCATCACTCAGTTCGTTATAGATAAGAAAAATAATTGTCATATAAAGATTTATTTTTAAATATATCATCATGCGTACATCATGATTTTACACAAAGTTCCAATATTTTTAACTAGTATGCTCATTTTTTAATAATTTATATTTTCAGTCATAATCACCACAATATGGATCTACTCACAATGCTCTTGACTAATAACAAATTGGAAAACAGAGAGGAATTTAATGAATGGAGGCATCACCTCGACATTATTCCCCAATGTGAACAAATTTCATGGGTTTTAATGGATAATGAGCTTGCACTTCCGGGTGACAATTCAACTCCTGAGCAAGTTCAACAACATGAGTGATGACAGAATGCTGATAAGACTACAAAGTGATATATTCAGGCTTCTCTCAATGCAATGCTGCAGAAGCAACATACTGGTATACAAAATGCCAGTTCAATGGTTTCTCACCCAGATGAGATGTTTAGTGTGAGGAATAGGTCTGCAAGGTGAAAGCTATCTAAACCTTTTAGAATCTCAGACAAAAGCCTGATGAACTGGTGTGAGCTTACATATTTAAGGTAATCTCTGTGGTTACTGAGGCAGAGTTGCTTGGGGCGAAAATGGATGCAAAAATGTGGAATATCATGATTATCAACAACTTAAACTCTTCATTTCAATAGTTTAAGTTGGACTATAAGCTCAACAGTAAGGATTACACCTTGAGTGAGTTGATGAATACCATCCAGAATACGGAGTAGATATTAAATATCAAGGATAATAGGCCAGAGGCTCATGTGGCATCTTCTTCTAAGCCTAAGGGTAAGGGCAAGCAAAAGAAGAAGGGTGCAAAGAAAGGGATGGCCCAAACAGAGGTCAAGGCCTAACCCATGAAAAAGAAGGCCAAAGAGGACATCAAGTGAAAAATTTTCCACTGTGGTGAGAAGGGTCACTGGAAGAGGAGCTGCGCGGTCTACCTTGAGACCCTAAAGAGTAGATAAGGGGTTCCAGCAAAGGAAAAGACTACTTAAAGGCTACCTTCAAGTCAAAATAGCGAATGGGTCCTATGTTTTGATAAAAGTAGTGACAGTAGTTATCTTAGACTTTCCTAATGGTTATAAGTTATATTTAGAGGATGTTTGTTACATCCCAAGGATCGTAAGGAACATGATTTCTATTTTTTGTTTAATAAAATCTAATTATTCCTCATATTTTTAAAAAGTTATTTCAATATATGAGAATAAGGATTTTATTTGTAATGCAGTAATTAAATAGGCATTGTTCTTTATAGAACCTACGACAGGCTCACTAAACACCACAGTGTTAAAAAATCCAAGAAAATCCAATATCTCTAGCATTGATTCAAAATATTTGTGGCACTTAAGGATGAGATATATCAATCAGAAAAGACTTGATAGGTTAGTGCAGGATGGTATCCTTACAGGCTTGGACAGTGGTCCATTACCTACTTGTGAGTCTCATATTGAAGGAAAGATGACCAAGGACTCATTTCCTTCTAAAGGAAACAGATCTAAATCTACGTTGGACTTGATACACACTGATTTGTGTGGCACCATGAACGTACAAGCTAGAGAAGGATATGAACACTTTATGGCCTTCATAGATGATTACTCTAGACATGGCTATTTGTATTTGATGTATAATGGAGTAAATCCTTTGAATGGTTCAAAGAATTCAAAGTTGAAGCTAAGATGCAGCTTAGCAAGCCATTAAAAGAACTTCGATCAAATCGAGGTGATGAGTACTTATTTTGAAAGTTCTAACAGTTCCTAATTGACAATGGAATTGTTTCCAACTTGACAGCTCCCAAAACACCAAAATAGAATGGTGTAGTTGAGAGGAGGAATAGGACTCTATTAGAAATGGTAAGATCAATGATGTCTTACACTAGCCTTCCAAAATCATTTTAGGGATATGCCATATATCTTCTTAGTTTTGCTCCATCCAAATCGATGCCTAAAACACATAGGGAGTTGCGGACTAGATGAGTGCCTTCATTGCAGAACTTGAGGACTTGGGGTTACCCAACCCATGTTCAAAGGCCTGAATCTACAAAGATGGAACCAAGGTCAGAAGTATGTTTATTTGTAGGATATCCTAAGGGTACACAAGGGTAGTATTTTTACAGTCCTTAAGACAAGAAGGTATTTATGACCTTTTTGGAGGAAGAATTTGTGAGAAATCACAAAGGAAGAAGTGAGTAGTATTAAAGGAGTTAGCTATTTTATCCAAATCAAGAGTTGATTCGGATAAAGCGAAATAAGATACAGAAATAGATTCAAGAGTTGAATTGGAAGAGCAGCCTGAACGTCAAGTGGTGCCCAAACATAGTGAGAGGGATGTGAGACAAGTGAATAGTTATCGAAGTCTAGGAGAAGGCATAATTGCCATCTCAAACCAAGAAGTAATGAATCACATTACCTATACACAGGCTATTAATGACGTTGATGTAGAAAAGTGGCTCAAGGCAATGGAATCGGAACTAGACTCCATGTACATCAATGAAGTCTGGATCCTTGTAGATCTACCACCAGGTGTAAAAGCCATAGGGTATAAATGGATCTTTGAAAGGAAGAGAGGATCTGATGGAAAGGTAGAGACCTTTAAAGCTAGATTGGTAGCTAAGTGCTATACTCAAAAGCAGGGTATAGACTATGAGGAGTGATGGGTATCGAAACCACAAAAAATAAATTACCTACTCTAAAAGATTTGTAAATAGTGATGAGCAGGGTCAATCCCAAAGAGATTGGTCAAGCTTATTTCTAAAGTGCTAGAATAGAAAAGGAGGGGGTTGAATTGAGCAAAAATAAATAAAACAAAAAATGCAGCAGTAAACTAAAATCAAATCAATAGAAAACGAACACAGCCAAAGGTATAATTCTCAGTAAGAAATT
>JAOSBO010000008.1:21768252-21782791 GCA_027563915.1 Erythroxylum rotundifolium
GAACCTCCAAAACGTCTTGGGCTCTATCTTGGGCTTCAACATGTCAATTTAAGGGCTGGTCAATGGTTCTACATTGAACAAGGCTCATAATGCTTGCGAGCTGACTCGGGCTTCACAAATACAAGCTTTGCAAAGGCCGAAAGGCTGAAGTAAAACCTATAGCTTCATTGTGGACTTGGATGGGCTCTTTCATGGTAGAAATTTTTGGGATTGATGGTCCTCCATCACAAAGTCATTTTGATGTTTCAAAAATCTTATTAATTGAATTCAGAGTTTGTAGTTACTTTGACTAGATGAAAATCTTATCAATGGAATAGAATAATGAATTCATAGTTTATTGGTTGATTATAACATTAACCATTTATTTATGAAGGTGTGAGGAACTTTTCATGAATCCATTGATTTTTGCTGCTTCTGTTATTGCTGCTAGTTTATTCAAGTGACCAAAATAACTAGGAAACTAAGGGTCTCATGCATAAAATATTGGATGAACATCAAAGTGTGCATGGCTGTCAATAAAGCAAGTCATCGTGACCAACTTAATGAAAAATGATGCATAAGTGAGTTGTTCACTTATGTACATAAAAATTTTTAACCACAAAACACACTTAATAGAGAGGCTAAGGATTTAGAAGAGTTTTAGACGTTGAAAGGAGTGATCTTGATATTTATTCATGCAATCTTAAGCAATTGTTGTCTGAGTTTAATTGTATGAAACTTGGTCTTTATCTAACTCTCACTAGGGCATCTACTTGAACTTATCTTGTTTGGTGCTCTAACCACCCTTACATACCTATTTTTTTTCATCCTTGTGTTCTCTCTAGAGGTAAAGGAAGGTGTTTGGTGTTTGCTACAACCCAAAAAAGGAGAAGATTCAAGAAAGGAGGAGTATTTACAAGATACATATTTTGTAATTTCATGTTCTTATAATTTGCTTATACATGCACATAGATTCTATTTATACATATAAAAATGAATTTTAGGGTTCCTAATCAAATCACATTCATAATTTGAATAAGTCAAGATTAACACTTGTACCCAATTCGGTTCAAGATTTGAATATAATCACGAAATTTAGATGCATAGTCAAGTCATAACCTAAATTAAATGTCCTTTGTGTGATACATGTATTAGATGCATTTTAAGGGTGGTTATGGGCATATGGTCAGTTTAATTGAGTTTTCCATAATCCAAATAAGCAACTGAAAAAATGAGTGATTCCATCGGTTAAAGTCCTTTGGGAGAATCATTCGAGTGAAGAAGCTATATGGGAAATGGAGGAGTATATGAGGAAACAATATCCCCACCTATTTGAACAATCAAGTTAAGAATTTTGGGGACAAAATTTCTTACGAAGGGGAGAATTGTAACATCTCATTGTCCCATTCTTCGACTTAGAACTCTGGATTTCTGTATATGAGAATAGCATTAATAAGTTGTAAGGTGCATTGTATACACATGCATATCATTAGCATACACGTGTGAATATTGGTTGTAGACATTACAAAGAATGTGTATGCACTTAACTGACATATTTCGGGGTATAAATAATTTTAAATGATTACGATATAAATTGTCAATTGTGAAAAATTGTGCCTTAAAATTTGGTATGGTGATTATAATTATTAATTTAGAATTTTTGGTGAAAATTGACAGATTTACAAAATTAGTAGTATTTTTGGACTAGGAAAAATGTCAAGTGACAAGAAAAATTGATAAATGGTAATAGAAATAAATGTCAAATGACAGTATAAATTATTGATAAGTGACTTCAAGATTTATTAGAAAGTATCATAAAATGGGCCAAGTAGGGACCATAACAGGAGGACATATGGCAAGTGATAAGTGTGAAGCCACTTGTCACACACCTCACTCTCCAAGTATTAACCTTGAAAGACCATCTTATGGTCTTTCAGTCTTATTTTTGTTACATGCTTTCTTTTCTTCCGTCTTTCATTTCAGTCTTCATTTTTCTTCTCCATCTCATGACATTTTCTCACCAACCTTCATCATGTGGATTTTGTTCAAGTCCTTCACTTTGTTTCTTCAAGAACATGTCATCTCATTCATCTTTTCACAAGAAAAACCTAATCTCTCCTTCATAAATGATGATGGTCGTGTGATGTTTAGGAGTTAGGGTTACGTGACCTTCAACTTTGGAGCTAAAATAGGTGATATGTTATTATTCTTCTTGGTTTGTTAAATGAAACATATTGATGATAGGTTAGAGCTAGCATGATCATAAAACAATGATGAAGGACATGTTGAAGCATGGATGAGAAAAATGGGTATATTTATGTCTTGTTTTAATGTATATGATAAAGAAATAACTTATGAAGTGTTACAGAAATGTTTATGAGATAGAATGATCATTATAATGGTGTTAAAAGTGTGCAAAAATTTTAATAAATAAATGAGTATTTTCATGTTATGTTTTTGATGTATAATAATGTCAATTTTAATAGTTCTTATAAAGGTGAATTAGAGGGAGTTTGAAGCTAGAGAAAAGACTATTGTAGTTTTTTGAAATGAGAAGAACTACGATGATAGTTTAGAGATAAAGTGAAGGTGATAATGGAGTTGAATGTGTGCTGAAACATTAATGAATGTATGGATACATTTGATGCCGTATTTTGTGAATATGATGAGTGATAACTTATGAATGGTTATAGGGATGATTGATAGATTAAATAGTGATGAGTGAGTGTGCAAAAACTTTGATGAATCTATGGACATGTTTGGTGTCTTGTTTTTGTGTTTATGGTCAACAATAAATTATGATTTTTTAATGGATATATTTGAGTTAGAATGGAGGTTATTTTGAAGAGGAAATGCTTAATTAAGCATAAGGTGGTTTGGATGTAGCATGTAAGAGTTAAAATCCTAGAAAATTGGAAGAAGAAAGTGGTTGGAATTTACGGATATCATAACCTACGATCATGGGATTGTTTCCATGGTTGTGGGAATTACAAGGATGTTCAGATGACACATCCCACAAATGTGGAATGTGCTCTACGATTGTGGGAATTGCTTGGACATGAGTTATTCTTCTTTTACGTGATGTTTAAAACAACAAATGGTAAGGTACTTTCCTATTGTGTATTTAGGCTTAAATAAGGCTATTGTGTATTTAGGCTTAAATAAGGCTTGAAATGAGCCTAATTCATTAAGCGATTAAATGTTTGATATGTTTATCGTGATAATTGAGGTTATAAACAAGGAATAGATTAATGATATAAATGTATCAAAAACCTGGAAAATCTATAGATGATTAATGAATAAAAGTGTTCTTAGAAATGCTAATATGATTCAAAGGAGCTGAGTAATGTGAATTAAGTATGATGAAAGAGAGTTCGGAGATTATGTGATCATATAATGCTTGAATAATATTGGTGAATGATTAAATTGCCGAGATCAATGAAATTAAATATGGAAATTCATAAGTATTATATGAATGAAGGTGTTCTTAGGAAACTAAATAGGATCCAAAGAAAGTGAGAAAGGTGTATTAGGTATAAAAAAAATTAGAAATTAGAAATTATATGATTATAATTCTAAAAAAAGGAGTGGAGGATATGTGAATGATAAATGTATAATTGATGATAATAATTAATTATATTTGAGCTATGAACCTAAGTGCAAGCTAGATATGCACAAATGATGAGGTTTAAATGATCAAGAGATGTGAATTAATGAAACATATCGGGAATAGTTAAATTGAGCATGTATTGTACATAACACACACATATATATGTGTGTGATTGAATACTCTTGTGAATGATCAAATTAGTAATTTGTGTACAATGTGTGTATTGCATAAAGTTAGATACACAAGATCGAAAGTCAGCATCTAGACGCTTTCTAATCTGGAGTGAATTGTGAGTCAACCTAGATGGTCTCACATTAATTGAATGTTTCTGTTTAAATTTCTATATTGAATTATTAATTATGTGAATGTGATTGATTTTGAACATTGATGGTCTGAGGAGTTTGATAAATGAGATCGTATTGGAAGTGCTTCATTGAATGTGAATGAGAAAGAAATAAGTGCTCTCAACATGATTGTTGAATGTCAGAATATTGTCTGATGAAAATGTGAAAAGTGAATGTACATTGTATAAAAGTGACTGACTGCATATATGTGAATTCATGCATCTCATTACATTGAAATGCATGATTAGATAAAGGTATTCGTGATCAGAGTAGCCAGCAAAAAAGAGCTTAAAGTTAAGAATGTGTATAAGAGCCACAGGCTCATTATGTAAAATGTGCCCAGCATCCCCAACAGATATGGCACAGTTATCAATGAGCTCGGTATCCATAATAGATATGGGACAGTTAAAAAGACACTCGGTCATAACAAAGTAACAAAGAAAGTGGGTCACATGTGCATTTGCATACACATATTGATATGTAATATATGAATGAGTGAAATGAAGTAATTGTACTGCTCTGAACTAAAAATGTCAAAATGCATATATTATTCTAATTGTAGAAGCATGAATGTAAAATGAAAAGGATCTTGATAATCAAGCTATTCAAGAAGAACAAGTGGTAGATCATATTGGTTTGGGACATAGCAGAGAGGAGTCGAAGCTGTAATAAGGAGTCGGTAATATTCTGATCTTGTTTTTATTTTATTTATTTTCCTTATGCCATATCATGTATGGATTAAAAGCATGTTGATTTGGTGTTTACACTTATGCTATCTTTTGATTTCAGAAAAAGTTTTTGAAATCTACCATTTAACCAAATCAAACATTTTTTTGTTTTCGATCCAACAATTGGTATCAGAGCTAGGTTTTATTGCGCATGATTCAGTTCCTATATGTGGCATAGGTTGGAAATTAAATTAAATTGTATATGCTGTAATTCTTTTATGTGATAAAAATATATGCTATGTGTGTTTTGGTTTGCTCTTTTGATTGTCCACAGAAAATCGATTTACCTTGTAAGTTTTCTCCATTTGGTTTGTATGAAGGAGGTGGGCTTATCATCGCCATGTTTCCTCCTTGTCTTAATTTTTCTGATTACATTTTTTTGTACTATACAAAAATTCTGTAATTTTAAAGACGAAGAAGCCATGGATCGAAGAAAAGAAGGTAAATATTTTCATTTTTTCTAATTTGTGTTGATGGCAGATTTTATTTTGAATAAATTCTGTTAGTTCTTGAATTTTCAAGTGCTAGAATTTCTTTTTACCATTTACAAATCACATTTTTAAAAAAATTCCATTAACTAGTTTTTTACTGAATGGGCTGGGTTGTGCGAGTGAAGAGTTCGAAACGGAAGATCCAAGTCCAAGAAGAATTTTTGGGTGTAAAGGCCTTGTAATTTTCTTTTAATTTTCTAAGATGGACAACCAAACGTAGCTATTTAATTCATGAGATGAAAGGATAAATGGATGCAATTAATATGCAAAATTATGTGAATGTATGCCATTCATAAAAATTGCCATCCTTAGGATTTTTCATGCATTTATTTTGTATGAGATATATAATGAAACAACATATGATGGTTAATAAATTGCATCTAAATAAGATGGTAATTATTAATACTTAAAGACCGAAAAAGATTTAGTGGTAGAGGATGCTAATATGAGAGTCCACAGTCTCCATAAGATGGCTCACTTGCATGTGGTGAAGTGTTACTCCCCACTGAAGGACATGAATCCTAGATCTTGCAAGGTTTGTAAGTTTACTTATCGGTAGCAAATGTGACCTCCCATCAAGGCACAGTTTGCAAGTACCTTAATTGGATGATACAAATGGTTGCACACTCAACATAGTTTATCAATAACCTACCCACCATAGCTCTATTTATAAATGCATAGGCCAAATTATGATGCTTTTCAAAGAGTTAGGCATGAAGATGCTTGGTAGTTTTTGAGTGGGAGGGTCGTAGTTTTTCTTTTAACAGATAAGATGGCCCTTCGTCATTTAGTCCATTATAGATAAGAAAAATAATCATCATATAAATATTTAATTTTTAAAGTTTTGTTAAATCTATCATTATGCATACATGCATCATGATTTAATACAACTTTCCAATAATTTTGACTATTATGCTCATTCTTTAATAACTTATATTTCAGTCATAATCACCACAATATGAATCCACTCATAATGCTCTTACCTATTAACAAATTTGAAAACAGAGAGAAATTTAATGAATGGAGACTTAACCTTGACATCAATTCTCCAAAATGAACGATTTTCATGGGTATTAATGGATAATAAGCCTACACCTCTGGGTGACAATTCAACTCCTAAGTAAGTCAAACAACATGAGCAATGGTAGAATGCTGATAAGACTGCAAAGTGCTATATTCAGGCTTTTGTCAGTGCAATATTGTAGAAGCAACTTGTAGGCATGAAAAATTCTGGTTCAATGGTCTCTTACCTACATGAGATTTTTGGTGTGAGGAGCTAGTCTGTAAGGGTGAAAGCTATCCAAACCTTTCATAATCTTAGACAAAAGCATGGTGAACTGATGTAAGATTACATGTTTAAGGTAATCTCTGCGGTTACTAAGGTTGAGGGCAGAAATGGATATGGAAATACAGATGATCATGAACATCAACAGCCTAAACTCTTCTTTTCAGCAGTTTAAGATGGACTATGAGCTTAACTCTAAGGATTACACCTTAAGTGAGTTGGATGAATACCCTTCAGAATACGGAGGAGATATTAAATATCAGGGCAAATAAGCCAGAGGTTTATGTGGCATCTTCTTCTAAGCCTAAGGGTAAAGGCAAGCAAAAGAAGAAGGGTGCAAATAAAAGGAAGGCCGAAACAAGGGTCAAAGCCCAACCTATGAAAAAGAAGGACAAAGAGGACACCAAGGGAAAGTGTTTCCACTGTAGTGAGAAAGGCCACTAGAAGAGGAACGACATGGTTTACCTTGAGACCATCAAGAGCAAACAAGGTGTGGATTTCCTCAGTTTGTTAGGAACTAGAAATGTGATAGATTCATTTGATTCTTGGATAATTGATTCAGGAGCCACTGAGCATGTTTGCAATTCTATACAGGGGTTCTTGCAAAGGAAAAGACTGTTTAAAGGCCAGTTTCAAGTCAAGATAACGGATGGATCCTACGTTTCGGCCGAAGCAATGGGAGTAGTTGTCTTAGACTTTCCTAGTGGACATAGGTTATATTTGGAGGATATATATATATATATTACATCCCAATGGTTGTAACGAACATGATTTTTATTTTTTTTAATAAAATCTGGTTATTCCTTATATTTTGAAAAAGTTGTTTCAATATATGAGAATAAGGATTTTATTTGTAATGCGGTAATTAAACAGGGATTGTTCTTTGTAAAATCGATGATAAGCTCACTAATCACTACAGAATTAATAAAACCAAGAATATCCAATAACTCTAGCATTAACTCAAAATATCTGTGGCACTTAAGGGTAGGTCATGTCAATGAGAAAAGACTTGGTAGGTTAGTGAAGGATGGGATCCTTACAAGCTTGGACAATGGTCCATTACCCACTTTTGAGTCTTGTATTGAAGGAAAGATGACCAAGGCCTCATTTCATTCTAAAGGAAAAATGTTAGAATCTCCGTTGGACCTGGTACACATTGATGTTTGTGGGCCCATGAACGTACAAGCAAAAGGAGGTTATGAATACTTTACAACCTTTATAGTTGATTACTCTACACATGGCTATTTGTATTTGATGCAAAAAAATGTGAATCCAATGAAAGGTTCAAAAAATTCAAAGCTGAAGCTGAGAAGTAGTTATGTAAGCCATTAAAACAACTTTGATCAGATCGAGGTGGCGAGTACTTATTTGGAGAATTCCAACAATTCCTAATTGACAATGGAATTATTTCCAACTTGTCAACTCCCAAAACACCTCAGCAGAATGGAGTAGCTGAGAGGAGGAATATGACTCAATTAGAAATGGGAAGATCAATGATGTCCTACGCTAGCATTCTAGAATCATTCTAGGGATATGCCATACAAATGGAAACTTATCTTCTTAACTTGGCTCCATCTAAATTGATGCGTAAAATACCTAGGGAGTTGTGGACTAGAAGAGTGCCTTCATTACGACATTTGAGGACTTGGGGCTACCTAGCCCATGTTCTAAGGCCTGAATCCACAAAGATGGAACTAAGGTAAGAAGTATTTTTATTTGTAAGATATCCTAAGGGTACTATTTTTACAGTCCTCAGGACAGGTAGGTATTTGTGTCGACAAATGCGACCTTCTTGAAGGAAGAATTTATGAGAAATCACAAAGGAAGAATTGAAGTAGTACTCAAGGAGTTAGTTATTTTATCCAAATTTGAGTTGATTCGGATAAAGTGGAACAAGATGTCGAAACGGATTGAAGAGTTGAATTAGAAGAGTAGCCTGAACATCAAGTAGTGCCTAGACGTAATGGAAAGGTTATGAGACAACTATATAGGTATCTAGGTCTAGGAGATGAGATAATTGACATCTTATACCAAGAAGTAACGAATCCAATTACTTATAAATAGGCTATTAATGTGTTGATGCAGAAAAATGGCTCAAGGCAATGGAATCAGAAATAGATTCCATGTACGCCAACAAAACCTAGATCATTGTAGATTTACTACCAGTTATAAAAGCCATAGGGTGTAAATGGATCTTCAAAAGGAAGAAAGGATCTACTGGAAAGGTAAAGATCTTTAAAGCGAGATTGGTAGCTAAGAGCTATACTTAAAAGGAGGGTATAGACTATGAGGAGACTTTATCTCCAGTTGCCATGCTTATGTCCATCAGAATTCTTTTGGTTATAGCCACCTATTTCGACTATGAAATATGGAAAATGGACATCAAGACCACATTCTTAATGGGAATCTTGAGGGGACCATTTATATGGCCTAACCAGAAGGATTTGTTGAGCTAGTTAATGAGAATAAGGTATGTGAATTGCAGAGGTCCATTTATGGACTTAAGCAAGCATTTAGGTTTTAGAACATTAGGTTTGATAATGCTATCAAAACCTATGGGTTAATACAAAACCTAGATGAGCCTTTTGTCTATAAAAGGATACAAGAAGGCAGGGTTACTTTCCTAATTCTGTATGTTGATGACATTCTACTCATTGGGAATGACGTAGGAATTTTATCTATAGTCAAGGTATGGCTGAACTAATAGTTCTCAATGAAGTATTTGGGGGAGGCTAACTATATTCTAAGGATCAAGGTTATAAGGGATCGTAAGAAAAAGCAGAGAGCCTTGTCTCAACTGACCTACATTGAAAACATGCTCAATAAGTTTGCCATGTAGGATTCTAATAGGGGTTTCACACCTACTAATCATAGAATCAAACTTTTATAGGAGCAAACAACTAAGACATAAGAGGAAGTAGAACACATGCGCAACATTCCATATGCTTCAACAGTTGGAAGTTTAATGTATTTAATGCTTTCCACTTGACCAGATATTTGTTACACAATGGGATTAGTAATCAGAATCCTGTCCAATCCAGGTCTGGAGCATTAGACTGCGGTCAAGTGCATACTGAAGTATCTCCGTAAGACGAAGATCTTAATGCTTGTTTACTCTAGAAGTGACATTACTCTGATAGGATATAAAGATTCCGATTTCTAATTAGATGTTGATTCAAGGAAATCAAATTCTGGTTCTATATTTACTTTGGGAGGTGGAGCCATAGTCTAGAGGAGAGTCAAGCAATCTTATGTTGCTAAGTTGACTATAGAGGCTTGTGAAGCGACAAAGGAAGCATTCTGGCTCTGTATGTTCCTAAAGGATTTAGAGGTAGTTCCATAGGCGAAAATGGCCATTACACTTTATTGTTGGCTAGTTTTTAAGAACCTTAATTCAAAACATTCATTTATTCTTGTTATTAAAGAATGTAAATGTTGTAGTGGAGATTAAAGAATGAAGTAATGCTCTTCATCATTAAAGAATGGATGGTTGGTTTTAATGTAGAATCAATTACAACTCATTTGATGATGCATGTCTTTTAGCATGGTTTGCTAAAATAAACGTGTGTTGTCCTAGCCTTCTTCACTCTCTCCCAATGCTTCATTTGTTCATGCTCTTCATCAATCATTAAATGGTTTAATGATTCAGGTAATGAATGAAAGTGGTAGAAGTTACGGCTATTTGGCATTCTTGATCAAAGAATGGAACTTTGCATAATTTTCGTTCTTCTTCACTCTCTCCAATAACGTCCAAGCGTTGGACTTGTAAAGACACAATTTTGTTTTAGCTTCGTTGTAATTAACGTGTATGGAATTTTGTCTCTCTCCAAGCTTCCAAACCATCAACAATAACGAAGAAAATGAGAAGGTCTCATTTCTCTTCTTTGATCTAGCTGAATATAACAAATAAAAGACCACCAATTTTTCTTCTCCTTTTCCACCGAAGGATCTTGATAACCAAACTATCCAAAGAGAACAAGTGGTAGATTAGATTGGTTGAGGGCACAACAGAGAGGAGTCGAAGCTGTAGAAAGGATTCGATAATATTCTGATCTTGTTTTTATTTTGTTTATTTTCCTTATGCCATATCATGTATGCATTAAAAGAATGCTGATTTAGTGTTTTTGCTTCTGCAATATTTTGATTTCAGAAAAACTTTTTGAAATCTATTGTTTAACCAAATCGAGAATGTTTTTGTTTTTGATCCAACAAGTAATACACTTGTGTGATCTAGTCTGTCTATATATGGACCCTCTTAGGTAAATCGCAATGAATGATGATCTATCAGAGTATGTGACAATGAAAGTTTCTTGATATCCTAATATAGGAGATACTACATGGTTCGAAATGTTGGAAAAAGAATCATTGTACTTGTAGTCATAGTTATCTTAAAGAATATGAGATTATTATTACGCTATGGTTGTCTACCTTAAATTGATGTGGGAGTAAATACATGTTCATGGATTTGACGAAGTAAAGAATAGAGATGTAAGTAAACGTGACCAATACGATCGTGTAGGACGAGTAGTAGATCTCACTCACCCCATGTTTAAAATAACCCTAAAAACACACTTTTCAACTTCCCTATACGTAAACCTTTGCTTATCCTCAAGCAAATTCAAGCACAACCAATCTGTTCTATCAATTCATCATCATAAGGATTAAGAGCACGCAATCTTTCAAAATTCGGCCACTCAAATGTCCATTTACTTCACACATCGTAACTAGTTTTTATCTATATATATAAACAAACTCAAGTTATTACAATATCGATCAAAGGCAAGCATAGACTCAAAATGGATCTTCCTTATGGAATTCACTCATTTCACTCAAGTGTTTAAGGTTAGTGCTTCGCTCAAGACTGCCTATAGAATATTACACTACCATAGGCTTCCAAATACACCAATTATTCTCCAAAGTGACTACATGCAAAAATAAATTAAAAAAGCTTTGCTGAGGGTTGTAATGGGGCTAGGGTTTAAGGTATTTAAAAAGGAGCTTAAGAACTCATCACAAGCACTCATAGAATACTAAGTATACAAAAAGAACACAAAATGATTCTAAGACATACAAATGGATATAACTAACTACTCCGCACTTATTGTTGCTACTATAAAGAAATGCAAAATAACATTAGCAACTAGATGCAATGTGCTCTAAAAGTATAAGTACAAAGGAAGCTACTCAAAACTTCTAAAAAATTGTAGTAAAAAACCCTAAACTAATGCAAACGTAACACTCTATTAAACTTATGATAGGGTAGGCTAATGAGGTTTAAAGTTTAAAATGAGGTATTTTCTAGAAACAAAAAGGTCAAGGGTTTAAAAGGAGTTCCAAGGGACAATTAGATAGGTTGGTCGTTTAAATTAAAGGCTAAAAAAATGAGAGCCTTGTTCACATCTATTTAGCATGCATCTAGTAGATTTAAATTGGTTCATGCCAAGTTCTAGGGTTACTACCTATGAGAGTATCATACAATCAAGGAAATGATATAACTATGAAATAGAGTCATATAGGCTCAACTCCTCACGTAGGCTCAAATGAAAATCCATCATGTTTCTATACATCGCCTAATCAGTCAAATATCAATTTTTGAGTAAGCCTATGTTACCAAGTACTCAAGCCAATCCTCATGGTTCATCTTCTATCCAAGTGGCCTATTTCAATCTTTAAGCATTTGACTCAATCCTATTCTGACTACCATGATAGAATCTTAAGGAAACAACTTCTATCTTAAAGATTCAAATGCAGGGAACATGGTAAACCGAGAACTATCAACCTAATATGCAACCTACAAGACATACCAAGCGTAATGCGCAAACACAAACATCAAATAATTAGCTACCAAGTTACCTCCCACACTTGAAGGACACATTTTCCTCAATGTGTGATGAGATAACTATAAACAAAGAACACCATACAAGTACCAATTGAAATGTCACAAAAGAACTAGAGACCAACAAACAAATAAATACAAAAAACAAAAACAAAAAGAGAGGGAGTTTAAAAAGCTTATGGAAAGGGCTAAGGTGATGGGGTCAGAGATGGCATGTGGAGGCATTGCATCTCCCAAGACGTGTGGATGTTTTTTTTTGTTAGGGACCACAGTTGGCGGACTATTAGTTGCATTTGCTCATTCATTTGGTTAAGCTGCTGTTGTGTCTTTCTGTGTCTATTGGCCAAGCGTGTGTATACTCTCTCCCACACTATTGGCCCCTCTAATTCCTCACCGGATTCATATGAGTCCAGAGAAATTTTGGAACTTGAAGTTCCACTTAAGAACCTATACTTGACTACAGTGTGTATCTGGGGATCTTGGAGCTCCATGTTATGGTGTAGTCTCCGCACGTCTTAAGTACGGTGCATCAAAATACTTTTAAGAAACAAAGGTTAGTTTAGTATGATCAATCTTAAAATGTTGAGCCAAAACAGTAGCTAAAGACCCCATTCCCATGGATGTTCCCTTTCCTGCCATAGATTAGATCAAAGATTGAGAAAAGTAAGAGAACATGTTAGGTTTAAGCTTTTCATCTATGCACCATAATAAAAACAACTCCTTAGTAGAGCATTTGTTGTTTTGATTTTTGACAAACACAACATAACACATGAATTTGCGCAAAAGCAACTACTTAGGATTAAAAACATGAATTTTAGATGCATTGTGAGCATTAAAATCAGACAATTCAGTTAAGTACTTCCAATAAATTGTAGATAAGAAGTCTTAGTGGTGGTCTTCTACCTGTAGCTTAGCAAATCCAAAGAGTTGATGTAACAACTTGTCATCCAAGATACAAGCTTGGCCTCGTAGTCTAAACCAGAATTTATTAGGTTTACTAGATGCAAACCTTAAAGAAGTGAAAAACTCCAATATTAATTCACAAAAAATAGGGCAATCTACACGCACGTATTGCTCACAATTACCTTTCTTACACAATTTCAGCAATTTATCTATGAATCCTATTGCTTCTACCAAAACAAAATTCAAATATCATCCTGTATGAATCATTCTAGTTCTTAGAAGAGCATACCTATCACCTTCTTCCTTGGAATAAAGAGGAAAAGGGGCATTATAATCAGCTGTAATATCTGCAGCATTTCAGCCTTCCACCTTAGTTTAGATGGTTTCAATAGATTTTCCGTGAGGAGCCCCAGTTCTTGGAGGCATAATGGCATGAAAACCTTCAAAAATCATAAAAGAAACATGATAAGATTCAAGAAGGAACACACTCAGCCCCCTAGAGAGAGAAACTTACAAAAAAGGAGGGAAGGAGGGGGAAAAAAGTAAAAACAACTCAATTCTGCACAAAATTGAAGGTTTTGATGAAAAACCTAAGTAAACTTACTAGATTTGGTGAAAATTTGGAAGAGACTAAGCAAGCTTTCATGAAGAGGGGTTGTGGGTGTCGAAACTGGACAGAGGGGAGTACAGGGAAAAGAATAATAAAAGGGGGGTGTGTGGGAAATTGATATGTGCTTAATTGATTGTATAATTATTCCATAATACTTAATGATTATGCTAGGAAAGTGTTGTCTCTTTGACTCATATGTGATTTTAGGTACAATTCGGAAGTAAAGAAGTTAAAGTAAGTCAAAAGTACAATATTTGGGCCATTTTATAAAGAATAATATTCACTTGTCTTTATGGAGTAACAAGAAGAAAATTAGAGAAAAAAAAAACAAATTCAATCCAAAAGAAGATAACAAAGAAGTTGCCAAATAAAATAACACAAGAGGATCAAAACGATAATGTATAAGGCAGCGAGAAGAGTAGCAAAAATGATAGCAGCACATGAAGAAAACATTTGTAGCTAGTAAAGGAGCAAAAATGATAGCAGCACATGAAGAAAACATTTGTAGCTAGTGAAGGAGCAAAACAGCAACGCAAGATGAAGTTCCAAGACAAGGAAGCTCAAAATGGTAAGCAACACATAAAAAAACGTGCTAGCAGCAAGAATGATGAAACAAAGACATGAAGACCAAAATGCAGCTGTTGGGTCCTGAATTTAGGATTTTATATTTTATTAATATTTTCTTTATTTTATTAAATTATATAGCATGAAAATAAATTAGAATTTATGAATTAGGAATTTTTGGAGTCTAAT
>JAOSBO010000008.1:21792500-21815150 GCA_027563915.1 Erythroxylum rotundifolium
GAAAATCTTGCTTGTACGTCTCCATATTTTGTACCATTGACTATGAGTTGACTTCTATTGATAAGAGATAGAATCTTTAGTGTCTATAAGGTTACAACTCTTTTCCAGCTTTAGTTTGAATTTTAAAATAGTATCAATGACAATTTGAAGATTCCATAAAATTTATATAGTACATTAAGTTTCAAATGTTAATATTTGCATAAACCAATTAGTTAGAATCAAATTAATGGTAGTAAAAACTCAAATATAATAGTTATCTTCTCCATATAGGAACATGAATGTTAAACAAATCAAGGTTAAGGTAGTGTACTAAAAATTAAAATATACTAGTCCCTCCCTTCCACATATAGGAACGTGGCCATTAACATAACCATATATAACGCAATATCCTAATTTAAGCTTGATCATAAGAATAATGCAGCTATAAAAATGCTTGAGTTTCAAGCCATATAAAAACTAAACCAATGCAAAGGAAAAAGAAACAGGTATAGATACAGATACATCTATGGTTCAAGACATATATGATAAACAATTAATTGAATATAATTACATACCCATATTTAATGTGGTTTTCTTGTTATTTAATAGTGTTTTAGTATTATTAGTACTTATTTCGGTTCAAGTGTGTTTGTAGTTAATAATTTCCTTCATAGACTAAGAGGAGATTCATTTTGGTGGAATTGTGTCATGTAATGGAAGAATTGGAGCAATTGTGGGCTTACATGGCTGTGTATAGTGATTGTGTGAGTCATTGTAAATGTGTGGAGCTTTAACAATATAATTCCTACCTGTTTGTAGTTACATGGCGGCGTATGTTGATATACACGACTATGTATACTGCTTGTGTAAGTCTCTATGACCACATAATTCATAATTTAAGGTGTTTTTAGAGATACTTGGTCTCCTACATGATCGTGTAAGTGATCATATGTGTCCCAAAAATCATAGTTTTTACAATAAAAGGATATTATTCAAGACTACATGAGAGGAGGTCAAGAGGAAACATTTTTTAGTTCTAAAACAACAAAGAAGAGGTAGTAATGAATAGAGAATGAAGAAAAAATGAAGATTACATCACAAGATCTGATAGAGAGCATCCTGTAGTCTAAATTACTAGAAGATTTCATTAAAGACAATAGTGAGATATAGAATATGAATTATTTTATTTCTATTTGTTCTTTTGAATATTTGTTATTAGATTTGTTTTCCATATTTAGGAACTAAATTGTCCAGTTCCTAGGTGTGATGAACTCTAATTTTTAATGATAATATTTTATAATCTTTTATTCAATGTGAGTTTTATTGATTGAGTTATTTTGGTTTAATTATGTATTTTATTATTGAACTAATATATCTAGAATATTAGTCCAATGTTTGATTTCATATGATTGAGATTGAGATATCATTTCATGTGAATAGATATACCATAATTGGAAGTAGTTGCATGCAAATCTAGAGATAGGTTCATATAAATCTTATATATTAGGTTCAAAAATAATAGTGAAATTCATGAATCAATAATGCAATCTTAGGGGTTTTAACTAGAAAGAGATTTTAACTAATCAACCGAGGGTTATTTGTTAATAGTCTTAAGCCAGGTATTAATATTAGATAGGAATTTCCATAGTCCAATAATCAATAATTTAATTGCATGATATAAGGTCTAGTATTGTGATATCTCAGTGGGGTTCATCACCTAGGTGGTTTCTTGATATTGACTATTTGTATTATTTTCTTTATTTGATTTCATTATTATTTCAACTTTATTTTAGTTTTTTTCTTTAATTTTCAAGTAAATTCACAACCTAATTCGGTGGTTAGATAATAGAAAAAAAGGTTAATAGTAGTACTTATAGTCCTCGTGGGATTGACCTATACTTGCTAGTGTTAGCTACTACTACATCAAGCACTTACGATTAAAACTTTATATCTTTATAAGTAAAATAATTCGATCAAGTTTTTGGCATTGTTTCCATGGATTATAATATTAGGAAAGCTAGGCTTGTTATTAACCTAGCCATTTTTATTTTATTTTATTTTATTTTATTTCTAGTTTATTTGTTTATTTTATTGACTATTTGTTATTCTTTTCTTTAACATTTCTTGAGGTCAGTTTATAAACCAAAGTAATCCATCAACCATAGTATACTAAGATCCAAAACATATAGAAATCTTTGCAAAGCATAACTTAGAGAGTTTAAGTTAGATTGGTAAATAGAGGACTTGAAAGGTTATATTGATACTGAATAATTAGGAACCATAGCAGACCAACCAAGAATGATGTTTGATTACAATAGACTGGACTTGACAATAGCAAAGTCCAACAATTTCAAACCAACTACTAACATCAACAATTTTAAGATTAAGCAAAGTATCCTTTAGATGGTTCAACGGTCTGTTTAATTTGATAGGTTACAAGATAAAGATCCTAATGCACATATCTCAAACTTTATAGATATTTATGATACTTTCAAGATTAATGGTACCAATGACGATGCAACGAGATTAAGGCTATTCCTATTTTCATTGAGGGGCAAGGTGAAACAATGGTTAAATTCTCTGCCTAGATCATCAATTATGATATGGGATCAAGTAGCAGAGAAATTTCATTTGAAGTAATTTCCTCCAGCAAAGACTGCTAAGATGAGGAATGGCATCTCCTCTTATTTCTAGGCTTATTTAGAGGTATTATGTAACACTCCACTTCTATAGAGTACTATTGGAACACCCTGAGGACATTCTACTACATAACCTATGATTATGGTGCGCTACGTTCAATCATAACATTCACTTAACATGGCATCATCAATCTTTATTTTCTTATAAGACATCATAATGAAAAACACCATATTTTAAAACCCAAATTTTTCCTTCATTTTAAAAAACTAAATACTTACATTGACATTTTTCAATATCTCCAAATATGAACATCATCATATCCTAATACAAAATACACTACATGAAAAAGGAAATACATAAAAAGATCTATCTAATCTTCCAATCTCAACTAACCGACCTTTGAGCCATTTCTTCTTTTTCCCCAAGTACAAGACTATACTTCTTGTAGCGTCTCTTAGAAGCTAAAGTCGTCTCTTGGTCCTGAAAAAATAACGTTACAATTTTGATGAGTTTTGTGAACCCAATGAGGTAATCATCATCGACGGTTCACCTTATTCATGTAACACTTCACATATATAACATATAATTCACATCTTTGCATTTTGGATAAATTATCACATATCACATTCTCAATTAAGGTAAGAAAATTTTGCATTTCAAACAATCAACATACTTATTAAAATGTATATGAAATGCTCATGTGACTCTTTTCCAATTATTTCGTTGTTGTGACTGAGGGCCTAAACTGTCCCGTATCCATTGTGGATATCGGGCTCATTTATACTGTCCCTTATCCGTTGGGGATACAAGGCTCATTTTACATAGTGAGCCTTTGTCTCTTAATCACATTTGGAGCTTTAAGGTCATTTTCAGTGGCTACTTAGGTCATAACTCTCATTATTTGATCATGCATTCATGTATGAAATACATCTCTTATAGTCAATCAATCATGTCAAAAAGCATTTAGTTCGTCACATTCACATACAAGTAGTACTTCAATATCACATTCATGCATCAAGTCTCAGGCCTTCATTGTGCAGCATCAACATAATCAAATCACATCCATATCATCATTCAAAACATATTCTAAGGCAAAAAAATTAATTGCGTGAAACCGCCTAGGTTACTCACATTTTGCTCCAGAAATCTTATTACCTCGACGTCCTAGCAATATCTAGACGCGCTCGTTCTAGTTGTTCCTCTATATCACGCAATGCATACATTTTTACACATTACTACTTTGTACAATTATAAGAACTCATTTGTGCACATTTGTATAAATGGATTATGTACAACGTATGCTTAATGACAATCTCAAGTATATTTCCTTTGTTACACCTCAATATCATTTAATAATCAAAGAACAACTCTTAAACACCATAAGTTTGGCCATGATTGTGGGGTCCCTATCATGATTGTGACAGAAACATTTTGGGGCTGGCCAAGATCGTGCCATAAGGGCCATGATCGTGACAAAACTCTTTTTTTCAAGTCATGATCATGAGTTGAGGGCTATGATCGTGCCCTTATAAATGTTCCTCCTCCATTCATTCGAATTAAACACTTACTCAACCTTAATTCCATTCCAAATTTTTCCAAAATTCTTTATCACAAACACAGCATCATTTCATACTAATTCAAATACCAATTTGATTTCATTCCCTTATCAATTTCTAATCAATTGATGAAGCATCTTCAACTCCATATACCATTCATAAAATCTATAACTTCATATTCTTAGCATCAAGCAATTTCTTCTCTAGGTTATGTCTTCATTTTAAGCTCAAATTAAGTCTAAAAGCATCATAATTATTCACTTCATCCTTAATAGGTTCAACCCTAGCATAATCATAACATGTTCATGAAAATTCACTGCCCACGATCGTGACAGAAACTAATTTCCCACATACTCTGTAGTTTTCTGGTTTCTCTCAAGACAGATTTTTATGTCAGTTTTGTATGAATATTATGGCCTAGAAAATGAAGTATTTAGATAACGACATCTCCTAATTAGTTGTTCCTAATATCTTAAGTTTCTACTGAAATCAAATTCGTGCATTTTGGTTCAGTATTATGCAAGTTATAACCAAAATACTACATACTATTCTCATATCTCGACAGCATGCAATTTTCAACTTCAAACCAAATTACAAGACCTTAAAAGGCAGAATTAAAATTCAATGCCTTAAAGAAAATTGTATCCACATGTTTCTAGTTTACTAAACATAAAATTCTATCAAATTTGGATATTCATAGATCAAGTTATGGCTAAAATACATATGTATGTTTGGTAAAACACTGCATATAACATGCCCTAAGACACTTCATCATCATTTTCATCCTAGTTTACCTCTTTTGCTTAATCTATCAATTCTAGCTCATGTCCTCAATATTTCCTCTTCATTGCTCCTTCAAATTCAACTCAACATAATTTAAAATTAAATCAAAATCAATGATTGATCAAAAACACCAAAACATAACATATTTTCATACAATCTCATCTCCAATTCTCACTCTTTATTTCTCTTCTATATATCATCCAAATTCAAGACATCATCATATACCATTTTCTTAACTTAACACTCACAATTTATCATTCCTTATGACACAAAAATAATATATGATTCCATTTACCTCTTCACTCCCGCACATCATCAAATTCAAACATCCTATAACTCATTATCATAAATGATTCATTTATCCAACAATTTATGAATAAAATAATTCATTACAATTTTAAAGCATATTCTTATTATTAACAATTACACCCACGTTAAAACACATATATAAGAACTCATGATCATCTATCTCAATTTATTCATCATAATTGCTTTATTAAACACCAACCCATGAAGATTAAAACCCAACTTGCTTGATTAATCCTCCAAAAATCTTCAAACCCTTTAAGACACACTTAACCCTAGCTTTTCACACAACCCACGTACATCATCTTAAAAAGGTTGAAGGTTGGGTCTTTAATAGAAAGAATGAAAGAGAGAATGAAAGGATGGTAGTAGGGCAGGGTGAAAGTAAGGCTCACATGGATGGTGGTGAATATGCGTCGTGGAAGATGAAGAAAAATCAAGAGAAGAGATAGCGAAGGAAGTTACAAAAAGAAGAAGAGAAGCAAGGAACAAGACCATTTAATGGTCTTTCAATTAATTAAGACCATCATGGGATAAGGACATGGTTTGGCAAGTGACACATGTCACTTGCCACATGTCCTATCTCTATTATTTTGGATTAGACACTTTCATTAATAGTCCAATCAACTCTAATTTCTACTCCAATTGTCTCCAAATTCAATGACATAAGTTAATAAATCCCAAAGTCATATATAAAAAAATTTCCACTGTCGTTTGACATTAATTTCTACTACTAATTATTAATTTTCCTACCACTTAGCATTTTTCCTAGTCCAAAAATACCCCAAATTCTAGAAAATTTTCTAGATTTCACCAAAATTCCAAATTCAACATTTATATACAGTCATATAAACCACAATTCATGTAGATAATCAAATTTATAAACAATCATACCCGAAAATGTCAATGAATGCATGTACAACCATTTTAATATGCAAAAATTCAATATTCACGTCCTTATTATGCATGAGCATGTAATGCACTTTATAATTTCTCAATAATCTTTCTTATATTCTATTCTAGCCTCAATATGGGAAACGGGATGTTACATATTATATGACATATATGAGAGTTCAAGGAGATGTCAAGGAAATGCCTACATCATGGTCCACTACTATAGAGGCAAATTCAAACCTTCTATAATAGGCTAAATCAAATCAAAAAATAGACGATAGAAGTAGTGGCTGGGCGTACTTTGAATAATAAAACACCAGAAGCATCCCATTACCTCATTGAAAACATGGCTATGAACAATTATCAGTGGTGCTCCACTCAGTAAGACTTAACAAGTCAATAGGGGTATATGAAGTAGATATAGTGGCAAAATTGGCAAATCAAGTTAAATCTCTAAGTAGAAAGATTGACATACTGACAATAAATCCATAGTATTAAGCTATGTGGTGTGGAATGTGCATGTTAAAATATTCAGGGAAAAATTTTCAAGCATTACAGCCCAAACATGTGGATTATATAGGGAATTCTCCTAGACCCTAGAACAATCCATATAACAATACTTATAATCCAAGATGGAGGAATTACCCTAATTTATCTTAGGAAATCAAAGGAAAACAAAGAATAACCCTCAAACAGGATTTCAGCAACAACCACCTTAAACTTAAAAGCAAAATTTAAAAGACATGAAGTTCAATCTTGTTTAATAGTTAGATAGAAGATATCAAAGAATGGAGACTTCTATATGTAACTTGGAGGTTCAGATCAGTCAATCTACAAATTTAGTATTTGAAAGATACTAAATTCGTCTGCCTAGTACTACTGAAATAAATCCTAAAGAACATGTAATGGCAATCACCCTTAAGAGTGGAGAACAACTTCAAGAAAAAATTAATGCCCAAAAGAATAAGGAGAGTACTAAGATTCAAGTAAAATTTAAAGGTGAAGGACATCCTAAAAGAGTCAAGGAATTTTTACCTACCATTTGTTACCCTACCAAATTAAAGAAAGATATATTGGATGTATAATTTTATAAGTTCGTTGAACTATTTAAATAATTATATATTAACTTACTTTTTGTTGAAGCTCTTGTACAGATGCTACAGTATTTGAAATTTTTAAAGGAGCTACTAGAAAATAAGAAGAAGTTGAAGGAGTTTTTTACTGCAACGCTGAGTGGAAGATGGTTAAAATTTCTAAAAAGCAAGCTATCAGAGAGGCTCACAGATTTAGGGAGTTTTACTATCTCGGATAGGTAATTTCAAAATAGACAAGGCTTTAGCCAACCTAAGGGCTAATATTAATATGATGTCTTAGTCATTGTTTTAGAAAATAAGAATAGGTGAACTAAAACCTACTAGATTAAGTTTGCAGTTGGCAAATAAATCAGTAAACATATTAAAGGCTTTATAGCTTATATTCTTATCAAGATTAATAAGTTTATCCTCTTAATAGAGTTCATGATTCTTGACATAGAGGAAGATGTAGAGGTATCTTTAGCCCTTAGTCAATCCTTTTTAGCAACTGTTAAGTCGATTATCAATGTTGGTGAAGGCTAGTGAATGCTAAAGGTGGGGGATGAAGAGGTTTTAGTTAAAATGTCTAATGTCATGAATCCTAACCTTGAACTTATTAATGTGAATGAATAAACTGAATTATTTAATAATTCACTTTAGGATATTTCACAAAACTCCTCTTTTAAAGGTCCATTGGAGTTTTTACAAGTTCAAGGTAGTAATAAAAAGGAAAAATACTACAATAGGAATAGTGGGTAGCTTACTTAGAGGTTATGGAACCTATGATAAGACTATAAAAACTCAATCTTTGTAAGCCACCTTAAGCATGAAAGGTGCTTCAAGGTAATGACATTAAACAAGCATTACTTGGGAGGCAATCTAAGAATTAAGATAGATTTCAATTTTATTTTATTTGTTTCCATATTTTTGTATTAGTATAAGACTTTATTGATTTCTAATGGATGCTTTTTTTTCCTTTTCTTTTTGATATTATTTATGAATTTCTTAATTTTCTATGTTCTTTTATTTTATTCTGTATGAACATTAGCGCAGTGTTACTTTATGTTATGTTTTTTTTATCATCATGTTCTTTATTTATTTAGTTTATTTTTTCTTTATTATTTTTTTATTTTATCTTTTTATCCTTTTGTTTACATTTTACAAGGATGGACCTATCTAACATAGGATGGATCTTCCTTCAATTTATAACTCAACACATCTTTTTTTTCAGGTCAATATCAATTAAAACTTTCTTGTTTTTTGTGTTTTATTGTTATTTTATTTTTATGTGCTTCAATTTTGTACACTAGGGACAATATACAAGTTTAAGTATAGAGAAGGGATTTATTAAGTTTATTATAATCTTTTTTACAAAATCTTATTAATTGTTATTCCAATTTAGTTAACATTTGTCCATAATACTTTAGATTATTATTAACTATTGAATTGAATTAGTATAAAAAGGATGGAAGTTAGAATAAACTTACTTTTATAAGTCATATTTTTAGTAATCACTGAGGTAATTAATTTGAATAAAATTGTATATTATTTACATACAAGGCCTTTTTTGTGAGCTTTTGAACCTAAGAGGAAACGCATCATTATTTTAAGCTCATTTTTATTATTTTAAGCTCATTTTTCTTTTATGTGTGTTATCATGTCTAGTTGGATAATTCTAGAGTTTGCTTTTATTATTCATATTGAGATCACATTTGTTAAATAGAACCACTGAAATCATAAAGGCATTTATATTAAACCTTTGTTTTATCCAATTTTCTCATTTATTATCCTACCATATTTTATCCTTTAAGTGTAACAACTTTTGAGACTTAGCCCTTTCATTGAATATAACCACATTAATGGCTTTTACCTTATTTTTCTTGAAGCCTTTTCATTATTTTTGAATAGTTATTTAATTGCTTGAAAATTAAATTTGAAAAGGTCCAATATTTCTTTAATTGTTGGTACATGATGAATGCTTGAAAAAAATGTTGCAAGCTTAAAAAGTGAAATAAAGAAAGAAAATGTGTGTTAAAGTTATGGTACCATTGGAATTATGGTAGGAAGGACCTATATTGTGAAGAACTTACATGTAATTTTTTTATGTAAATTCCCTTCAATATTATCATCCTTTTTATTATCTTTATCATACCCTAACCTAAGCCCCATTAAAACCTTGTATTCATACAGTTTAATTTTTTTAGTTTACGTATAAGTGGTGGTGATATGATTTTATTGCAAGCTTAGGGTTAAGAATCCTTCTATGCATTGATTTGAGAGTTCTTACACTTTTTGCCCTAAAAACTTTGAGGACGTTGAATGAATCCTTGGTGAGGGTGTAAAAATTTATGCTTTTGATTTCAGAAAGAATATATTTGTGATTGTTCTTAATTTTGACTTACAAAGGTTGATTCTATAATGATTTGAATCTAATTATATGTTAATTTGATTGATATGATATGATGATCTAGAGTGTGGATAAACAGATTGAGGTTAATAAGGGATGAATGTTTATAAGTTTGATGATCTAGATTATGATTTGCTTGAGGACAAGAAAAACTTTAAGTGTGGGGATATTTGATAAATGGTTAATTAACTATATTTATACACTCATATTTACTGTTTTTTACTTGTAATTTAATGATTTTATAGTATTTTTGGTACTTATTTAGCTTCAAGAGTGTTTTTAGGTGATGATTAACTTCATAGACCAATGAAACTTGTGGCATGGAATGGAAGAACTGGAGCAATTTTGGAATTATATGGCCATATATGTTAACTGTGTAAGTCACTATAAATGTGTGGAGCTTTAATAACACAATTCACGCCTGTGTGTAGTTACACGCAACATGCACGGCCATATATATTGCTCATGTAAGTCTTTGTAATCATGTGAAGTGATAATTTAAAGTGTTTTTGGAGATACATGGTCACCTACACGGATATGTAAGTGATCATATATAATATGGAAACCTTAGTTTTTACTATAAAAGGATATTACTGAAGGCTACATGATATAAAGCAGAGACGAAGCATTTTTCCAGTCATAAAAAACACTAGAGAAAAGGTAGTTATGAATATAGGATGAAGAAAACAAGAAGATTACATCACAAGATCCAATAAAGAATATCATTCAATCTAAATTGCAAGAAGATTTCATTACAGACAAAAGGGCGATATAAGTAATGAATTTTTTATTTCTATTTGTTCTTCTAAATATTTGTTATTAGATTTGTTTTCTATGTTTAGGAACTAGATAGTTTAGGGCTTAGGTGTGATGAACCCTAAATTGTGATCATAATATGTTATAATATTTTATTCAAAGCAATTTTATTGATTGATTTATTGCAATTCAATAATGCATTATATTCTTAAACTAATATATCCGGAATATTAGTCCAATGTTTGATTTCATATGATTGAAATTAAGAAATCCTTTTATATGATAGATCTAACATAATTGGAAGGAGTTTCATACAAACCTAGAGATAGGTAGACATAAATCCCTTGGATTAGGATCAAACCAAATAGTGAAATTCGCGAATCCATAATGCAGTCTTAGAGGTTTTAATTAGAAAGAGATTTCAGTTAATCAACTAAGAATTAGTTACTAATAATCTTGAGAAAGATATAAGATAGGGATTTATACGATATAATAATTAATAATTTAATTGTATGATTAAGGGTTTGTGTTTAAGATATCTTAGGCGGATTCATCACCTAGGTACTACATATTTGATATCGACTATTTATAGTATTTTCTTTATTTGAGTTCGTTAATGTGTCAAAGTTAGCTTAGTTTGTTTTCTTTAATTTTCAAGTAAATTCATAACCTGATTGGGCGATTTGATAATAGAAAAAAAGGTTAATATTAGTACTTACAGTCCCAGAACCCATACTTGTTAATGCTAGCTACTGCTATACCATACACTTGCAGTTAAAACTTATAACTCTCTATAAACAAAATAATTCAATCACTATACTACTCTTTATATGCACTATAAGTGAACATAGGAAAGAAAATCCTCATGTTAGATGTCGAGTACTACTCCTTGTCTTCTCCAAAGATAAACACAGGAGTTAAACATAATTATATTTTTGGTTGTTCATAAACAATTCCAGGCTATACAAAACCATATATGTCGATTTACTAATAACCTTAAATTAATTATGGTTCTTGTAAGTGGATGGAATAGCCTTCATATTAATTAGCTAGTATTAAATAAATCATTCCATTAATGAATAATATGGTTTAGATTACGAATAAATAACTAATAACATATTTTTACATAATCTTTTATATTATTAGTTATAATAATAGGAACAATTAAAGGAATATAACTTCAGTTTTCATAAATTATTTTTTTCAAATATTGGTAATTCTTTTCACAACTTAGTAAACACAATATTTTTATCACCATCCTACATTTGGTATTCAAACATATCAACATTTTAAATTTTGTAAGAATTTTTTTAAATGCAAGTACATTGATATGTTTATACATTGTTTATTTCAAATATTCATGATAACCTACATATATACATAACTATATCAAATAATATATTTTATCTATTGATTACATGGAATCGAATGGTAGTTCATATTTCCAGCCCTCTCTTCATTCTTGTCGTTAAATGTATATATAATTTTTTTTGTCATTTTCCACCCAATTAACAATATTCAAACAAACAAATAAATATATAATCAATCATTCAATAATATCTTGAAAAGAAAAACCATATTTAATATGTGAAAATATTATTACCAATATGTATCTTCAATAACTAATCTATTTTTTCTTACTTCTTTTTTTTGGACCTAATCTGTTTGAGATTTCAACTTTCGTATTTATAATCTACCATATGGCTTAGATACAACTATGTCCTTTAACCTAAATCTCTAATAAGTAATTTAATATAAAAAACTATCACCAACATCCCCTAACTCAATTGTAGTTTCAGTTATATTCTTTTTATTTTTATAACATTTGATATAAGTAATTAAAATTTCATTCATTTTGTGGCACATGATCAAAGGTCTTATAGAAAATCAATTTTAATTTTCCTTTCCTGTTAACACTAACAACATACTTGCAACACCTTTTAACAAATTAGTATTTTGAAGTTTTTTTTATCTTAATCCTATTAAGAAATCTGAATATATGTTGACACACAATTTCTTTAGATTCAAATAACATATAGATGCACTTTACTAATACAAGTGAGTCGTATAATGTCATTGTTTATAGCTTAATAACATTTCACCCTTCACTCATCTCTTCTACCTTATACAACTTGCTACTCCCTTTAGTCTAAGGTATTGGTATATGTCTTATACAATATAATACAGCATATTAATGTATGCCTTCTAAATTCCTTCTCAATATTAAACTGTGTAGCCATAGAGATACTACTCATTGCACACAAGTAATTAAATATCATCTCATGCTCAATCTTTTCCGTAATTACTTCCTTATATTACTCAAAGAATTATCTCAATATGCTACAAATATACATATGTCTACCAAAGTAAGCATTTATACGCTTACTGCTTTGTATCATGAATATTCCTGTCCAAAAATGTATTTTAATAAGTACTAGAGTCCAGCTCAAATGTTCATGAAATAAAGACTTAACCTATGAAATATTATCTAAGTCAAAATCCATAACCATTTTATTCTATTTTCTCATAAAATCTTTAGTATTATTGACATCATACACAATATCCACAAATGTATCTTTCAAATTTTTCTCTTATAGCACCAAATCTCTTAGGTGCTTTATTTTGTATATTTCCTAAACATAATCTATGCCTCGCAATAGGGAATACCGATTTAATGGCATTAAATATTCTCTTGTGCTTATATATAATTATAACATTAAAATACTTCCTATTTATACACCACAACCATGTATGGAAGATCAACAAAAACTATTGATAGTTTTGTTGCCTAATAGTGCATAATCAAGTAATATAAATTGTATATGATGCTTTACATTGATAAATGGACCAAATAACATTTGGTATTTGTTTATGATACAATTAGTATCAAAGGTGACCCTATCACTAGATTTAACATAAGTTTTCATAGACCTTGTATACATCTACATAGAAAATATTCTTTAACCTTTATTTCTCATTATAATTAACCTTATAAAAGTTCTATCATCTTTTTCTTTTATTTTAATAAACATCCTATACACCACTTTCACGTCTCCTTCTCCCAATCTGATTCATCTCAACTTGTCTATATAATTAATTCAATCCTTTTGTGAACACATTTATTTTCATACCTATCCATAGTTGCAACAATAGACTAGATATTTGTATATAGTCTAATTTTGTAATAGTTGTTCATTTATAATCCATGCCTTAATTGGCTATCCAAAATCTGATGTTGCCTAATAAACTTTGTGTTATTAGGAATTAGATCATGCATATGCATATTTTCAAACTTAATTATGGTCCAAATATCTTCAACTAATTGTCAACACAGTTAAGCATTGCACTTGATTCTTATAATGGATCTAGGTTTCATTTTATTTAACCCTTATATTTTAAGCAACTAACCTTAATGAAAAATAAATATTTTGTTTTTAAACTCTCCATTCTCCTCTTTTCATCCTTCCTTTATAGTATCTATTGACATACAAAAATGATATATTACATACTTATAGTACAAATTAACTATCATTTCAAAATTTTCAAACTTCATTCTATTTTGAAGTACCACCTCTATATCAATGCCTTTTTTTTAACACTAAGTGAGATCATCACATATAAAGAGCCTTACCACTGCATTATACCAAAAAAAAACTATAATATTATTCAAAAGTATCATTACACCTTAAAAAGTATATCATATCATTACAGTCATATATTAAAGAAAAACTAGTACATATACTAAAATATATTTTACACCAATTTAGATGGATGACTAACTAGGATATCATCTACACACAAATACTAAATCTTCTTCCCTTATTCCCCACTACGACAACTTTCACTCTAAATAAATAGTGGATAAGTGGTTAATCACAATTTTTATAAATTATAAAAAAATTTCGTAAAACCTGTAAAACTCTATATTCCATTTCTCACAATAACTTTAGTACTTACAACTCATAAATAGATAAGTAGCTCTAGAAACTTTAAATATCAAAATGATTATAACTATTACAAACATCTAGGTATTGGAATAATAGTTATAATAACTCACTGTGATATAAAAACATGATACCTCACCCTCAAACAAACACAAATCTCCAAAGAGAAAAACACAAATAACAAGTGCAGAATGTTTGCTTATTATGATACTTACATGCTTGCTTAATAAATAACATAAATATAATAATCATAATAGAGGACAATGAAAAATAAAGCAAAAATGCTTCTAATATTGTGTTATAGAAGTGAAAATTGACAATAAAAATAAGAAAATAATGAATGTGACTAAAACTGGGCAGTGATTATTCCACCTTCTAAAATTTTGATAACCCTTGAACAGTGCTTGTGATGGAAATGGTGGCAACTTGCACGAGATGATCATCTACTTCCACCCCATTCACTACACTCTACAGGTGCCCAATTGAGACTCCAGTTTAGGTAGTTGTTCAGCAAGTCTTCCTCTATAGGAACCTATAAGACAGACAAAATAGGGGGTTGCTTGTTTATTTTTAATTATTTTATAATATCCTTCATTAACTTTATACTGCCAAATTGTTAGCATTATTTGCTTCAGTCACCATCAACATTGCCTATGTGGATGTCTCTATCATTTAGCGTATGTTTGATTTACTCTTATCTTATGAAAATGCTCGCAAACAATAACGTGAACAGTACTCAGCTAGCTTTATCACTAAGACAATTTTAATAGATGATATATTTGAGTTTCTACCCATTATAGCTTTGAAACAAGCATCAGCTACTTCTTGGACTCAATCATCAAGCTTGAATAAGTTCTTGCAAATGCCTATCCTGAATAATATGAAAAAGAATACTAATGGTATTAGGAAGACATAGATGTAAGTTAGTGGAGACAATAAACAAGATTCTAAACTTAAATTTTTTTCTACCTTACAAATGTGATGAACGATTTATGGTATCGCATCTAATTGAAATTTTGAATGTTAGAGCATAAAAATGGAATTCTACATTGATTAGATATTTTCTTGAAAAAAAGAGTTGCTTATCTTATTATGAAGCAATGGAAACAAACACATTGGAAGACACATAGTTTTATTGACATGTTTTTAAACAATGAAGACACTCACTTTTTTCTTTAAAATTTCTTACAAAAAATTTGCCATCAGAGTACTTAAAGAGGGACCTTGACATGTGCAAACAAGCCAATATTGCTATAGTTTGGAGACCTAGATTGAAAATTGATGAAATCAAGATGGAAAATAGATCAATTTGGTTATGTAAGAATAGAGTACCATTGGAGTATTGGACCACAAATGGATTAAGTTATCTTGCTGTCTTTATTGGCAAACCAATTTGCATGGAACAAGCCATCGTAGAGACATCCACTATCAACTTTTCCAAGTTATGTGTTTTGGTGAATTCTATGACTTATTTGCCAGAAACTATCCTAATTGTAAGGTTGGATGAAAAACTTGAGATGGTTGAAGATACTCTCAAAGTAACCTGTGCTTGGAAACCCAAGAAACTAAATGTTAAAAAAGAATGGAGATCCACAAGTAGACATTTCAGTATTAGATATGCACAAGATCTTAATGAAATTGAAGAAAAGAAGCGAGAAAGAAATGTTCAAATAGCTTAAATAAACGTCAGTAGCTTGGAAGGTATATGTCACAACATTGAGGTTAATCTTGGATCTAGTGAAAAATATGTGTTGAAAGAATGTATAGAGAATGAAAATGTTTATGAAACTACCATTTCCTTAAAAAGGGTTGAATTAAGGAAGGAGAGTACGAGTAAAGATGAATAGATAGCTACATCCACTAATAGTGGGAAGGAATTTGAACCTATGTGAAGGAGAAGATCTAGCTAAAGGAAAAAGCCTTCAGCTTCAAATTCCAAATATGAAAGTCTTCACTTGTAATATAAGAGGAGCAAATGCTCTTTCCAGGAAATTTTTTGTCAAAAACCTTAGTTTAGAGCATAAACCAAACATGTTTGATTGCAGGAATCAAAAATAAAAGAAGATAAATGTGATCTATTGGAGATGTTATCTTCTAATTAGAGGAAAGTATAGTCACCAACCATCCTCATCATCTTAATGGGAGGATCCTTTTATACTTCAATCATCAAACTATAAATGTAACAATCTTGGGAATGTCTGATCAGGTTATATATGTTAATGTATCATGCAACATAACAACTAAAGCTAATGTAATCTCCTTTGTTTATGCACACAACAACGTATTTCAGAGGAATTGATTATGGAATTAATTAAGAAAAGGTGTTAAAGTAATCAGAAACCATGGCTATTGACTGGAGATTTCAATAATATCCTCAATTTTAAAGAAGTTGAGGGTGTACATGTTTATAAACAATCTTGTTCAGAGCTCAAACAATGTATTACAGATATTTAGTTTTCTAATATACCTTAGGGTGGAAACAACTTCATATGGAGCAGCAATCAGTATGGAAGCAGTTTCATTAGGAAAAAATTGGATAGATGTATGGCAAATCAAAAATAGATATAGCAATTCCTTAGCTCATCCTCAATTTTCAATACAAACAATCTCTTTGATCACTTAATATGTATCATATAGAGTCAAAACAAGTTGTAAGTACTAGACAACTTTTAGATTCAATAATTTCTTAACCTCTTTGGTAGGATTTAATGAAATCATCTAGAAGCTATCTCTACTGAAGATCAGGATATTAAGCAATTTTTTACACAAAAAGAATAAAACTCATTATAATGTCCCTAAATTAGTTGTTAAGGAGTATATTGCAAACATTTATCATTTGTTAACAACTACCAAAGAGGCACTTAGAATTATACAAAATGAGTTGTACAAAAAACTTAAGTGTAGTGAACTTTAACAAATGAGAAGATTGCAATGTGTAACCTATCAAGAGCCTTGTTATACGATCATTCTATGATATGGCAAACATCAAAGGTGTAGTGGCTTAAAGAGGGTGATAGAAATTTCACTTTTTACCATAGTTTTACGTTAACAAGGCAATGCTCCAATAGAATTGACAGTGTGATTAAAGATTATCAAAGACTATCATAACAACATGAGTTACTTGAAGAAGCTTCTAATTACTACAATTCAATCATGAATGCACCAGATAATGCTCATCACTACACAGTTGAACTAATTGATGAGATCATGTTGGAAACCATAACTCCTGAAGATGTTGAAACATAGTCAAAACTGTCACCAATGAGGAGATTGATGAAGTGGTAAAGTCAATCAATCCATACAAAACTCTTGGTCCATATGGTTTTAAAATGATTTTCTTTAACAAAACCTAGCATTTAACTAGGAGTATGGTTCATAAAACTATTCTAGAATTCTTCAATTGTAGGAACTTGCTCAAGGAGATTATTAGAAACTTCATAGCTCTAATTCCAAAAGGGGGAGAGATGAAACACTTATGTGACTACAAACCAATTGCTTGCTCTAATTCCATCTATAAAATAATCTTCAAGGTTATAGCTAATAGATTAAAGAGGATTTTCTTCAAGTATGTGGATGAAATATAAAGGGCATATATATCTAGCAGATTAATGAGTGACAACATTCTTCGAATGCGGCAATTTATGAGAAGTTACTATAGAAGAAGAGGGGGTAGAAATTGCACCTTGAAGATTGATTTAAGGAATGCCTATGACAATGTGGAGTGGAAATTTCTTTTTAACATTATAAAATCAATGGCTTTTCTTGAAATATATATTAATTGGATTTCCTAATGCATCACCACTCCATCTTTTAATGTTCTTATAAATGGGGAACCTTGAAGGAGTTTTAGAAACAGCAAACGCATAAGGCAAGGAGACCTTTCATCTCCTTACCTATTCCCTCTTGTTATAAAGGTTTTTGTAAAACACTTAAGAGGACAGTGGAGAGAACAAGGCAGTTCATATATCATTCACTGGACTTGAAGTGAACTCTGTAAAAAGCTCTTGTTACATCTCTAACAAAGCTAGAGATTAGGAAGCAATGATACTTAAAGTTACAGGTTTTAACAAACATAACTTGCCATTTGTATATTTGGGAGTTCCTATAGTTGCTTCTAAGTCAACTTATATAGATTACAAATTGCTAATTGATAAAATACACGCTAGGATAACATGCTAGAGTCTAAAAGCTTTGTCCTTAGCTGGGAGAGCTTAAGTCATCTCTTTTATACTCAATGCACTAACTATACATTAGGCAACACACATGTATTTTCCCAAGGATGTTATCAAGACAATTGATGTTATTCTCAAAAAAATTTTATGGTCTACAAATAGAATAGATAAACACTACAATCCCATCAAATGGTTAGAAGTATGTTCTTTAAAAAAGCATGGTAGGCTGAATGTGCTCCCTTTGAGGATTTGTAATTTATGGATGATCGTTGAAAACAAGTAATCCTTATGGGTTAAGTATATCGATGCTTATTACATCAAAGGGATATAATGAAAGTCAATACACCTTGAACTACCTCAAACACAACTAAAATGATCTTCAGACTCAAAAGCAAAGTTATACCATATGTGATCAAATTGATGGGAGATGGTATCAAATACATCCTTTGGTATGACAAAAGGTTAACTGCAAGAGTTTGTGAGGATATTAGTGAGCTCAATTTAATCAGAAATATCATTGGGGATCATCAATTTATTGCTTATGTTTTAGCATATAAAACTAAAATTTTATTAAGTATTCGATATCTGATTTGTATGATCAAATTAATAACAGTGAACTCAAGGAAAACAAAGTAGTTGTCAACAGGTGGAATTTTTCTAGAAATCATAAATTCAATAATCTAACTTATAAAAAGTTGTTTTAAAAGCAGGGAATTATGGTAACATGGCATAAACTTGTCTAGTGCATGTATATGATACCTAGAGCTTCAATCACAACGTGGAGAGCATTCAAGAATAGGTTACCTACAATTAATATATTAAATAAATTTATGGATATTTTAAATAGATGTGCTTTATGCAAGTAGCAACAATAAAGTATTACTTACTTATTCTTCATATGCCAATTCACTCAGCCTTTGTGGAAGGACATAGCTTAAAGATGTTTGTTAGGAGATGCACCAGATAAGTGGCATTAAATTATAGCTTGGTGTTAAAATTTAAATATGCACGATAAAATAAAGCAATGGTGTGTAGCAACCCACTCTGATAGGGCATATTCCGAACATAATATCGGTATTCGAGAACATATTCTATGAGGGTGGCATGTTAAAATAGTCAAACAATCGTACTCATTGTGAATTTTTCACGCATCGCACGCATTTCATGAAAACCTACAATCATTTATAGCTCATTTTGTTCATAAACATTCTCAGCCACAAGTATTTCAAACCATAACATAACGTTAGAATTTAAGTAATCATTTGAGCCTACTACAATTACAAAACACTTTCAATCATACAATCATTATATTTTACAATTCGTATAAACCCATTACAGTATTTGCATAATACAATTTCAAAATACAAAAAGGATTATAGACATATGTAGGTGCCAACTGATCTCGGCCTCTATCTTTTATCTGAATGCAGTGGTTAGATTCCAATTTATCTAACTGGAGATCTCCTCTGAACCTAAAAAATAACGTTGCAATTTTAGTGAGTTTTGTAAATTCACTAAGTGAACCATCATTGATGTGCTCACCCATTTCAGGACATAATAATTATAAACAATAACCAAATTCATACGTATATCATGTTGTTCAAAATCAGTTCCCATTTATCACATCTTCCAATTATGTATACCAACTCACAATATATATATGCATATTTTGATAAACACATTATGAATACAAACATTTCATATAATCATTTCAGAGTAACCCATTCATTCATCTCATCAACGTGATATCATTTTAGCGTAACCTAATCATTCATCTCATCAACATGTACACAATGTTGCATATCATAGTGTCAACACAATTTAATAACTTTTCACAACTATTTACATGATACAAGTAAAGATATATATGCAATGCACATGAGACTCCACTTTCATTTTTATTTTGTTATGACCAAATGCTTATTTATTATCCCGTATGGATACCAGGTTTATTTCAGGTACTGACCCATATTCCTTGTAGATACCGGGCTTATTTCAGATACTGACCCATATCTCTTATGGATACCGGGCTCATTTGCAATTGAGCCAGTGACCCTTTGTACATATTTTGAGCTTTAAGCTCCTTTCAGGCTGGTTACTTCGGTCACAACTCCTTTATCTAATCATACACGTCAATGTCATAAAATGCATCATCTTACATAATGTGCTATCAATTACTTTTATTCGGTGTAAACAATTATTTATCACAATCATTGGATCAAAGTCCGGCATTCAACATTCAGTTGAGCATCACTTATTTTATTCACATTCACATTCACAGTTATCATCGGACCTTGGTTCAGCATTCAACAATAATGTTAAATGTCACTTATTCAGTCGAATTCACATACAAGGAGCACTTCTAATACAATCCCAAATAATGATCTCCTCAGACAATTGATGCTCGGAATTATCATAATCAGACCAGTAAAAGTTTATTATGTTAAAATTAAACGAGAGCAATTCAAGCATAGTCAGATACATCTAAGTCAACTTACAACACGTATAACTCAAACAGAAAAACAAATATAATTGAGTTGACACATCTAGTTAACTCACAGTATGCTCTAGGTGAGCTGTTGCCTTAATGATTCGATAATTTCCGGATGTTATTAGTTAACTTGTGCCTCTATATCATACAATTTACACATAATCCACATATTATTAAGTTGATCAATCATATAATTATTAAACCATACCTATGTATATGTATCATGTTCAATGCATGCTCAATTGACTAGTCTAGGTATATTTTCTTAATTCACATCTTGTAACGATTCACACTTCATAACTCATATATGTTTCATTTAAACTTAGGTTTACACCTCAATTATACAAGATTATTTTAAGTTCATCGCTCAATCATTCACCAAAGTTATTCTAGCATTATAAGATCATATTATATCCAATTTTTCATTCATCTCTGCTTGATACTCATCATTCATCTCATTTGAATTTCATTAGCATTCATAAGATCACTTTCATTCATTTCATATTGTCATTCTCATAATTTCATCATATCTATGTCCGTTAGGGGGGCTTTATGTTCGTAGGCGAACCTATACCTATATATACTGTCTTTCAGAGCAATTTCAATTCAAATGGTCAATAAATGTCCGTTAGGCAGACTTCATGCCCACTGGGTGGACATTGTCTGGTTTTCCAACTTTCCAGGTCCACTTGTGTCCGTTTGGAGGGACATTCATTGGACACTTACAGAAATGTGAAATTTTGACCTTTTAGACAGCAAAATCTTTCCTCAGAGTCTTCAGGAAAGTTGTAAAACTCGGGGTCCTCTTCGAAAACATACTTAAATGACCTCAATCTGACATTCATAGAGAAAGTTATGCCTCTTGCTCCAAAATCTATCCATTTACTTAATCCTATAAATCTCAATTATTTTCTTAATTTTAACCTCCATTATCACCTTAAGCAATCACACATTTAATCACTTAATCCTATAAATTTATCCGTTTACTTAATCCTATAAATCTCAATCTATGTCATATCTAATGCAAGTGGCATGGCACGAAAGGAATATGAGAATATTAAAGGATATTAAGAAACAGCTATCAATGATACACAGGGAAATAATCAAAGCAATCAAGTTACATTTTGTGACCTTTGAAGACAAATTAGCTCCAGTCTTATGTCAGCGTGAGATCAATGATTAGTATGTACACGTATTTGATTCTTTGTAATACAATCGTGATGGTTTAATAACCCATTCATTGGATGAGATGATTTATGCTTGTAATAATTGATATTGCCCTTTACGAATTAATCTAATTTGCATTTAAAATAAATAAATGATAGATACATATTTATTAACACTAATTCATTTTACGCGGCAAGTGATGACTCATGAGAGCCATCATTTGCCAGCCACCACGGTTTTTTCCTATGATAATTTTAGAAGAGTGGGATTGAATTGAGGGAAAACATTTTGCAAACGGAGTCTCCGCATATGACGTCTCTTATTTGTAGGCAAAAAGATACAATGGAAGCTAACCAATTGAGAATTATATTCCTTCTTTACAACACCCAAAAGCATCTACAGAATTTCTACAATACTATTGAAATATTGATACGGAAACCATTTATCCCTACTCCGTGGAACTTCAGTTCTTTTCACGTCGG
>JAOSBO010000008.1:21821092-21833271 GCA_027563915.1 Erythroxylum rotundifolium
CACCGTCTCCATCAAGGCTCTGCCCCACTGATCTCACATCCCCGCTGGGCGACCTCTCCTGCAACCTCTCGGAATCGGAGCTTCGCGCCACTGCCTACGAGATCTTGGTGGGAGTGTGCAGGACCTCCTCCGGCAGGCCTCTGAGCTATGCATCAAACTCCCCCAATCACAATCACTCGCCTCCGTTGCAGCGCTCTCTCACTTCGGCTGCTGCCAGTCGGATGAAGAAAGCTCTCGGCTTGAAATCCCCTGGTTCTTCGGCTCAGGGTAAGAGCCGACACGCTTTGACTGTGGGCGAGTTGATGAGGACTCAAATGCGGGTGTCGGAGACTGTGGATTCTAGAATTAGGAGAGCTCTGTTGAGGATTTCTGCTGCTCAGGTGTGCTCTATTTCGGAATTTTATGGGCATTCTTATTACACGCACCTTTATTAACGTTCCATGGTTTGATCTATTTTATTTCCGATCTCTGTGTCATTCTTTGTATAAGTCCACGAATTGAGCCTACAATTCACTATTTTCTACTAACCTTGATGTTTTTATCGTTCCTTGATCTGATCAGAACGGTGAAGCCGAAAAATGCATGAGAATTGAGATCCTTTTTCTGTTTCTGAAAGGCAATATGATTAATTTGTATTGTTTTATGTTTTTAACTGAAAGCCTGTGTATTCTGCGTGTTTTCGTTTCTCACGGAACAAAATTCTTTCAATCTTGTGTGTTTAGAACTTCCCATAGGCTTCTCCACTGATTCCTGTGGATCCTACGGAAGTGTTATTTCTTTTAAAATATTTGTTCCCAATAATCGTAAAGTGTTTTGGTTTCTTGTCTTCATCTAGTGCTAGTTTGTGGATGTGCCATACGAGCGTTGTTTTACATGTTATCACACTTTATTTATTTATGTGGTTAGTTTGATACTTTTTCATCCATGGAGACTGACTGATGTCGATTGCATAAGTCTTGGAATATTATCCAATACCAATTTATTTATTTTTGGCGTGTCTTCATTCATTAATTTGGATTATTCCAATTGAACCGTCCATTTTGTTATCATTTCTTTCTCTAAAATTGTTGATACATTTGACTTTCCCGTTGGCTTGACTTGAATTCTACACACTATTGCATCAAGCATGCAATGCGTTCACCCCATAGTAATGTGTTTTTCTCAGGTTGGAAGGCGAGTTGAATCAGTTGTTTTACCATTAGAGCTATTGCAACAACTCAAGCTTTCAGATTTTACTGATCAACAAGAATATGAAAAATGGCAGAAAAGAACCCTAAAAGTTCTTGAAGCTGGACTTCTTTTGCATCCTCACGTGCCACTGGATAAATCAAATCCTAACTCACTGCGCTTACGACAAATAATTCGTGGAGCTTTAGATAGGCCTATTGAAACTGGAAAGAACAATGAGTCTATGCAAGTGCTTCGTAGTGCTGTCATGGCTCTTGCTAATAGATCTGATGGCTCTCTGTCTGAGATATGCCACTGGGCTGATGGGATTCCATTCAATCTCCGGCTATATGAACTGCTTTTAGAAGCTTGCTTTGATGTATCTGATGAATCATCTATAATTGAGGAAATTGACGAACTTATGGAAAACATTAAGAAGACTTGGAATATACTTGGAATAAATCAAATGCTGCATAACCTCTGCTTTACATGGGTTTTATTTCACCGCTTTGTAACAACTGACCAAATTGAAACTGACCTGCTGGATGCTGCTGATGTTCAATTGGTAGAAGTTGCAAAAGATGCAAAGGCAACCAAGGATCCTCAGTATGCCAAGATATTGAGTTCTACATTGAGTTCAATATTGGGTTGGGTAGAGAAAAGACTCCTTGCTTATCATGATACTTTCAGTAGTGGAAATATTGAGAATATGCAAAGTATTGTTTCTTTGGGAGTATCAGCAGCTAAGATTTTGGTTGAAGACATATCTAATGAGTATAGGAGAAAGAGAAAAGGTGAAGTTGATGTCGCTAGGAGTAGAATCGATACTTACATCAGATCATCACTGCGCACTGCTTTTGCCCAGGCAAGTTTACTTTAGTTGATGAGAGAGCTTTTAAGTTAAAACATTTTGGCTTAACCTGCTGCAATTTAGCGTAATGGCTTTTTTCCCTCTCTTTTTTTAAGACAGAATAAATGATCTTTGAGTGAAAAAGAAACACTAGTTTAAAGGTTTTGGCCTGTGGCCAAGTAGCTATTAAGGCTTACCTGTTTGCAAAGTATATAGAAAATTCAGCTTACTTTTACTGTTACATTGTGTGATATGGACTTCAAAATGCAATTTGCTTTATTTGTTAGGTTATATCTGCAGAAAATTGACATGTTTGATCACCTTTCTTCCAATTGTTAGATTTGTCTTTTCATTTTATATTTGATAATTGACTACAGCATATGGTGCAATTATAAGTTCATGAACTAAAACTTTTACTTGAAATGTTTTCCTGTTTATGATAATAGCAAAGTTTTTGAAAGATTTGTTTGGAAGCCTTCAATTTTTAAAAGTTCTTTTAAATTATACCATTGAGATGTCTACATATCAAAACATACATTTTACATGTTTACATGCGTGTAAGGTCCCCATGCATAAGTGTGGTAGGAAAGAATTGTCTGGGGACCAACTTGATACTGCAATATGCAGTGTGTTTCAATCTTGAACAGAGTGAAGACCTTGTAGCCGAAGATCAGCTTGTAATAGCTTATTGAAGTGATCTAATTTCAGAATTGGCACATGTGGTTGACTCAATTATTATGGTGGCATATTTTCTTTTATAATGGTAAAATTCTTATGAAATTAAAGGACTGAGTGAGATTGGTGTGATGCAAGAAGTCAGATGGAGTAGTTTCGAAATGTGTAGGTTTGGTATGACATAATTTGGACTTTAAAAATGTGTGAAATAAATTTTAATGAATTATGTGCTTAATAAGAAAGTTATGACAAAGTCTAGTTTAATGTTTGTTCTTTTTCTTACATTTTTAAGGAATCAATAGATAACATGTATTTCCAACTGGTTGCATTTTGTTCCTTGAAAGATTTTATGGTAAACTTTCAGGTTTGAATTGTAATTGTATTAATTTTAGATTTTCAATATGCAAGTTTGTTCATATATTTTAGTTTTTTTAGTTTTATTGCATAAATTAACATGAATTGGAAATGGATTTGGCATGGATTTTACAATGAGGGTCATCTTTTTTGGGTTGTACATGGACTTAAGAGTTTGTATAGGTCAGGCTCTAGTCGAGGACCTCCATTCCATCGTAACTGGGCTTGTAGTCAAGAATAGCATTCAAGATAAGTTTCCTGCCTCCGGAAAATGGTTCTGGATCCAACCGTGTGAGAGAGAAAGAACTTTATTGGACTTGCTTACTTTCCTCTTCTACTGTTCATTGGTTGGTTATTTGACTGTTATATTTTTCATCCAACAGCGAATGGAAAAAGCAGACTCAAACAGAAGGTCATCAAAAAATCAGGCCAACCCTCTTCCTGTTCTTGCCATCCTTGCAAGGGATGTTGCTGAGCTGGCGATCAATGAAAAGAAAGTTTTCAGTCCAATAATGAAGAGATGGCACCCTTTTGCGGCTGGTGTTGCTGTAGCCACTCTGCATGTTTGCTATGGCAATGAACTGAAACAATTTATATCTGGTATAACGGAATTGACACCAGATGCAGTTCAAGTGCTAAGAGCAGCAGATAAGCTGGAAAAAGATCTTGTGCAGATTGCTGTTGAAGATTCAGTAGATAGCGATGATGGTGGGAAAGCTATAATCCGTGAAATGCCTCCTTATGAAGCTGAAGCTGCAATTGCCAATCTTGTAAAATCTTGGATCAAAGCAAGGATTGACAGACTAAAGGAGTGGGTGGATCGGAATTTGCAGCAAGAGGTAGGCATCTGGTACCTTCTTCTTTGTTAGTGTCTAGAATTCAGAATTCACTAGAACAGTACTGGTAGGTGTCTCAAGTTCCAGTTGTCTCTGTTGAAGGTGTATCTATTTTGCTTGTATAATCTGAAACTGTCATATAAGGCTGTAGGATTGGAACAGCCATAACATTTGGTAGCTTATGTCTTCCCTCTAATTATGTGATCAAGGTAATAGACTTTATTCCTCAAGTATTCTCCATTTGTACTTTGTATTTCTCCCCATGCGATGAAACTAACACATGAACTTGTTCAATTGCTCTACTTGTGTCGTTCACTTTTCTTATATTTTACTTGAAACTTTTCCTATTGTAAACCACCTATTATTTTAAAAAAAATTTAGGTGCCTATGATTTTCTCCATAGCTATTTTTGCTGGTCATTTGCCAGTGTATGTGTGCCAAACATATACTATATTTCTACAATGAGTTCATCAAAAGTAAAGTCTGATCTGTCTCTTCTATTTGAAAACCCTGTCCCTGACTTTTTCTGGTGCAAGAGATCTTTAAAAGCTAAAGCCATGCTTAATGCCTGCATCCCTGCCGCTTTTTCATACAGGAGTTGCAATATCTTTTGCAGCAAGCAGTCCAAAGCAAAGCCTCTTGTACCTTCTCTGTCCTTAAAGCTCAACTTCCTTGCCTCCTGCTACCATTATAGTAGCTAGAAATCCAATAATTCTTCTATTTATTCCTCCTCTGTGCTTCTGAACCCAAACTCATCCACACTCTACCCCATACCAGCAATTTGAACTAAGCACCTACAAGACAACCCAGCTGTCATTATCCCCTAATTACACGATTGATCTAAGCCATGACCTCTAAGGCACAATATGTATGCTGCAAATTAGAAATCCTTTTTGTACATTAATCTGATGTGGGTTTTGGCTTGTTTGATAAGGTTCTATTTTTGCTCCATGGAATCTTGTGCGACACATTTCATGTCACATATACTAACTTGGCATTTATATGCACCATGTCTTCAGAATATCTGCGCATTAGAGTCATTGATAGTTTTATCCACAGTCCCTGTGTGATATCTTCAAATAGCCGGAGAGCTGCGACAAACAAAAAATATACTTGATTATAAATATTAAATGAATTAGGATTGTTGCACATTATAAGTAGAATAAGTTCTTAGAGTTATCCCTTACTTCTAAGGAGGCTTACTTTAGATGGAGGTACAGTTTATGAGCAGGAAATGTCAAGTGTTAATAATGCAATAGATGTATTGATTGGATGATTTGTGTCATTATGTGAGGAATTTATGAGAAAAATGGATTTCTGCAAATGTAAATATCTTTCGATCTAAAGCCTTCCTAATGTCCATCATAAATTTAACTGCCTTCAACCCCTTTAATTTATACCTTTTCTCATATGCATTTTCAGTGGCTTTTCTTGACCAAACTTTCTATAAATATTATATAGGTCTGGAATCCGCAGGCAAATCAAGAAGGATATGCTCTTTCTGCAGTAGAAGTCTTGCGAATTATTGATGAAACTTTGGATGCTTACTTTCATCTGCCGATACCCATGCATCCTGCATTGTTGCCTGACTTGGTCACTGGCCTTGATAGATGTCTTCAATATTATGCAACAAAGGCAAAATCTGGCTGCGGTAACTTTCACAAAGTTGAAATAATTTGCCATAGCTTCATATTTTGGTTTCTTATAACTTCAGCCACTCATGTCATGTAGGATCAAGGAACACATATATGCCAACTATGCCAGCACTGACAAGATGTACTCTCGGATCAAAGTTCCAAGGTGTTTGGAAGAAGAAAGAGAAGGCAACAAATATTCAGAAGAGAAATTCTCAGGTCGCTACAACAAATGGGGACAGTTCTTTTGGCATAGCGCAGCTTTGCGTTCGCATAAATACTTTACATCAAATCCGAGCAGAGTTGGAAGTCTTAGAGAAGAGAATAATAACCCATCTTCGGAATTCTGAATCTGCTCAGGCAGAAGACTTCTCAAATGGTTTGGCAAAGAAGTTTGAACTCACTCCATCTGCTTGTGTTGAAGGAGTTCAACAACTCAGTGAGGCACTGGGTTATAAAATTGTTTTTCATGATCTATCTCATGTCTTATGGGATGGGTTGTATGTAGGTGAGCCATCATCTTCGAGGATTGAACCTTTTCTCCAGGAGCTTGAGCGGAACTTGATGATTGTTTCAGACACCATCCATGACAGGGTTCGTACACGAGTTATTACCGACATAATGAGAGCCTCCTTTGATGGATTTTTGCTTGTTTTGCTTGCTGGAGGCCCCTCCCGTGCTTTTACTTTGCAGGACTCCCAACTAATAGAGGAAGATTTTAAGTACCTCAAAGATCTTTTCTGGGCCAATGGTGATGGCTTGCCTGTTGATTTAATAGATAAATTTTCAACTACAGTCCGAGGTATACTCCCACTATTCCGGACTGATACAGAGAGCCTTATAGAGCGATTCAGGCGTGTGACCCTGGAAGCATATGGGTCTTCTGCGAGGTCCAAGCTCACACTACCTCCCACTTCAGGGCAGTGGAGCCCAACTGAGCCTAATACTGTACTTCGCGTACTATGTTATCGGAATGATGAAGCAGCATCAAAATTCCTCAAAAAGACTTATAATCTGCCCAAGAAGCTTTAGTAGACTTGAGGTACAGGCATGTCAACTAGAACAAACTGTTACTCACGTAAAGAGCTCTATATACAAGGAAAACCTTATAATCATCCTTATACGAGACCAAGGCTGTCAGAGACCACTCTATCCCAGGCTTGGGTGAGCTGACGGTGGCTTTTGAGAAAGGCAATGAATTTGTATAGTATTCTGGAGTCTTACGGCTCCCTGGAAGTGTGATGGCCAAGTCTTACGGCTCCCAAGCTTGTTTGTTTCAAGACTTCGATCTTATCATTCAAGGTGCATCTGCAGCTCGGCTCTTTCTTTTTTTCCCGTTTCTATCGGTTATACATGTTTCGAGGTTATTGTATTTGTTTGTTCTTTTCTAAATCGATCAAATATGCTTACTGTCAGTTGTATTTCTTTATTAAAAGATCCGGATATAGCATAGGATAATCGTGTTGGTTGTGGTGTCATTTATTAGCTTGTATTGTAAGGCAGGCTTTGTCTATTCTGGGTAAAAGAGATTATTCTTTTCATCAAATATTATAACGTGCTGATGATATTTACAATGTGGTTGCTTGATAGCTTCTCCCTTCCTGCATAAAAGTATTGTGAAAAAATATAACATTATACGCAACTGGATTGCGCGTTGTGTAAGAAACTGGCATGACGACTTTTTTCTTTGGAGTTAAAGGACACATTGGTTTTTCTTTACACTATAACGCATCTGAAAATGTCCCCATTGAATAGCTGTTGCATGCATTAACCTGCAGGTACATGTCAGGTAAGTTGCATTAAATTTTAACTGTTTTTTCCTACTCGTGATTGTTAGGCCATTGTTATGCTCTCAGCCTCCACAGGCCTCTTCATGCGCTCAATTTCTCACATATGCGAACCTTTCTAACAATTCAAAATAAATAATTAATCATATGTTGCGTCGTCGTCCTTCAAATATTCTTAAATTTAACTCCGCCTAGCAAAATATTGTACCAGTAATAATATTAATTGGTTAACCCAGAATATCAAGTTAATCTCTAGTGACTATCCGGTAAAACATTGATTTGCTCTCTAGTGACTATCCGGTAAAACATTGATTTGCTCCTCTATCACGTAACTACTAAAGGCACATGATTTCACACCATAGTTGTACAAACATGTCAAATACAATCATATACAGGATACCTGTAGTCCCAATGAGCAAACCTCCCTGAAAAAGTTGCCTGCCCACAGAATAATAATTGCTCTGGTGATCATGAGCTATCCATTCTCATCATGGACACTTCCAAAATAAGGATGAAAAGTTTGGTGGCTGCTAATGCCCAGCACCATGAGGGAAAGAGGCAAAACCCCCATGCTCACCATTCATTCAAGTCTTGGAATCGCAGAGCATCATTTTTCCTCCAGGATAGCGCGTCCAAGATTGGTTGCAAGAGCAAGTCTCACAGAGTTCAAGGCCTGGGGTGGCAAATCAGCTTCAACAAAATCTGGGCGCAGCCTTGCCATGGACAGCTCTTGCAGTTTATTCAACAAAAGATTTGTTTGAGAAACATTCAACAAAGGTTGTTCACGCCAGCTAAGCAACTTCAACTGCAGTGAATTACCCTCAAAAGTTAATATGCTGTTACAGCGCAAGAAGACAAATTTACCATTTGCCTTCTCCAAGAGACCACTTTCAGAACATAAAAAGGCTTACCGAATCATAGAGAAGAGGCAGCCAGAATCTTTGAGGAGTAGAAGGATTCTTCATAAGCTGCAGATTTGAAAAGCAGAAATTACTAAAAAATACCAATGAGAATAGCAAAATCCAATTTTTTGTTCTTATTTTCAATCCAGAATTTTACAATAGGCCCTTCAAATGAAAGAACATTTGAATCAAGGAAGCCTTTTCACACAACAAACTCTAAGGAATAAAACTAAGTAATACAATTGTATCAATCACACAAAATCTGTAGTATTGCACACACCGACATAAGTGATTCTACAGCTTCTTGAGCAGCAATGGCAGTTTTTCCATGATCAAAGTGCTGAAGGGACTTCTTCAAATCCCTGTACCTGCATCATGGTCAAATATCAGAGAAACATTTTTCAAAATGAAAATTAAAAAAAGGAAAAATGAAGAACATATGGTGGGTGGCCACTCTTTACAAAAAATTACATACTTATGCAGAAACTCGAGGCCTCCAGCATGCTTGGACTCTGAGCCCAACAACTCAATTAAGCCCTCCCATTGCTGTATGGCAGAGGAAAATGAGAAATTCCAAGATTTTTATTCCAAAAAGTAATCAAGAATGAGCATAAGGACTTTTAATTTCAAATATGTTGACTGGTCACTTCCGTGGATATCAATGACAAATTACCAGGAAACATTCCCCAGAGATAGACTTTCCAACATAATCAAATAATTGCTGAGCAATCCTATTAAGACAACGTTCATCGTGAGCTTGTTGAAGCCAGAAGACCCCAGACCCTTTCCTACCATGCTTCCAGTGGTACACTCCTGCTATCTAAACTTCAAATCAATTAACTGTTAGCTTAAATGCACTTGCAACATAAATTCACTATAAAGAGGTTCTCAGTTGTTTTATATGCAAGTCCTATGTTATTTCAACAAATGCAAGCAGAGAAATTCCCCAAGTACAATGTTACATTTCTTGCTATGTTCACTAGTAGAAAGCACCTTACTCTACATACCTTCATAATATTTGTACTGACACTATCAAGGTCATAAAGACGACAAATCTCTAAATTCTGCATAAAGCACATCACAATTGACAATGAATAAAATGTTCAGTAGAGAAAAAGGATAGGGAGAGACAAGAGAAACAGATGAATAAACGACCTTAAGCAGAATTTTACTGTCTTGAATAGGCTGCCTATTCAACAAAATTTCTAACAACCCCATCCCCTGCTTTATACATGACGCTAGATAAATTGGAGCAATCTGGAAAAAAAAAAGAAAAAGAAAACACAAAGTAAAGTATGAGAAATATTGCAAAGAAAGTTTACATAAATGACAAAATAAACTTCGGTGCATGAAATAAGACAAAATAAACTTAGGTGCGTGAAATAAGGTCCATAAGATAATCTATATAACAATTCTACTTTGCCATCTCAAAGGCCATAAAAGCAAACAATAAGAAACAAATCCGAATCCTGATGCATAACATCTTTCAAGACAAGGGCATTGTACGGGAAGAAAATCACTTCACCTAATTAGCCTCATAAAAAATTCCTTGTTCTCTTTAAGATGCTGTTACTCATTCAAATCTCTCAAAATTGGCTACTTACTAAGTTACATTAACAACTTGATGAAAATTAGTAAGCACTAAATGGCAATTTAACAAAAGTAATTAATTTCTGTAAACGATCTCAAAATTGTTGGTGTCAATTGCACTGACGTCCTTAAGGAATTAAATCATTCCATGTAACTATTTTGTCCAACATATAGTTTTCACTCTTTGAAATTGTATATGAGAAATGGAATGCCCACACACATATTCCAAGCATATATCCATCCCAATGGCTGTCCAAATGCTTGTAAAATGATGGACAATATATGAAAGATTTGGAAATAATATCCTTGCACAAGCAGCTTGCACTTACTTGCCAAGTCAAGACATGAGAAGAGAGCACTTGTGCATAAATGAGCCGATGGAGCTCCTCCATGCTGATTTCTCCCAAGCTATGACGTTCTTCGTGCAAAAGAATCCCTGCCTGATTGCTCTCAGCAGTTAAAAGCTCTATGGCATGAGACACCATCCTGCAATGAATGAGCCACAAGAAAAGTATTATGAACATGAAATCATAATTGAAGCCACATGTTCCCAGTTGCAAGTCTAACTTCCATAAATTTGTGCTCCGGGATGTTGCCAGAATAACTTAAACAACTGAAATACAACAACAAATGAAGAAAAGAAAAGAATAGCAGGGCAAGATGAGATTTTGAAGCAACTCACCAGGGCCCAAACCCCCTTGAACATTCTGCCAGTACTACCTGCAGTTTATTTGAAAATTTCCAGTCAATCTCTAAAGAATCCATAGATAATACAATAGAGCTCTTATGACGGCAGGCTGATTTACAAGGCTCACCTCAGTATTTTCCCCAAGAATTCCAATTAAGAGTCTTGCCAACTTATCCGGACAGGAAGTTGGTTTCAACTGAAGGCACTTTTGAGCTAGGTTGTACATGTTTTCTAATCCCTTATCCAAGATGCCAAATTAAACAATTAATTCCAAATATTTAAACGGCCAAATTTTTAAAACTCCACCTAGCTAAAAATGATTCTGTTCTCTTCCAATTCATAGACACTTACTCTAGTTAAGGGCCTTATGTATAGAAAATGAGATATATAGAGTTCTATCCAATGATTTGTGGCACTGCAGAGAACATTCAGGTTTCCCAGCATGATCTGAAGCATATTTCTCAAGCCCCCCCGAGTTGGACGATGAGTACACTGAACCCAGAAAGCACTGGAATCCAACTTAGTTACTTGTGCTCGCCATCTTTCCCATGCCTAAGTAATTGAAAGATATGTGGTAAGGTAATTTAAATGGCATTACATCAGAAATACCAAAACAGATAAAAGGGAAGGTAGGAACAAAAAAAAAAAAAGGCATTAGTAAGTCCCTGAACATTGTGCATTTATGAAATTAAGAACCCAAATTCAGCTTCATGCAATTGAGCACAGAAAATTACATGTAGGCATGGAGTTTAAACGCACACAAATATATAGACTTGAGAAGTAACCCAGTTATGATGTAATATGCGACATAATTGTCATACAAACTCTCACATGCCACTGTGACTGGATATTAGTTGGATTGAAAATTGAAACTGTGTACCATATTGAAACAAAGTGAAAATTTAGACAGCAAGATTGCACAAACCCATAAACTTTTGGTGCTTGATCCATCAAGCCAAGGGGAAAAAGAAGTTAGAAAAGAAAATATATGAAACATAACAGCTCAAATTTTGATGTATTCTTATCCAAAGAAGCAAAATTACCTTCATAAAATCAGGCTTGGCTTTGAAGCATTCACCTAATTCACCAGCTTCTATTTCTGGACGCATGCGTGGCATCTTTGAAACAAGAACAGCAACAGCCTCCACAAGACCATTCTCTATCTGAACCAAATGACAGAAGTAAACATGAAATTCAGTCCATCCATGTGTCTTAACTACCTACTCACACAATTTGGTAATTTTAAGCGAGAAAACCCAAACTTTTAGTCAAATTAATATCAATAACTTCTAATTGGTTAACATATCAAGGGAAGGAAGTAGAAGACAAAATTGCCCTGCATTTTCTTATGGATTCATACATACCACGTTGTTGTCTCTGTTACTGGACAAACCCCAAGACAAATACCAACAAGAGATTGATGAATGCAGACAAGCAAGAATGAGATTAGCTTAATTTTTAACATGTTACAGTGTTTAGTCTTTTTGTTATTTACCATAGCTGTTTCTTTGAAAGCCAGTTATTGTCAATCTTATGCTTAAGAGTCCAAAAGAGAAGGCCAAAAAGTGCTTAGGTATGGCTCATATTAGCTTAGCTGCCATTAATAGGCCAATTTGGTTTCCTCTCTGGCTGGCACTTAAGGGGGCGCTTGGTTTATAGAAAGTAATAGGAATGAGAATGGAAATGAATATAGAGA
>JAOSBO010000008.1:21839700-21865823 GCA_027563915.1 Erythroxylum rotundifolium
ATTGCAATTCTTGGTATAAATTGATTTTGACCGGTTTCCAAGAATCAATCTTAGGATTGATAGATAAGCCGCGATCAGACCCAAAATACATTTCATTCATATTAATTGGCAGAAGTCTTTACAAAGCTTTACTGAACATTTCAAGCCACAATATATAATACACTTGAACTAGTAAAACTTGAAATGTGACTAAAGCCTTGAATTTTCAAAATTCTAACTTAAAGATACAAAAGAACATATACAGATTGGAGTGTTGCCTTAACTATTGACTTGCTCACTCTCTTGCTCTTCACCTGAATATGGGATAGAATTGGGAGGGGGTGAGCTTAAAGCTCGTGGGTAACAGATATATAACCAAGAAACAAGCAAAACCATTTTCAAAATTCATTGTCATAATACATTTAGAAACCATAACAATTTCTCATAGAAAAATTCCAAGCACTAATTTCTCAAAAACCACATTCAATCACACAGTTTATAAAAAATTACAATTCATATATGCATCAAACTTGTTAACATATAAGCACATCAAATTGGTTTGGGTGGATCCAAAACAGAACGTACTACACATTTCCTATAAGGGTCCTGTGTAGCCGTGAACAGAACATACCAGCGCAATTCTACTTAATGGCCTTACGTAGCTGTGAACTTATAGGAGTCCATGAAGGAGCTCCATGCCACTCGGGCAAGCAGGAGAAGCCTTTAGACAAGTGCACTTGACTTAACTTAGGGGACCACCACAAACCCACATAATCATACATTTCACATCTTGTAAACTTATGGCCTCAACGGCATTTTTCCAAAACTTGATTTCATATTCACAGCAACATTTCAAAATCATTTTCATAAACCAAATCACAATTCATATGCAAACATATGGCACATTTATAACACAATTGAAAACATTTAAAACTTTCTTTATTTGGAGAAACTTTAGGGCTTACTAATTAATTATAAAAGTGTCAACCACCTTAGTTTCCTTTCTTGAAAGTTGTTAAAATGTGCCTCTCCTCTTGTTCCTCTTGCCTCTCTTGATTTTCTTCAACATTTACAAAAGTCCCTAATCAATAGACATTCAAATGGTAAAACTCCCTAGAATTCCTAAACCCATACATTTCTTAAGCTTTATGAACCAAAACTCCTTTCAAAATTCCATAAGATTAAAATCGACTCACCTTAAATCCTTTCCAAATAATGAGATTCTTGGCTCTAAAAAAAGCTCTTCCCTTCCTCTTTCTTTTTCCCTTCTTGAGTAACCTCAAACTCTCTTTTTAAGACTAAGAAAAATTGTGACCTAGTTCAAAGCTCTATTCTTTTTAACTTCACTGAAACCTCTCTTCTTCTTTCTCTCTCTTTTACTTTTTGATTTTCTCTCCCTCCTTCACGTTTTTGGTCTTCTTATTTACAAGACAATCTTTTCCTCTTCCCATTCTACCCTTAATGGGTGAGGAAAGTCCACCTTACCCTTCTTTTAATGCCTTAGTGCTTCTAACCTTAAGTGATCTACCCAAAATACCCTTATGCATTCATAATTCTTAAATTTAACTTACTCCATACTATACTCTAACTTAATCTTAATTCTTCCATTTAATACATCAAATTTCCATCAATCTATGAAATAAATCCTCCTAAACTTGACATAATAATCGAACTCCAATTAAAAATGATTTCCCTAACAATAGCACAAAATTTATTCAATTCATGCATACTAAAATAAATAAATAAATAAAATTCGGGGCCCAACATTTCTCCCCCTCTGAAAAGAATTTCGTCCTTGAAATTATTACCTGAGTCATCGAAAAGATGTGGATACTTCTCCTTCATGGCCTCTGGTGGCTCCCACTTGGCCTCTTCTACAGAGCGGTTTCTCCACAGGACTTTTACTAGTTGAACTGTCTTGTTCTTGGGGACCTTCTCCTTGGTTTCCAAAATCTCCACAAAATCTTCTCATAACTCAGATCATCTCTTAACTGAACCTCAGAGGTCTAAATGATGTGAGAAGGATCCGACCTGTAACTCCTCAGCATGGAAATATGGAAGACATCATGAATCTGTGATAATTCTGGTGGCAATGCCAGCCTACAGGCTAGTGGTCTAATCCTCTCTAGAATTTCATATGGACCCATATATCTTGCACTTAACTTGCCCTTCTTGCCAAATTTCATTGCCCCTTTCCAAGGAGATGCCTTGAGAAAAATTTTCTCTCCAACTTCATACTCCATCTCGTGTCAGTATAGCTCTTCATTCTATCTTGAGCTGCCTTAAGCTTTTGCTTAACTAAATTGACCTTGTCAACTGTCATCTGAACCAATTCTGGTCCCATTAGCTTCCTTTCTCCTTTTTCATCCCAGCATATAGGAATTCTACATCTCCTTCCATACAGTGCTTCATAAGGAGCCATCTGAATGCTCGAATGGTACGAATTGTTGTAAGCAAATTCGACCAATGGCAAATGCTCATCCCAAGCTCCTTTGAAATTCATCACACATGCCCTGAGCATTCCCTCTAGGTTCTGAATGGTCCTATCAGATTGCCTATAAGTCTGAGGGTGAAAAGCAGCACTAAAACTCAACTTGGTTCACATAGCCTCTTGTAAACTTCCCTAGAATCTCGAAGTGAACCGAGGATCCCTGTCAGAAACTATGGAATCTAGAATCCCATGTAATCTTACTATCTCATCAATATACTTCTTTGCTAGCACATGCAGAGAATCAGTCTGTTTAATTGCCAAAAAATGAGATGACTTCGTCAACCGATCAACAATAACCCATATGGCATCATGCTTCTTACTAGTCTTAGGCAAACCCATCAAAAAGTCCATAGTCACCCTTTGCCACTTCCGCTCAGGAATGGACAATGGCATTAACTTTCCTGAAGGTGCCTGGTGTTTGGCCTTAAATGTGAATACATATCCAGACTAGGACCTAAAGTCATAGCCATAGGATTGGAAGCTAGCATTAGTATACCTACTTACCACAAGATCACCTTCTTTATATACCAATAATACATCTTTGGATCTTCTCAAGTAGTTAAAGATATTCTTGACAACCAACCAATGACCCTCCCCAGGATTTAACTGATATCTTCTCGTAACACTTAGAGCATACAATACATTGGGTCGAGTATATAACATAGCATACATGATTGATCTTATAGTCAGAGCATAAGGAATCAAACTCATATGAGTCCTCTCATTTTGTGGCTTTGGACACATAGATTTAGAGAGTGTAATCCCATGTACCATAGGAAGATAACCTCTTTTGGATTGCTCCATTCTAAACATCTTTAGCATCTGGTCTATGGATGTAGGCTGAGAAAGACCAAGCAACCTCTTATATCTATCTCTATAGATCCTTATCCTCAAAATATAAGTTGCTTCTCTAAGGTCTTTCATAGAGAAATTTTTGGCTAACCAAATTTTTACTGATTGTAAAGTTGAGACATCATTTCCTATTAGCAATATGTCATCTACATACAGTACAAAGAACACGATTGCGCTCCCACTAACCTTCTTATATGAACATGGCTCATCTTGATTTTGTGAGAAACCAAACTTTTTGGTTGTCTTATCAAATTGGATATTCCAACTTCTGGATGCTTGCTTTAATCCATAAATGGATTTCTGAAGCTTGCATACTTTTTCTCCATTCATAGATATAAAACCATCAGGTTGTGTCATATACACATCCTTGGTTTGCATTAAAGAAAGTTGTGTTCATATCCATTTTCCATATCTCCTAATCATAATGAGTGGAAATGGCTAGGAGTCCTTAATTAATTTAAGCATAGTTATTAGGATAAACATTTCATCATAGTTAACACCTTGCCTTTGATGATAACCATTAGCTACAAGTCTAGCTTTATGGGTAACTATATTACCCTTCATGTTAGTTTTCCTCTTGAAAAACCATTTGCACCTTATAGGTTTTATCCCTTCTGGTGGGTCAACCAAATTCCATACTTAGTTTTCATACATAGAATCCATTTCGAATTTCATAGCTTGAAGCCATTTGTCAGATTCTGAACTCTTTAGAATCTCTTTATAGTTAGTAAGCTCATCATCTTCTATGAGCAATACATCGTTAAGTTTACTTATAAGAAATTTGTATCTCTAAAGAACATGACGTATCCTACCTAACCTACGAACTTCTTATATGTTAGAGGGTTGAACTATTGTTTCATCTTCATAAACAATAGTCTCGGGTCTAGGCAGTTAATCTACATCTATTTGAGCATCTTGAACTTCCACAAGTTTAATTTTATTCCCACTGTCTTCTCTCAGAAGAAACTTTTTCTCTAAAAAGATAGCATGTTTTGAAACAAACACCTTTTATTCATAAACATGGTAGAACTGATATCCTATAGTTTCCTTAGGATATCCTACAAATAGATACTTATCAAATTTAACTTCAAGCTTATTTGACGAAATCCACTCCACATAAGCAGGACAACCCTAAACTTTCATATCAGAAAGATAGGGTTTATTATTAGTCCATATCTCATATGGAGTAACATCATCTGACTTTTTAATACATAAGCAAAAGTTTCAACTGCATGCCCTTAAAAAGATTTTGGTAAATTTGGTAAACCCATCATAGACCTCACCATGTCTAACAAGGTTCGATTTCTCCTCTTAACCATACCATTGTGTTGTGGTGTGTAAGGTGGAGTCCATTGGGACAATATTCTATTATCCCTGAGATAATCCAAAAACTCTTAGTTTAAGTATTCACCACCTCGATCCGATCAAAGGGATTTACTACCTCTCCCAAGTTATTTTTAACCTTCATTTCTAAATTCTTTGAACCTTTCAAAGGCTTCAGACTTGTATCTTATAAGATACACATACACATATCGAGAACGGTCATCGATAAAGGTAATGAAGTATACAAAACCACCTTTGGCATGGATAGACATCGGACCACATACATCAGTATGTAATAAATCTAAAAGTCCACTAGTTCATTCACCCTTTGCCTTAAAGGGTAACTTAGTCATCTTACCTAAGCAAGATTCGCATGTGCCATATGATTCATAATTAAATGGCCCTAAACTACCACACTTGTGTAGTTTAGACATACGTCTCTCACTTATATAACCAAGGCGACAATGTCATAAGTAAGACAATTTCACACTATCTCATTTTATTCTTTTGTTATTATTGATATTTAGAACCGGATTAGACATATCCAATATGTATATACCATTGCACAATGTACCTAAAGCATATAACATTCCATTCAAATAAATTGAACAACTATTGTTATTGAAATTTAAATGGAAACCAACTTTATTAAGACCAAAAACAGACATTACATTTTTAGTCAAAGCAGGTACATAAAACAATTGTCTAGTTTAGTACAAGCTCACTAAGGAATGTCAATACATATGTGCCTAGAACTAATGCAGCAACTCTTGCTCTATTTCCCAATCGCAGGTTTGACTCCCCCTTATTGAGTTGTCTACTGTTCCTGAGGCCCTTTATGTCAGTACAAATGTGTCAGCCACAACCGGTATCTAATACTCATATATTGTTATTAGAAATAGTATGAATATCAATAACGTAAATACCTGAAGTAGATAGGGAATCAGATGCCTTCTTCTCCTTCGAGGACTCTAGATAGGCCTGTAGTTTCTCTTCCAGTTCCATCTTTGCCATAGTGGAAGCAAGTTCCCTTCGAGGCAGTCTTCTTTGCTTTCTTGACACCTCCCTTAGGCCTTATGGACTTCTTCTTCTTCTTTTAGCTCTTTTTCTTCAAACCAGAAGAGTCCACCAGAATCACAACCTTGTCCTTGTGGACAGATCACTCAACTGCTTTAAGCATGTTAACCAGCTAGGGAATTGTGTTGAATATATTGTTCATTCGATAATTAAGCACAAATTGTGAGTAACTGTCAGTTAAACCCATCAAAATTAAGTTAATACTTAACTCATGATCTAAAAGAGAACCCAAGGAGGCCAACCGCTCGATGTAGCTATTCGTCTTTAGTGGGTATTTCACTGGAGATGTCCCCTCAACCATCTTAGATCGGAAGAGCAATCGTGAAGTCTCAAACCTTTTGGAATTTTCTTGCTCATCAAAGAGCTCTTTAACATGATAGACTATGGTATGAGCATCCATAGCCTCGTGCTGCTTTTGGAGCTTCGGTGACGTAGTGGCTAGCATGACACAACTAGCCATCTCGCTATCATTGAGATGCTTCCCATATGCCCTCCGATCATTATCAGAAGCATCAGAAATAGGGGGATTAGGAAGTGGTTCTTCCAAGACATAACCAAGCCTTCAGACTCGAGAACTATTCTCAATTTCCTGAGCCAATCAAGGAAGTTTGGTCCAATCAACTTGTTAGCTTCCATCAATCATCTTAGATTCTCACTAGCATTCATGATGTTGACTCAAGCAAAAGCAACCTATCATTAAACAGAGAAAAATTAAAATGTACTTAAATGTATATCTATAAGGATTTAAAAACACAAATTATTGTTCCCACTATTTTCATAAATTCATAACCCTCAATTTAAATCTAAGAGAACTTGTAGAGAAATTCTCCTAGTGGGTCAATATCAAATATCCCTAAGAATGACTTTGGGTTTGCCTAACAAGCCACTTTAGTTCAACTGATAGGTATCGATCATACCAATTGCTTCTCTAATGCAACTATTAAATCTAGTGTTATCAACTATTGATGTGTGCACACTCATTAGGCTATCAACTCTTGACATGTGTACATTTAATGTACACTACCCAACTTTGTCTCTATCCACGTTGATCTTAGGTTCGCCCAACAAACCAACGCTTTTAGTTAAACCCATTAATATGAAAATCCTATTTCCATGGTTCAAATATATCCATATAGAGTAGGCTTGGGTTTACCTAACAATGCTAACTCTAAAAGGGCTTTGGTTCTCACCACATTAAAAGAAGGTGTTAGTTTTAATATTCTAAGTGAGGGTTTGACTAAGGTCTCATCTAACTTAGATGGTCTAATAGATATAACTCATATAAATATATATAGTTACTATAACTACATGGCATGATGTGGATTACCCAACCAAATTAGGCCTAAGCCTATAACCATCCATCATGCAAGCCCACACATTCTCCTAACCATGCATTTTCTAATGCATATATGTAAACACATCATTTTTTTTATGAAATCTTATGGATCCTAACATGAAACCCAATCTAACACTTAGATCTAAGCCCAATCCAACACTTAGATTTACTATCTTCCTTTTACTAGGCTAAAATTACTAATGTATGTTATTTCGATTGGAATTAATATTAATTTAATTAAAATGAATTACTAATTCCAGAAATTAATTCATAATTAATTTATCTTAAAATAATTGTTTGATGTCCAAAATTAAACAACTTCAATTTTCTCATACATGCCAATTTCTCTAGTCTTACTAAAAAATCTATTGATTTACTAAAATTAATTCAAAATTAATTTCTATAATTTTCCAAAATTTCTAGAACACAAAATAATCATTCCAAGTGTCTCTAGGTCATGGTGATCAAAATAATTTAGGAATCACCTAAAAATTATCATGATCACCGAAACACTGATAAGACACCAAAAATGACAAATATGACTTCTAAAATTTTCCGGAAATCAAATTTCTAGTAAAATCATTTATGCATGAATAAAACATAAAATTTAAAAAAATTATCACATAAAATTATTTTTAAGGTTTTGGAACCAAAATATAAACATACAAAACATCAAACAAAACAGATCCTACAATTTCTGGAAAACTACTTGATAAAATTAATAAAACATTTTTAATAATTATATAAAAATTACAGAGGCATAAAAACATCCCAAATAGATTCACATAATTTTTCTAGAATCAAATTCCACGAAAAGCATGTGTAACCTCATCAGTTTAGCCAATAGACATCATATGCCTAGTAGAAAGACAAATTTCATGCATGTTCTTGTAAAGTTGAAATTAAATATTCTAATCACATTAAAAATATTTTCAATCACACTGAATCGTTAAAATACATATTATGAACATATTGGTGAAAGAAAATCGTGAAAAACATTTTTCTATAATTAATTTCAAATAAAACATTATAGGACCCTAAGCTATCACAACCATGAAATTAGTTTTCACATGTCATGTATTCTACATCTAACAAGGCACAAGATGGCTTTCATAGCATTGTTAGGTTCTAATCATGCATCTCATACATAATATATATCAAATATATGTATCAATAATAAAACAAAACCTCAAAAACCAGATCTAATCACGCATATAGATATAGAAAAACAAAAACATGAAATATAAGATGTTTACATACCTTTCTGGTGATCTCCTTTGTTCTTTAATCTTCTCCATATTAGGTTGTCACAAACCAAAAAGATCAATGCAGACCGTCTCTAATGAAAGTCAACACAAAGATAGAAGGATGAAACCTAACTAGGAGATGGCTAGGATTCTTTCTTTGTGCTAGCAAAGACAAGAACTTTTGAGAGAGTTAGAGAGAAAAAATGTGTGTAAGAAAAAGAACCTTTTTTTCTCTTTCATTTTGTGTCTTACATAAGATGCACGAAAATCATCTCAATTTTCTACACCATTTTGCCTTCCATAACCCCCATCATTAATGGAAAGTTATGGGAAGTTAATGGTCATGAATAGCATGTATTAATGGAAGTTATGGGAAGTTAATGACCATAAATAGCATGCATTAACGGAAGCCAATAACACTTGTTTCTAATCCATTCCATGCAATGTTTTCTACCATGATCACATTGTGATCCAATCCTGAAACACTCTCTCATATCTTGAATCACCATTCAAGACTATTTTACTCATCCTTCAGATCTCCTATGTGTATGACCCATTAGGTTCCTAGTTATGTTGGCCACTTGAATTAAAACTTAATTCAAGTAAGTCAAGAGCGGTATTTAGCAACACATCATGTCCCCCAATTGACTGGAAAGTCAGTGGTTTGACTACGAATCCTTTCATATGCAATGTTGCCATGCAATTTTTCCTTTCACCATCTATACCCTACTTGGTTAAGAGTATGGTCAAAGTGTTAACTCCTACTAGACTAACTAGGTCACATATAGTCTAAGTGATATTAGATCTTGTACTGAGGATCTCATTACTCTATGCATCATTGAAGACTCTCTTCATGACACATATCTACTCTGGCCAGAGACTTTTGAGTAATGAACTCAACAAGAGGTTGTGGGTATCATCTCCTTCTATTAGGAGTAGTGAATCCTTTATTGGCTACTCAATTACCTACGAATACCTCAAGTTGTTCAGATGAGTAACCCCTAAAAGGCACTGATCAATGGAGTCAAAACATAGGATCAGTGTCTGACATATCCTTGAGCACTTTAAGTTAAAGGATACTTACACCATTGCTATGATGAGACTATCATTGACACTATAATATCCATATGATTGTCTCATAGTAGGTCAATCTAATGTACTTACTACTCGTAGTAAGCATCTATAAGTTAACTATAAACAACTCATGCCTATAGCTTATAAGATTTACTGCTTGATCTAATCAAGGAGTATAATATGTGCCAGTTTATTTGGATTAATGATATCCTATCTCATTAATCCTATGACTAGGGAAAGTTTAGATTCTAACATTACTACACATGATAGGAATCTCATTATCATGATCTCATCATCATTTCCTCTATGTTATATTTTGTATCAAGGACTTCATTAAATCAATTTAAGATTAACATCAAATCCATAAACGTATGAACATCGAAATAATGAAAAATGCCTTTATTGATCATAAAATGATTTGTACAATAAGTTCTAATGGTGATTGCCTTTAGAGTACTCTCTAACATGATCCGTAAGTTGAATTAGCATGGATGTTGGCTTGACCTCTCCTAGTTCCAATTTCCTGAAAAACAAACAAATGCATCAAGTTAACACTTGCACCTAAATCACATAAACGTTTAGAAAATTCAAAGTCGCCAACAACACATAGAATAGTAAAACTCCCCAGATCTTGTAGTTTTGAAGGCATTTAGCTTGATATAATCAAACTATAATTTTTCGTCAAAGTTACCATTTGATGTCTTCCCAAGTGCGTTTGTGTGTGACTATGTCCTTAAGAAACTTCACATACTTGGGCATGCACTCCAAGGCTTCCACCAATGAAAAGTTAATCTGTAGCTTCTATAGTTTCTCCAAAAACTTCAAAAACTGAGTGATCACTTGATGTTGTCTCACCCTTTGTGGATACAGAAGTTTATACTAATAGGGTGGTGGTAGTACATAGGGCCTTTCTTCTTCTTTCTCTTCTTTTATCTCCTTGTCTTTCCTTATTTCTTGGTTATCCTTTTGAACACTTGTTTCCTCTGCATGCTTGCCACTTCGAAGCATAATAGCCTTGAGTTGTTTCTTTAGGTTAACCTCAGTATTTCTTAGTAGACTACCTACACTTCTAGAAGACAAAGCATTAGCAAGTTGACCTACCTAAACCTCCAAGTTATAGATGGATGAGGCATGGTTCTTCACAATCTGATCAAACTTTGCATCCATCTTCTTTTGGCTTTCCTCTTGGCTTGAAAACATCCTCTTTTGGTTCTCTTCTTGAGTTGCCAATTTGGACCCTAAAACATCCATCAACTTTTCCATTTTGCACTCCTTAGATCCAAGTCAATCTTGCTGAAATCTAGGAGGTCCTTACGGTCTTACTTGGCCACTTGTATTCTTAGTACTCCAAGAAAAATTTGGGTGTTTTTTCCACCCTGGATTGTAAGTGTTAAAGTAAGGATTATTACCTCTTTGTGGTTGGCCCAAGTAATTTACCTGTTCTGTACCACTTGCTCCAAATAAGAAACATTCAGTTGGGACATGGTTGTTTTGCTCACATAACTCATAATGTAATTTAATAGCATTGGCCGTGGGTGAAGATACTCCTTGCGTGTTCCTCAATTGCTTGGTAAGGGCTGTGATATGGGCTTATAAAGCTATAATGTAGTTAATCATGATCATACCTTTTTGCTCCTTTTGCCCTTATCTACTCCTCTCACTTGACCACATACAACTATTGCTCGCCAATTCTTCCAAAAGGTCATGAGCTGCATTAATAGTCTTTCTCATCAAAGAACCTCCAACAACTACATCTATGGTTCCTCTTGTGCTTTAATTTACAGCATTGTAGAATGTCTAGAATAGGAACTCCTTAGTAAGCTTATGGTAGGGATAACTTCTCTGTAATTCTTTAAACCTCTCCTAGGCTTCATATGAAAATTCCCCATCACTCTTTTGAAAATTTGTTATTTCCTTTATGATTCTTATTGTCTTAGTCAATGGGAAGTATTTAGTGAGAAATGTTTAGGCTAGTTGTTCCCAAGTAGTTATTTTCCTTGAACTGAGTGAGTTATACAACAACTACAACTTCATGGCATCGTCAGACATCCCATTATACCGGAAGGTGTTGTAGATCTCCAAAACATTTGCAATATCGACGTTAGGGTCTTCGTTGGATAACCTATAAAATTGTACATTACTCTGAAGTATGTTGAGGAGTGTTGGCTTGATCTCAAAATTATTAGCTTCAATCATTGGCCTCGTAACTCCTGAAGGACTAAAACCTTGCCTCATAAAGTCCATCAATGTCTTCTCAGCTCCTCTTTGCTCTCCTTCTTCTGCCATATTTCTTTGTATAATGTCTTGGAGCTTCGCTTTCTTAACTCTCATTCGTGTCTTGTGATATCAGATAACTCTTTGTCACTAATTTCAGTTGATCTTTGCATACTCCTTGTGTTCATAAACTTGCAAATACACGAGGAATTGTTAGAGTTATGTAAATATAGTGCCCTGCAAAGCAAGTGTATTTACTTATAGCTTAATTTTCTTCCAGTTACTTTTTATAATGAAAATATTTATTATTAATAAAACAAAAGAGTTTGGTTTTACATGTATAAGCATAATAAAACTAGTCAAAAGGTACCAAGATTCTTTTGTAAGTAATATACATATACATAGAGATGTATGGGAAACATGTATATTATTAGAATTTAAAATAATTGATTCACAGTTGAATAATCAAGTTGGTCGCTTGATTATGGTTTAGACTGTAGTATTGTGATTTATCTCTATGTAAGTAAAAGAGTTTACTTCAAGGGAATAATAAGTTTCATATCATAATAGTAGTTGACTATTGATACTGGCACTATTAAATGAACCTGGAATCACATATGTTTTAAAGAATAAATAGGTCGTTACTTTAATTTTAAAACATACATTTAATCATTCGTTTATTATAGTCCACAATCTTGATGAGTGGTGAACTCATATGTGTTTCATTATAATTCTTGATATGATCTGAATGGACTTTTACAGAGTATCAATCTAGGGTATGCATGTTGGAATTATTAATTGAAACATGTATCAGGGAACATTCACTCAAATAAACAGTATATAGTGATATCATCACTTCTATAAGTTTTATGGAGATTGGTGATTAAACTAGCGTCAGTAGTTTAATGGACTAGCTACCCATCAAGTCTTAACACCAAGATGAGATCTTGTGTGTTAATCACCATTTAGAGTAAAATGGGAGATCTAGAAGGAAAAATCAACATAAGGGCAAAGTGGTAATTTTACCCTTTATTGTGCGAATGGCTATAATATGGTTCATATTAGAGTTTGTAATTGGACATCTTATTTGAAACATGTGTTCTCATAATATTTAATCATCATTAAATGGAGTTATAACCTTATCATTAATGATAACATGTAACCATTTAACTTCATTGGATTAAAGAAGAAAGAGGTGCGTTTGATGGACCCTCTTCCTTCTTTCCTCACAAAACCAAAAATAAGAAGTATCATTTTACGTTATTGGTCTTTTCATATAGCCATCTTAAAACAAAAGAGAAGAGTCTCATTTATTGGCTTCTTTATGATTGATTAAGGAAGGATGTGATGCATTAGATGCATTTCACTTGTTTCTTTGAGGCTTAACCGAAATTGAGAGAAAGAATACAAGGGGTTGTTGAATTTTTACCTCTCTCTCCTATCAAGCATAAGATAGCCAAAATTTGCATAAGAGGTGTCTTATCTTTAGCTTCCTTTTCTAAGGCAAAATCTCTTCAAGTTTTCTTCTCCTTTCCCACTAAAGGATCTTATTAACCAAGTTTTCCAAAGAGAACAAGTGGTAGATCAGATTGGTCGAGGATAAAATAACGAGAAGCGGACACATCACTTAGGAGAGGATACATTGCCAAGGTTAAGATAACACAACGAGGAGTTAAAGCTATGGCAAAGGACTCAGTATATTTCTACCATCTTGTTCTTATGTTAAATATTTTCCTTATACCATATCATGTATGACTTGACATGTTGATTTGGTTAAATTGCTTCTGCTGAAATTTGATTTCTAAAATCAACATTTTTAAATCTACCATTTTTTCCAAATCTTGCATGCTTAAGCTTTCGATCCAATAGGAAAAGTATCAAAAACTTTTAAACCAAAGTAAACTAAAATAAATAAGATGCTAAACAAACAATCCCCAGTAATGACGCCAAAAACTTATTCAATGAAAAAAAATACTACTAGTTTTACACTTAAAATCACAAGTATAAGGGTCGCAACTAGTAGTAAAAAGTAGATATCAATCCTACAAATATTTTGCTCAGGCCCCACTTAATTTAGATTGATCTTTGTTTAAGAACCAAAATTTTTAATGGAAATAAATTGGAAATTAAATTAAATTAAATAACTAACAATGCACAAATGGTAACGTAAAATGTAGAAACTTGGAATTTAAGATTTTAACAACTAAAGATCAAATTTTCCCTATTTTATCTCCCTCCTATTTTGTTAATTGAATTGTGTCTTACCTAAGATGTCCTAATGTATTAACTGCCCTCTCTCTCAAGGTGTAATCAATTATCCCTAACAAAATTAAATTGAAATGATTAAGCAATCTCTCAATCTACAAAATCAATCTACCAATTCAACTAGTTATTAAGGTATTCTGTAGGTAATTAACTACTTGGCCAAGATCTCTCTTTAACTAATGAATTAACTTGATGAATGTAGGTCTATAGAGTTCTTATTCTCATTGTACAACCCTAAACAAATTACCAAACTCAATCTCTCAATATACTGCAAGGTATAACTACACCATTTATAAAAAAAACATCATTCATTCAAATCAACAACACAGGAGTTCAAAAAGAATTTCAGCCACTCATGATGTCATTAAGACCCCCAACAATCAAATAATCCATCATATAAATGCTAGAACAAAAAAAGAAATAAAATTAAATAAATCAAACTCCTCCTTTTCTTTGCACGAATTTGGAAATCCGACGTTAGTCTGCTTTTTTTCCCAGTTATGAATGAAAAACCTTGATTCGCTACCTCTATCAAGACTTTAAACTTGTGTTTTTACTCAAGGAGGCAAGTCTCCACTGATACTCTTTCATCCATAGGGTTTTATAACCTTATATAGTCATAAAATCCTAAAAAATAAGTTAACCTCGTATGTATCTTCGGGTTAGACATCCCAAGATCGTGGGAATTAGCATGAAACCCACGATCATGGGTTCTTGTGTCATAGATCCTCCTCTTCTCTTCTGGTCTCTTAGTCCCTAACTCAATCACAAAGTTGATCACCTTTCATTCCTACATCAAAATAATCAATTCTTAGGCTAAATCAACATCAAACATAAAATAACAATAATGATGGTCAAACTAAACAAAAACATATAACATAAATCCTAAAACACAATAATAATAATCTATTATGCTAGAAACACATGCTAAATACTTAGAAAAACACACACTAATGCACAACTATCACTCATCAATATATTAATCATGAATTGGTAAATGATTAAAAGAAAATGATACAGTGCCTGCTCTATTATCTTGGTGGTGGATAAATGGGCATACCTAAGGTTTACAATGCAGCTACTACAGTTTGACACCACTGATGTCTACAGTTTGATACCTTCGGGTATCCATAGTTTGCTATCTTCAAATATCCATAGTATCTGTTATCCACACCCACAGAACTTGTGCAGGCTTAACACAGAAAGTAAAGTAAAGAGATATGGATAATAAATATAGTGTGACAACATAAATAATTGGTATATGAATGAGCATTTGCATTGGTATTGATAATTTGTATCATTAAGTTTTGAATATCAATATTTGAGTTTTGAAGGTGAATTTATGGTATATGAGTTGTGATATTTTTGATTGTGTGTGGTTGGAGGATGGCTGCTATGAGTGGTCATCCAAATTAAGTGTTTTCCCCACTAAGCTTTCCAGCTTAGCACATGTATTAATTCGTGTAGGTCCAGGTCATAAGAGTAAGATACAAGGAACATTTACAAGGACCAGGGCCAACAGCTAGGAGTAAAAGTTTTGGATGTGTCTTTCGATTAAAGAATGGTTGTATATGTAATTAAATAAATTGTGTGTTTTCTTTTTGTATTATTATGTTAATGTAAAAATGTAATACTACTTTTAAATGATAATGTCAAATGATATGAAATTTTGTAATGTGCATATATATAGCATTGAATAGAATTATATAGCTTGAATGCATGTATAGGAATTTGGTTGCTATCTGCATGGATGGTTGTGGGTTCCATATAGGGGGCGTTACATCCCATCATGTTCCTATGCTCCTTTTCCATTGTGTCAAGTTATATGTCTTGGGTTTCTTGCTTAATCCATTTTCTTTTTATCTAAAAAAGTATTCTTCCAAACTATGGGTCTTCTTCAAGGATAGAATGTCTAATCCTTGTCATACACCAAGTTCACAAATGAAATTAAAGTAATTTAAGGGGAAAAAAAAGATAAATATAAATAAAAATAGAAAAGAAATAAAAAGACTAGACTAATAGTCCTTGAGTATCTTAAACACCAATTGATTCACTAACAACAAAACCAAAAGCCTATGAGTGTTTTAGACTATTAAAGTTTTCCCTTTTAACAAATTATTTACTCATAAAATAATGTAACTATATATACTGTTGACAAGCATAATAATGATATTAGATATTAATCATATAAAGATATTAACATTTTAGATCACTTTCCTATCACTAACTAGTCAAAAAATTAAAATTTATTGATTGATCGATGGATTTAATAAGAAATAAAATAAAATATAAAAAAGATTAAACTGATAAAAATAATTTAATAATTAATTAGAGAATGAAGGATAAGTAATTTTTAAATAAACTTTCACCCTAGAATCATCTTTGCAATTATGATTCAAAAAATTAGAAAGCTTATATAATATAGATGAACTTATTTTCTTATAGTATGAATGCTCTCTCTCTCTCTCTCTCTCATCCTAACCACCTATTTTTAGGTTAATTAATTGATACCTCCATCTAGATAAAACCCATAATAATGCAATGGGTTCATTCAATTTCCATAAAAGGTTTGATCTTAACAGTAAAAATTTATGTAAACCTATCCCTAATAACATATGCAATTCATATATCTAAGTCATAGTCCACTAAAATGCAGGTTGCTCAAGCTATCTGCATATGAGTTAATATAAGATCAAATTACTAATATACTTAAATATAAATTAATAATATATAAAAATATTTTAAAAATAAATCTCACATTAGAAATAATATTTTTATAAATTAAAATAAATTCATTAAAAACATCAAGATGTGAATACAAAGTCAGAGGAGTAGGCTTGAGCTATAGTACAAAATAGGCTCTTAATCTTGTTTGTAAAATACACTAGAACAAATCTAAAGAACTAAGTAAGAAACCAAAATGGAGAGACCTTACCAATATAGCAATTCAGGCTTGCTAAACATTCTAAGGATTAAATGTGGGCATTTTAAGAAGGAAATGCCAAGACTGGAACATAGGTGTGTCAAGAAGGAAATATAGGCATGTCATATAACAAGCTAGAAGAACACTCGCTAGAGTAAAAGATCTAGTTAGATGCATTAGAGTTTTAAGCTAAAATTTAGGAGTTAACATGAGTTCCAATTTTGTGTTAGAGAGGGACTGTTGTTTATTTCCTTACCCCTTATTAGAATAACCTCTTTGATCTAAGCAATAGTTCTTTGGTAGAATGTATAATTGTCCTACTTTTATACCTCTAAATAATTTATGATTCCTTTTAATCCAAACTATATAAACCATATAACTAAAATTCAATATGATCATAACAATATCATCTATTTTTAAGCATCAATATAGATCCATTCAACTATATTACACCATTTATTATCTTTGTCATAATTTAGGTTACATATAACTAGGATTGTTTTTCACAATGTAGAAGTGAAAGAGTAGTTGAAGAATATGTGATTTATAAATCTTTCACTACAAGAAAAATATACGATAGCAAAGGAAAATTACCGATGTACACAACTCTATATGTAATTATAGATGGAAACTCAATATTCGTTGTTGAATTAGTTGTGAAAATTTTCATTTTATGATGGACCAAATTGTCATCGGTAGAGGTGGAGGGAAAACATTCGCGTAAATTTGCCGACAGAATATAATGATAGATATTATACAACCGTCGGTAAATCAGGCGAGATGGCTTCTCGCAATGAAACAACGGTGGAATTTACGGACAGAAATGTTTCCATCAGTTAATTTTATGCGGCATCAGTTCTTTATCGACAGTATTTGAGTTTCATTTTTAAATTCAAAGCAATCGTTTTAAGAAATAGAAAATGATGTTTTTTGGTTTAATACCAAACGACGTCATTCTGGTTTAGGGGGTTAAAGCCCCCGAACCTTCCTTTTCCCTTTCTCCTCTGCCTTTTTTTTTGTCGTCACCGTCCTCTCGCCGTGCATCTCCTCTCCTTGTCACGCCGTCCTCTCCTCTCCTAATCGCCGTGCATCTCCTCTTCTTGCCGTGCTATGTTGTTGTCACCGTCTTCATCTCCCTCATCATCATCATCGTCCGTCACCATCCAGATTCTCCTCTCTGTCTACTATGTTGATTTAGGTATATATGCCATATTTTCATAATGAGCATATTTAGGGTATATATGTTGATTGGGTTAGTTGAATTGGGTGTATATGTATATGCAATATTTTCATACATTAATTCATTTATTTTTTGTGGTATATATGCATCTACAGAGGATAATGTACAAATTATATGCTAGGGGATGATTCTTATGAGACATAAGGGGCAGTTGGTTCGCATGGGGGAATGGTAATAGTAATAGGAGTGAAAATATAGTGAGGAATGAGAATGGATATTATCATTATAATTATGATGGCTGGTTAAGAGGAAGGAATAATTACCATTGCCATTAACAATGATTGGTTTTGTAAAAAATATCGAGAAATAAAATTTTATTATATTTCAATTAATTAATTTATTATATTTTAATTAGTTATATTGTAATTAATCAATTACATTATATTGATTAATTAAAATATTGTAATTAATTAATTAATTATATTGTAACTAATTAATTTATTATATTGTAATTAATCAATTACATTACTTTGATTAATTAAAATATATTAATTAATTAAAAATTAATTATATTCTAATTAGTTAATTATAATTAAGGTTTTAGGGTTATATTACAATTTATTATATTTTAATTAATTAATTACAATATTTAAATCAATGAATGAATTACAGTTTAATTAACTATATTGTAGTTAATTAATTATTAATAACATTTTAATTAATTATATTGTAATTAATTAATTAATTAAAATAATTTAATTAATAAATAATTATATTTTAATTAGTTATATTTTTAATTAATTAATTATATTTTAATTAATTATAATGTAATGTAATTAATTAATAATATTATAATGTAATTAATTAATTAATAATAATACCCATTCTTTTAGAACAATGATACCAATTCCTCTAGATTGGGAGAGGAATGGAGTATTACCCAAAAATGGGTAATCAAAATAATGACTCTATAATCATAATCCCTTATCAAACTCAACCTGTCATTCCATACCCATTTCCCTTTTTTCATACCCACTAAACAAGCACACCCTTAGTTATATATATGCATTTAGTCCAAGTATTTAGGTTAGTAAGTTGAAATTTAGGGAAATTAGGTAAGGTGAATGAGGCGAATGAGTTGATCCATTAAAAGTGATATCATCTTATGAGTTGATTGCATTCGCTTAATAACATGATAAAATAAGATAAAATTGCTTTATTTTGTTTTCAATATGGATTTTTAAGTACTTATCAACCTAGGCTTTAATAGGATATATCATACACATTAAATAGGGTTAAATTAGTTATAGTTAAGCGTCTTTATTGCATGTTACCATAGATCTGAAAAAGAAGAATTTTATGGACTATTATGATAATTAAGTAGCTTAACTATACTTAATAAGTTTGATTAGGCAAAATTTTGCATAAGAAGGTGTTAATTACCTAGTTTGGGATATTTGTGTGCCTTGTTAATGAATAGATACATTAGGTTAATTGTTATTTCCACCATGATAATGAATCTTACACAATAATTGGAGTTTCAGATAAGTGAACCTCGAAGCCTTAGGGTTAGTCTCATGCTTTCATTTTACTAGTTTAATTTTCCTATTTTTTTGAGTTCATTTTTCACTATATCTTATTTGAGTTAGTTTTATTGTTAGGCTAGGATTAATAATCATAGTAATATAGTCCTTGGGGGGGTCGGTATTTTTGAGTACTCATTTTAATAACTTATAGTAATCGATTATATGCATTTGTAGTATATTTAATTAGGTTTAACACTTTTTTTAATCTACTTTATGTATAAGGTAAATTTGTCTTAATTAAGTTAAATTAGAAATATTGTTTAATGAGACTGAGATTGCATTATAAGTTTATGTAACTATTTAAAGATCTAAGTGATTGATGAATTGGATGATTGAACCTATAATGGTAATATTTGATCAATTGATTGAAGTATTGAAGTTTTTTATAAGTATTGATATTTTATCATTTTTATTTCGTACATTTACACATATGACCAACAAACATTTTTCATATATGTTTACATATATGGCCATAATTTTTGTTCTAACATATATACACTTAAAGCTACAAAAGTTTTTTCTTTACATGCACATATAGTCATAAAATTTTATTCTATATGTATACACGTTGCCACCAAAATCGTTTACTATATGTATATACACACTAGCAACTAAAACTTTTGATATATGCACACATAAATATAGCCACAAATTTTTTTCCAATCTATATATACACATTTCAACAAAACTTCTTTCACATATAAATATATAATCAAACTACCATTTTTTTCACATATATGCTCGTGCACACACAAACCAAAAACAAACTACTATACACTTATAAATATATAGGCATCAATTTTTATATATATATATACACACATGATAACTAAAATTTTATGTATACACATAGAAACATATATGTATATATACATGACAACCAAACATTTTTCTTTTATATATATATATATATATACACAGACATGGGCATAAAACATTTTCTCTATGTACATATATATACACATATGGTTACTGAAGTTTTTTCCTATATGTATATATATGATCACAAAAGTTGTTGTATACAAATAAAATACAAAACTTCTCCATAGATAACATTTCCATTGGACAATAAATTAACTAATTATTGAATTCACCATCAAACAACCTTTAATGTTATGCATAACTTTAAGATTGTTTAGGAAACAATAGGTGAGGTGAATTTTTATTCATCTATGTACCAATACCTTATGTTCTGTTTCACCTACTATCACTAAAAAAAGTAAAGAAACTTTAAGATGCTATACCTATCATAGAGTTATCTTAATTCCATCTACAAACTTGGTTATTAAAAATGGCACACAAAATTGTCAAAATATACAATGATAATACTATGACTTTCTATTCTTAACATAACTTCTAGTTACTTTGGGTAACTATATTGGTTTCATAAAATTATAAAAACTTCAAAAAGAATTAAAATAAAGATATTTAAAAGAAAGAATAAACTTTAGATGTTAGAAACTCAATTTGAGAGATACCATCTAATTAAATCATACTCTTTCATCTTTGTTACCATGTCCTTATCCTATAATCATGCACACAGCCCTAAAAAATTTCTAATTATATCACTTATTTTGTTAACAATTATAATTCTCATAATTCTAGCCCTATCTCCTTTTCCTAAGCATAAAAATTTTCGCGTTGGTTATAAGTTATACTTAATGAGTTCAATGATCCTCATTGTAATCAAATGAAGACTTTTATTCCTCTAATATCACATATCAACATTATCAGTTATAAATAAATTTTTCGTATTAAATGGAATCTTGATAATCCTATTGAGCATTATAAGGGTTGCCTTGTTGCCAAAGGATATCATCAAGCTCTAGGTATCGATCACACTACTTTATTCTTATTGTCAAACCTATAACTATTCAGATTATTCTCACTATTGCTCTTTTTAATAACTAACATGATTATAAACTTTATTTCAATAAGGCCTTTATTTATGGTCATCTTTAGGAACTACCATTTTTGTACTAGATTCCTAGCTTTATTGATAAATCTTGGATCCTCAATACATTTTTCACCTTCATAAATCCCTTTATTATCTTAAACAAACCTTATGCTTGGTTTCATTATTTGATCTACAAACTTTATTATCTCAATTTTACTTTCTCATAATTTGACACTTATCTTTTCGTTCACATTACTTTGTCTCACACAATCTTACTTTTAGTCTATATTGATGACATATTGGATACATTCATTCTACCCATTAACCCACTAAGTTTGTAGGGAATGTATTACAAGCAAATTTGGTTCTAGTATTACTACCTTAAATGTGTAGATAACTGTCATTTACAACTTGTGATAATCTTTCCTTATCCTTCTTTAATTATAAAATTCTAATGCTGAAATTCAACTCTGTTGCTTCCCTTTTACTGAATGACTCTCGTGGTCTCTCTAGAAATTTAACTCTCTTTGTTTTTGTTTTTGTAAGCAATAAAGTGAGATGATCTAGGTTATTATTAAACGTAGGGATTCATTTTATTTGTAAGAGGGATCTATTTCTGTGGATCTATTAAATCCAAAAGAATCCTCATACCTCTTACAGAGTAGGTAATCTCTTAACAATATTGGTGAGACAATTGCTAAATTTTTAATGAAATGATTAGTGCATAGTTGCATTTGAAGAATAAGTGATTTAATGTCTCTAGACATAAGTAGTGATTAGTGTATTAGCGTACATACAAGGGATTGTAAATAATATTGGAAATACTTGATTTCCCTTGGTAATTCTTTGTTTTTTCGAGTTGTGTTTTTGATATTCAACTCATATCATTAGTAAAAGCTTAAAACTGACGAAAGGAATCCTGAAATGATGGAGAGACTATATCTGCTGATAAACACGAAATATAAAATTCTTTGCTTTTTCTCGTTGTGTGTCTGATACATACATATTTAAATTTAATTTGAAAAGTTGAGTTGTCCTAGTTAGTGTGGAATTGAAAGCTCCTAATGTTTACATGTTATTGTCATAATATTTTTATTATAATAATAGGGTTTTATAAGATTCTTTTTCCTATTATTTGTATAATTGTTTGACATATAATTTTTTAATATCTTTTGAATGCATACTTTCATTTTCATTTTAATATTTAAAGAGATGTTATGAACTTGTTTTGTATGGCTGAGTTGTAAAGGTGTGGACCTACTCTACTTTGTTCTCCAGCATAATTGATTCCACCTTTTCTGTTCTCATACTTTCAATTTAATGTAGACTAAGTTACAAATAATTAAAAAAATGAGTATGGTTAAGTTCTAAAGGCATGGACCTACTCTAACTTTGTTCTTTCTCTTTGAGTTAATACAACAATTATTGAGTATTCTGTCTTTTTTCTTACATTAGTTTATGATGGTTGTATTACCACAAATGCATTATATTAAATGTTTAATATTCTTTTTCGTAGGCCCTATATTGTGATGAAGAGATTCGTTGACCTTTCTTCGTTGTAGTCTGAGGTTGTCCATCCATTCAGGTTAGTTGTGCAAGTAATATTTACCATATGTATTGCTTTAATAATACGATTATGATACCTTTGGATTTTGTGTGAATACAAAGGGAGTGATGAATTTATGTTGTTGTTTAGAATATTCTTATGATCATTGATCACTTTTTATGTTCTTCTTAATAGTCTAAGTATTTACTGTATTTGGAATGAGTTTGAAATCAATTGTAGGTGATTAATTCAATGGATTAATTATAGGTGATTAATTTGATCGATTAATACTTCAACTTCAATGTGATTAATGCAAATATGTTATTAGAATAAAGAAGTAATACATTTCATAGACAAGACAATTCGTTCCATAATAAACCACTAAGGCGGTAAATAGGTTGGAAACCCATAATGCAGTTCCTGTGACGCTTATTGCTGAAAAATTCCATAAGCCTAAGAGTGACAACAAGAACTTATTTTCTTGATTTAGAGGTGTAAACAATGTCACGTACCATAATTTTGAAATCAATTGTAGGTGATTAATTAAATTAGTTAATACTTAGGGGATGTGTAAAGTTTAGATATTCTGTAAATTTTGGAGTGCCATAAAGGATACTTAACTATGGAATCACTGATTTAAATTAAAAGTTTTACATAAATGAGTAATGTTGATAGATCTTAGATGTATATAATATTATCACGTGATGGTTTCATTAATCCTGAATTTGTTGAGGGAGTTGAAGCTTTTATTCATTATGCATGTTCTTAACCTGCATATATGGATGGGCCAAAGATTAGATGTCCAGGTAAGAAGTGAAAACACATCTATTTCCTTTCTATTGATGAAGTGAACAGGCATTTTTGAGAAGAGGATTTGTCCCCAATTATTTTGAGTTGACACAATATGGGGAACCATTGATTTGTAGCACCTCAAGGAGTGATCAAGCACAATCGTCAATGAGCTTAAATGAGTTTAAAAGGGGAATCGGATTTAGCACAAATAATATGGATGCAAATGAAAATCCTTACATGCAAATGGTTTATGATGCAACTAGTTATAGCTCTCAGGAAAATATAGAAAATCTTAAAGAAGAACCCAACCCATAATCCAAATATTTTTTTGACTTACTACACTCAACTGACTAAAAACTATGGCCAAATTGTGAGATAATGACTCAATTATCTTCAATTGCTCGTATCTTGAACATAAAGCCTAAAGAGCATATTTCTAAATATACTTTTGATAAAATTCTTAGATGGTATAATGAATCATTGCCTCCTGATCACACAATGGTTAATAGTTTTTACAATATGAAGAAACTTATTAGGGGTCTTGGTTTGCCTGTTGAAAAGATTGATTGTTGCAAATTGGGATGTATGTTGTATTGGGATGATGATGTGGAATTACAAAAGTGCATATTTTGTGGTCAATCTAGGTTCAAGCCTAGAAAGCATTCTATAAAAGGAAAGTTAGTACCCTGAAAGTGGATGTATTAGGAGACTTATATATGCTTCTAATGTTATTACATCTCACATGAGATGGCATAATGAATACTAATAGGAAGATGGAATAATGAGTCATCCATCAGATGCATTGGCATGGAAATATTTCAATGATACCTAATATGAGTTTGCAGCTAAAAATCAAAATGTTAGGTTGGGATTATCGACAGATAGATTTCAACCTTTTGGTCAATCCTACCAGTAGTATTTATCATAACCAGTCATAATTACTCATTATAATTCTCCTCCATGGATGTGTATAAAAGAGGCATATATGTTCTTGATAATGATTTTGCCAGGGCCTACAAATCCAAAGCATAAAATTGATGTATTCTTACAACCATTGATATCTGAATTAAAGCATCTTTAGGAATATGGTGTTGAGACATATGATATGTCTTTGAAATAAAATTTTGTGTTGAGAGCTGCTTTGATGTGGACAGTTAGTGATTTTATGGCATATTCCATGTTATCTGAATGGAGCATAGCAGGAAAATTGGCTTGTCCTTATTGTGGCAATGATTCTGATGCATTTTATCTTCCAAACGGGACAAAATATGTTGGTTTGACGTCCACATAAAATTTCTTCGTCCAGATCATCCATTTAGGCACAATAAACAAAAGTTCATTAAGAATAGGATGGTAAAAACACCTCTTCCCCCTGACAAATCTAGTAAAGAGATATTTTAGGAGAGTGAGGAATTAGGCTTACTGAAAGTTACAGAATTTGAAACTGATGAAATTAATACAAGCATTGGTAGAAACTTTTGATGGAGAAAACTAAGTATCTTTTAGGATTTTCCATATTGAAAAACTAATTTGATATGTCATAATCTAGATATGATGCATATTGAAAAAAATATTTTTGACAATTTGTTCAATAGTAGAATGAACATTGAAGGGAGGACAAAAGACAATGCAAAATCACGATCTGATTTGAAACTTTTTTGTAGAAGGAATGAATTACATAAAGATCTTCGGACCGTTAAATATCCGAAGGCATGTTACACTTTGGACAAAAAATAGAAGGAAATATTGTGTGAATTGTTAAAAAGTCTAAAGTTTCCTGATGGTTATGTTTCAAACTTGGCAAGGATTGTGGACATATCAAAGTACAAATTATTTGAGATGAAAAGTCATGATTGTCATGTGTTTATGCAAAGACTAATTCCAATTGCATTTTGGGAGTTGCTACCGAATAAGGTTTGGGAAGTAATAATAGAATTAAGTTTGTTTTTCAAAAACTTAACATCATCTGAAATTAAGTTGGTTGAAATGGAAAAACCAGAAAGAGAAATTCCAGTAATTTTGTGCAAGTTAGAAGGGATATTTGAAAGAGTATAACAAGCTTATACTATGAATGCCCAAGATCTAATAAGAGAAAGTATGCCATTTACCTTATTAGTTGTATATTGAGATGTTTGAACTTCAAAGTGATGAAGTCTCTATTTGATCTTCACCTTATAGGATGAATGAAAACAACACTTTGTTACTAGAATAAGTGTTGTTATCACTTATACACCAGGGAGTCACAACTCACTTGTCTCCTTCTTTAAACTTGCTTTTAGAGAGAGAAGAGAGAGAGATGAAGATTGAAGTGTTTTTGGATGAATGATAGAAAGATGAAAAA
>JAOSBO010000008.1:21916316-21929746 GCA_027563915.1 Erythroxylum rotundifolium
GTGTAGAATTTTCACAGATCATAAGAGTTTGAAGTATTTGCTTACCCAGAAGGAACTCAATCTGAGACAACTGTGTTGGTTGGAATTATTTAAAGTCTATGATTGTATTGTGGAATACCATATAGGTAAGGCTAATGTTGTAGTTAATGCTTTGAGTCGAAAGACCATCTCAGCTTTATCACTTAAGCAGAATGGATGGAAACTGCGATCTGATGGAGCTTTGATGGATCAATTGGAAGCAAGGCCTATTTTGAGACAAGAGATTTGTGACGCTTAAAGAGCTGATGATAAGTTACAACAACTTATCTTGGCTACTCAGAAAGGTAAACAATTTGATTTTTTTGTGCTTGGTGATGGTGAATTGTATTATAAGGATCGATTGTGTGTGCCAGCTAATGATGAATTGAAGAAGAATTTGTTGTTTGAGGCTCATAATACAGTATTTACTATGCATCGAGGTGGAAACAAGATGTATCAAGATTTGAAACAGTATTATTAGTGGTCAGGTTGAAATGGGATGTTGTGGATTATGTAGCAAAATGTCTGACATGCCAGCAGGTTAAAGTTGAGCATCAAGTCCTATCCGGTTTGTTACATCCTACTTCTATTCCTCAATGGAAATGGGATAAAATTACCATGGATTTTGTCACTAGAATACCTCTCACTCAAAGGAAGCATGATGCTCTATAGGTGATTGTAGATAAGTTCACCAAATCTGCTCATTTTCTGCTTATTCGTCTTGACTATTCTTTGGATAGGCTTACAAATTTGTATGTAAAAGAGATAGTAAGACTACATGGTGTACCATTGTCTATCATTTCAGATCGTGATCCTCGAATTACTTTGAGATTCTGGAAAAGTTTACAGAAGGCTCTGGGAACTCAGGTTAAGTTTAGTACTGCTTTCCATCCCCAAAAAGATGGACAATTTGAACGAGGGGTTGTGTATTAGAGTTTCCCGAGAGTTGGGATAACTATCTGACTCTGATGGAGTTTGCTTACAATAACAATTATCAGAGGAGCATTGGCATGGCACCTTATGAAGCAATGTATGGTAGGAAGTGTAGAACTTTTGTATGTTGGACTGAGTTAAGTGAAAACAAAATAATCGGGCCAGAAATTGTGAAAGATAATGAAGAAAAGATTCGGATTATTCAGCAAAGGTTCAAAGCTGCTAGTGATCGGCAGAAATCCTATGCTGACCTAAAACGAAGAGATATTGAGTATCAGGTAGGAGATAAGGTATTCTTGAAAGTATCACCATGGAAACACATACTTTGGTTTGGGAAGAAAGGTAAGCTTAGTCCACGATACATTGGTCCTTATGAAATTTTGGAAAGAATTGGACCAGTAGCTTATTAGTTAGCTCTTCCTGAAGAATTGGCCAGGTTATATGATGTATTTCATGTTTCTATATTGAGAAGATATTGGTCTGATATTACACATAAGATTCCTGTGCAAGAGACTCAAGTGCAACTAGATTTGTCATATGAAGAAGGGCCAATTTCTATCTTAGCCAGAGAAGTTAAACAGCTTAGGAACAAGACAGTGCCTTTGGTAAAAGTACTCTGGCAACATCATGGAATTAAGGAAGAAACATGGCAACTGGAAGAAACTATGAAAGCTCAGTATCTGCAACTATGAAAGATGAGGTAAATTTCGAGGACAAAATTTCTTAAGGAGGGAAGAATTGCAACGCCCCATATTAAGGGTTAGAATATTAAGGAATTTCAATGCATGGTATGTTTGGCATAATTGAGTTTTTTTGCTTATTTGTGCATATGCTTTTTTAGACTCATACTAATATTATACATGCATTCATTTACATTTTCGGGTACAATTGGTTTTAAAATTTCCGATTAAGATGAGATTTGTGGTTTATTAGTGATGAAAAATTATTTAGAGATTATTGGTATTACTTTGGAATTTTTGGACAATTTTAGGAAATTTTCTAGAAATTTTGTGATATTAAGAAAATTAGACAAATGGCATATTGACATGTAGCACTTATATATGAAGCACAAATGGCACACATGCTTTGAGCCATGTGTCAGTGAGTTAATTGAACATGTAATCAAGTTGGAAAAGATGAAGCTCATTGTTTGTTCTTTGGTTTTGTTTAGTTTTTCCTCAACACTGAACCTTCCTTTTCACTCATGTTGCTGGTGATTTTTCTAAAAGAAAGGTAAGTGAAAATTTTATGTTTTTGGTGCTGTAAATAAGTTTGATGATGTTTCATGATTGAGAAAAGGAATACATGCATGAATTATGTATGAAGCATTTCGGTAATAATGATGAAAGATAGGAATTTACAGTAGAGAGAGAAAGTTGAAAATGGTTTCACATGCATGTATTGGTTTTTAGTATTTGATTAAAAACTTGGTTTTGAACGGTGTTGAGAATGAGTTCAGATGATATAGAAGTAGATTCGGAGATGTGTATAACTTAGTGAAAGTTTGAAGTGAGATGGAGTTGAGATATGCAGAATTTTACTGAACATGCGTCTGTCTTTAGGACATAACTTGATCTGTAAATATCTAAATTGGATGAAGTTTGATTCAGTGTAAACTAGAGACATAGAACTAAATTTTTGATGAAGGGATCAAATTCAAATTATGTCCTTAATAGACTGGAAAATTGGCTTGAAGTTAAAATCTGGAAAATAAAGTATGTTTCTGTCAAAGTTCATCGCGGTCAACCTTTTAAAGTTCACCGTGGCCAACTTGAAGGATGAAGTTCGCCATGGCCAACTCAGTGGTTCACCACAGCAAACTTATAAGAATTCAAGCGAGCTTTTCCTCTCTGGAAAAGTTCGCTCGTTGTTCAGGGTCGCCGCGGCAAACTTTCCAGCACAAAGCATACTTCAGTATTTTGGGCATAACTTTCTTTGTAGTTATCCCAATGGAGTGATTTGTGATTTGGATTAAACTAGAGACATAAGACTACAAATTTTTTGAAGAAATTAAATTCTAATTCTTCCTCTAGAAATTTCATAATCTGATTGGAAGTTGAGATAAGAATTCTGTTGAAGCTTAAGAACAATCTAAAATCATTTCCAAATTGGATAAAATTGGTATCATTGGAAACCTAAGATAAAGAGGGAAAACTTTCCAGAAGGAAGTATTACCTAAGTACCTCACCCTCCTGAGGATAATAATTGAACAAAGGGGACCGAAAGTTGATTGTAAATAAATCTAGATTGAGGAATTGAGTATGCTTTCGAATGATTGAGAATGTGACAAGATTAAGGATAAGGAAACCCGAAATTTGTCATAAACATGTATCATACATATTCAGTATATATGAATGTACATAATTGAATTCATAATTGTGCATAATAATGATATATGTTTGTATTAAATATTTTAGAGGAACCCATCGAACGACCGATTCCATATATTGCCAGGACGTCGAGGCAATAAGCAATAAGGGAGATTTTGTAAGTAATTTTAGAGGGTAAATTTTGTAAGTAATTTAGATGGTCATATCTATAAGTATTGTCTTGTTGAATAATTGTGGGTAATTTAGTAAGAAATCTAGTGAGAAATTTTGGATAGTTTTGCTTTGACTGTTTGTTTACTGTTTGACTTTAATCTATTGAATGATTTGCAAAGCTGTTAGATTAATATGTTTGAATTTTGGCATGTAAGCAATGATTGCCTAATTATGTTGAACATGATATGAATTTGTTTGGTGTCTTCTGTTATTGACACTTCGGTGTCTTCTGTTATTGACACTTCGGTGTCTTCTGATATTGACACTTAGGTGTCGAGACTTTGGTCTCTTCTATATAAGTCCCGTTACCCACTTCTGTTGATGGATTAGCAGTTATCTGGTTTTGTAATTCTGATGTATGTGTTTGATTATGACATAAACATTATTGTTCTGATTCTGAAGGGTTTATACCCTCTTGTGATATTTAGTTATGTTAATTATATAAAGCTTGTTCTGAAATACATTATGTCTAATTTATTGTTTAATGCATGTATATGCTGTTACATGATTCAATATGATAAGTTGTCAGTTTATCCATAGATTAGTTATTTACTCACTAAGCTATATGCTTAGCACGGTGGATTTGCCCCGTGTGGGTTTTGAAAGAGGGGCGTAGGAACTGGGACAAGACAATTGCGATGGCCAAAGGAGTTTGATTTTTGTTTTGTTCATATGTATTTTGAGATTGTTTTTGGACTGGTATCTAATGTATATGAATCCTGAACTTTATTTTGATGGGTTGTAATAACCTTAATTTAGGCTGCTTTTGGAAATTTTGATATGCGATGCCTGTTTGTTGAGATTCTGGAAATGAATGTATGTATGTATAAAGTGTTTTGTATGTTTGTCTTCAGTGTGTTCTGTATGTGTGGCACTCATAATATCTTCCCAGGGGGTATTAGGGTGCCACATGAATTGGATTATAAGGACAATTAGAATGTGAAAGATGTATAAGTATGCAACATGCATAATGAAATTCAATGGAAAATTAATGCAAAACTAACACAAAACAAAAGGTTTGTTTTTTATTTGGAAATTTTAGGATAATTCAATGCAACATAATGCATGCAAAACCATCAATTTATCTCACGCCTCCACTTAGAATCAACATTGTGCTCAATGTTGGGTAAGATAAAAGAGAAAGCATAATGCACAAAATAAAATAAAGAGTAAAGGAAAAGAAACCCCCTGAAATAATAGATTGCATTGTCACAAAACCAAATTCCGCACCTTAGATTCCGATCACCCATCAAGCTATACATGAAAAAATTAGGGAAATAGGACAAAGGAACCCGAAAGTTATCCTTACAATTGTCCAAAATAGAAGAAACAAAATAAAACATAGGGTCAGAGTAATATAAAGTACAAGGCTAAATGCAGGAACTGAAAATGCAAATGAAATCCTAGGATCCTATGATGTTTCATCTAGTGCTAGTCCGAAGGGGGTGGCTGGCGCTCCATAAAAACCCTCAACATTGCTTCCATCTTTGTTTAGGAATCCGCAAGATTTCCCACCTGAGTTCGAAGTCCCTGGACTTTCGTGCGAACTTCTTACAGTTGAGTCAGAAGTCGCCGGTCCCCTTGGTCTTGAGTAGTTTGGGATTGAGGTGTAGGGGTTGTAGTCGGATTGACCCTCGCTTGATGTGGATTGATCCATCTATTTAGAGCATCTTCGTGATAATTGAATTCCCTCATTTTTTACACATTGATGACATCCACTTCAGTCGTATGAGCCACGTCTTCATTCTTATAGAGGAACTTAAGGCGCTCGAATAGTTGGCTCAATAGGACTGGAAATACAAATCTCTTGGTTTCAGCTTTATGGTGCACTACTTGCCACATCGAGCTTATGATCATTTTAGCAATCGCGATGCCTTGGAATTGATCATCTCGGAAGAACATTTTGTCCAAAAATGTATGGATCCTTATTCCGAAGGTACTCCGAGTTGTTAGCCTTCAGGATGACATTATGGGCAAGGATGACTGCCATCAATCTTGGTTCAATATGAAGGGGGCCGCAATGCATGAACATACACTAATTGGTGAAGTGCATAGACACCTCAACCCCAAAACGAGTCATAGCATCATCCTTGGTCCATTGGCTATCAATAGAACACCTTGCCCGCTTATCAAAGAAAGGGACTCGACCTCCCATGGGCAACTCCAAACGTGTACCAATTAACCCCTCGGTGATGACCACTTTTTTACCGTTTACTCGAGAGATAAGTTCCGATGGATGTTTCTTTATTATCGAGCTTAGATTGGCATAAAATTGCTTGACTGTAGTTGGGTGGTAGGCTCCCTTCAGATCCAACAATTTACCCCAGTGGAACCTATCCAAGTTGGCCCTCATATGGTATACTTCATTAATTCCTGCTTCCACGGAGACTTCTATCACAAACTTGTTATTTTTCTTCTTATTATACCATGTCTCACATTGTTCATTAATGAATAGAGCTTGTTGAAGTTCTGGTTCTTCTGTTTCTTTAGCTAACCGTTTACCCCTAGCCACTTTAAAGGATTAGGCAGTGGCGTTTCTTGCCATTTGCTTGAATTGCGACATTATGGATAGGTACACTACCAGCTATAATCTTGATAAGGTAGAGGTCAATTCCCAACACCCAACTAGTCAGAATGCAATCAAAAACTCACTCTTAACAACACAGAACCACAACCAGTGCATGCTTTATTGCACACTTCAACCACAATGCAACCCCAATTTCAATTTCAATAAAAACCTAAATCCACTTTTAATACCCCCGAATTCAATTTCAATAGCACAAACCTAACACTTCAATACACCATGATGCCAAGCACAAACCTAATTTCCCTTTAAACATAGCCATCGATTCATTCACACACCCAAATTCAATTTCAACAAAGCTACTAGTTCAGTGTCAATAACAAACCCAAAAGTAATTTCATCACCTCCACAGCCCAATGCCATTATAAACCCACTGTCCACATTAGTTCAACCAATAATCACAGGAAATTCCAATATCAACTTACCACAAATACATCACACTGGACACAAGGTGAACTGAATCCAGAGCTCATATACATAAACACATCACCAAATGTTCTCACAAGTCCCAAACTTGGATTTTTGTTAATCAACAAAGGCACTCACTATTACATGTGAAATGGCGCTTACCCGTGCCAAATGGAAGTGGAGAGTGCGTAATCTCAGTCCAAAATCGAAAGGAAATCCCTAAAATCCATGAATAGGAGTATGATGACAAGTATTGGTGGAGAAGAGAGCAGCACACAGTTAATGGGGGCGATTAGGGTTTGTTGTGGTGATTATGGTAGTCGAAGGTGGTGGAGAAAGAGAGGAAGAGAAGAAAAGGAGAGAAAATTTGAGCAAAAAGGTGCGAGAGGGAAGAGAATGGGTTGGAGAAGAGAAGGGTGTGACGGTGGGAGGAAGGGGGAAAAATAAAGGAGTGTGGGAAAGAAAGAAGAAAGGGTTTTTTTTAAAACTGAGTGTGAGCAATATGTGCTAAGCAAACCTTCTTGGGTCTAGAATTGTGTTTGAGGTTATTTAGTTCGCTAAGCAGACTTGATGTCCATTTAGCAGACCTTTTTAGGTTTCCAGGGTTTCAAAAGCTGAGTAATGTCCGTTAAGCGGACCTTCTCCAGTTTTTCTGTGCTTAACTCACTTAATTCACTTCTATTTTTCCCCTTTCAACTACTTAATGATACCATAGGACCATATGCATATTGTATGGATGAAAATCATAACAATTTAAAAAGAAACAAAGAGACTTACCTCCTCCACACGTAACATGGATCTTACTTTTGGATTGATGCAACTTTTTCACGCTATTCCTCATGATAGTAAGAGGTGTCATTGAGGTGTATTAGAAACATTAAACCTATACAACACATAATAAACTAGAATAAAAATGTATGAAGAAAGATGAGGTAATGAAATTCACAAAACAACACAAAGAGTTAGAAATGTTAAGTTGCCTCCTAATAAGCACTAAGTTTAGTGTCCTCAGCTGGACTAGGCCACCATGATTTCAATTTTTAAATGTGATGGTGGAAATGTATCCACGCATCTCTCCCTTAAAGTAATACTTCATTCATTGCCCATTGACTATGAAGGGTGGTTTCTCACCCCTTCTAATCTCCACTGCTCCACATGGGTATACCTTGGTCACCACAAAGGGTCCAAACCATCTTGATCGCAATTTTTCTAGAAACAGTTTCAAACAATAGTTAAATAGTAAAACCTTTTGACCGGGCTTAAATTCTCTCCAATGGATATGCTTTTCTGGGAAAGTCTCGGTTCTCTCCTTGTAGATTCTAGCATTCTCAAAAGCATCTAGGTGAAACTCGTCTAGCTTGTTTAACTCCATTAGTCTCATTTGTCTAGCCTCTTTGAAATCATAGTTCAACTTCTGGATTGCCCATAATGCCTTGTGTTCAATTTCAACCGGAAGATGGAAAGATTGCCCAAAGACCAGTCTATATGGGGACATACCCAAGGGAGTCTTGTATGCTATCCGGTATACCCAAAGAGCACCATCAAGCTTCAATGCCTAATCCTTTCTTGATGTATTGATGGTCTTTTCTAAATTTTGCTTGATTTCACGATTCGACCCCTTGGCTTGCCCACTGGGTGATAAGTGGTTCCAAACTTTAAATGGCACCCATATTTTGCCAACAGAGATTTGAATTGATGATTTTGAAAGTGTACCCCATTGTCACTGATTATGGCTCTTGGAACTCCAAATCTTGAAAATATATGCTTCTTCACAAATTTCACCACACTTGCTCTAGTGTTGTTTGTCAAAGTTGTGGCTTCCACCCATTTAGATAGATAATCAACCCCCATAAGGATGTATTCATTGCCTAAAGATATTGGAAATGGTCCCATAAAGTCCAATCCCCATACATCAAAGAGTTCAACCTCTAAAATCCCCGATTGAGGCATCTCGTGCTTCCTACCTATGTTTCCCATCCTTTGACATCTATCACATGTTATGACAAAAGTTTTAGCATCCTTAAAAAGAACAGGCCAATATAAACTGGATTGTAAAACCTTTGCTGCCATTTTGTTACTTCCATGGTGTCTGCCATAAGGAGAGGCACGACAATGATACAACACTGAACACATCTCCTCATCAGGTATACATCTCCTAATTATCCTATCATCACACCTCCTAAAGAGCAATGAGTCTTCCCAAAAGTAGTTCCTTACCTCTGCTAAGAATTTCCTTCTCTTATGGTATGAGTTATCACTTGAGATAGTGCTTGACAACAGAAAATTAACATGATCAGCAAACCAAGGAATATTTCCCTTAACAAACCACAGATTCTCATCAGGGAAGGCATCATTAATTGGTTCAACTTCCATCTTGTCCTTTTGCTCAAGTCTTGAAAGACGATCAACTACCGAATTTTCCAATCCCTTTTTATCTCTAATTTCCAAATCAAATTCCTGCAAGAGTAAAATTTATCTGATCAACCTTGGTTTGACATCCTTTCTGGTAAGCTAATATTTCAAAGTGGAATGGTCAGTGTAAACAATGACTTTGGACCCAACAAGATAAGATTTAAATTTATCAAATGTAAAAACTATTGCTAGCAATTCTTTCTTTGTGGTAGCATAATTAATTTGAGCATCTTTAAGAACTTTGCTAGCATAATAAATGACATGTAATTTTTTATCCCATTTTTGTCCTAAACCACCCCAAGTGCATAATCACTAACATCACACATTAGCTCAAAAGAGAGATTCCAATTCGGTGTAGCCATTATAAGAGCTGAGGTAATTTCCTTTTTTAACTTGTTGAAAGCATCATCAGTAAATTCAAAAGGGACTTCCTTTTGCAACAAAGCACATAAGGGTTTAGAAATCTTGGAAAAATCCTTAATAAATCTTCTTTAAAACCCTGCATGCCCAAGAAAACACCTTATTGCCCTAATCGAATTAGGAGGTGGTAATTTATTGATGACTTTGATTTTTTCTGGATCCATCTCTATTCCATTGTTTGAGATTTTGTGGCCTAGGACGATTCCTTCTTGTACTATGAAATGCCACTTTTCCTAATTTAGCACAAGATTGGTTTCTTCACATCTTTATGAAACATGTTCTAAATTGAACAAACATGCATCAAAAGAAGAACCAAAAATAGAAAAGTCATCCATAAATATCTCAATTATATCCTTCACATGTTGGAGAATATGGACATCATGCAGCGTTCGAAAGTGGCAGAAGCATTGCACAAGCCGAAAGGCATCCTACGATAAGCAAATATACCATAGGGAAAAGTGAAGGTGGTCTTCTCCTGATCCTCTGGAGCTATAGGAATTTGGTTATACCCTGAATAACCATCTAAAAAGCAGTAATAATCATGCCCCACTGATCTTTCCATCATTTGATCAATAAAGGGTAAAGGGAAGTTGTCTTTCCTAGTTGCTGCATTTAATTTCCCGTAGTATATGTAAACCCTCCACCCTGTCACAACCCTAGTGGAAATTAGCTCATCACTGTCATTAGAAATGACAGTTATGCCTTCTTTTTTTGGGACAACCTGCACAGGGCTTAACCACGGGCTATCAGAAATAGGATAGGTAATTCCTGCATCAAGTAATTTAAGTACCTCAGATCGTATAACTTCCTTCATGTTGGGATTGAGCCTCCTTTGACTTTCCATACTAGGTCTGTGGTTTTCCTCCATTAAAATCTTGTGAACACAAATAGAAGGGCTAATTCCCTTTATGTCATCAATACTCCATGCAATAGTAACTTTATGTTCACGTAACACCCTTAACAATTTATCTTTTTAAGAGGAATTCAAAGAAGAAGAAATGATAACCGGATAAGTATTTGATTCTCCTAAAAATGCATACCTCAAATGAATTGGAAGGTGTTTCAATTCAGGTTTTGGTGGACTCAAGATGGAAGGTACAGTTTGGGGTTAGCAGGGCCCAATTCTTCAATTGGAGGTCTATACCTAAAACCATTACCTTACAATCTATAAGCATATTCCCTTGACTCATCATTCAATTCATTCTCATCTATTCCTAAAGCTAGGCATGTCTCTAAAGCATCATTATATATCAAATTAAGAATAGATTCGAATGCAAGAGAATCAATCACATCTATTCTATAAGTGATTTCATCGAAAGAGGGTCCCTTTAAAATCTTGAAAATGTTAAACACCTCTTTCTCATCACCGGCCCTTAAAGTTAACTTACCATCTGGGACATCAATCAATGCTCCACCAGTGGCTAAAAATAGCCTTCCTAAGATTATAGGAACCTGTATATCGAAATCCATCTCAAACACAACAAAGTCAGCCGGAATTATAAGCTTACCAACTTTCACCAATAAGTCCTCAACTATACCAATAGGATATCAAATTGATCTATTGATAAGTTGCAATAAGATTGTAGTTGGTTTGAGTTCACCAATTCCAATCCTGTTATAAAGAGACAAAGGAATAAGGTTAATACTTGCCCCTAAGTCACATAAGTATTGAAAAACATTAGAAGCACCAAAATGACAAAGAATAGTGAAACTCCTTGGATCCTTTAACTTAGGAGATAATTTATTTTGTAAAATAGAACTACAGTCCTCAGTTAAGGCTACCGTTGCAAAATTGTCTAGCTTCTTTTTGTTGGAGATGATTTCCTTCAAGAACTTGGTGTAAGCAGGCATCTCAGCAAGAGCTTCGGTGAAAGGTATATTGATATAGATCTTCTTGAAAAGGTCAAGTAATTTTTGAAATTTAGAATCATAATGCTTCTTCCTTACCCTTTTTGTAACACTCTATTACCATAAATTATATACCGGAACACCCATTGGATGTTCTAGTATATAATCTATAATAATGGTGTATTAACTATCAAACCTTCACTTTATAACATGGCAATATATCAAACTTAGTCATGGCTTCAACTACTACACATAACTATCATTAGATTTTAAAATCAAATATCAAATTGAAATCCTCATTTCATTTCATAAAAACAGACGTATCTACATTGTAGCTTTTAAACATCCATACATGTGCATCATCATATCTTATTATAGAATATGCTACATGAAAGAGGTAATTACACAAAAAGCCTATCTAAAGTCTTCAATCCCAACTGACCGACCTTTGAGCCATTTCTTCTTCACATAACAAAATTACAAGAATTAAGCTTCTTGTAATCTCTCAATCGCTAATTTCCTCTCTCTCGGTCCTGAAATGTCAATGTGCAATTTTAGGTGAGTTTTGTGAACTCAGTGAGGTAACCATCATCGATGGTTCACTCAATTCATGTAACACTTTATAACATGTAAAAAATATTTCACATCTTTGTAATTTGCCAAAAATATCACATATCACATTCCCATTCAAATACTAGTTACTCAGACATTTTAATCAAGCAAACATATATATTAAAATATATATGTGATGCACGTGAGACTCACTTTCACTTATTATTATTGATGTTGTGACTGAGTGCCTTTTTACTAGCTCATATCCCTTAGTGGATATTGAGTTGTAGCAAATAATGTCCCATACCCCTTAGTGGATACCAGGTACTTTCACAACTGAGCCTGAGGCTCTTATCACAGTTTGAGCTTTAAGCTGTTTACATTGGCAAACTCCGATCACAACTGCCTTTATTTTTCATGCATTCATGTAATGGAATACTTCACATTCAGCTATATATAATCAATCACTAGATTTCACTTTTACTTTCACATTCACATACATCATCGGACCTTTGTTCGACATTCCTCAATAATGAAATATCACTTATTTATTCAAATTCATATACAAGGAGCACTTCAATATCACAATCATCAAATCAAAATCATCGGGCCTTCATATCCAGAATCCAACAATCAAATCACATTCATTGACAATTCAAATCAGAGATTAAATAAATAAATAATTAAGTGAGACCGTCTAGGTTACTTATAGTCTGCTCCAAAAGCTATTGCCTAGAAGTTCCAGCATGTCTGGATGTTGACGTTTAATATGTTCCTCTAAAAACATATCATACATACACATATCACAACTTTGTACAAATATGAATGTAGTTATGCACATTCATGTATACTGAATACATACAATGCATGTTCATGACAATTCTGAGTTCCTAATTATTATCCTTGTCACAATATTCATTCATATAACAATACTCAATTTAACCATCTAGACTTGTCTCAAAACATACTTTCAGTTTACTTTGCATGATTATTATCATCAGTAAAGTGAAGTAGTTTGGCAAACCTTACTTCTGGAAAATTGTTCTCCTATCTCTTGAGTTTCTGATGACAATAAGATCATTCAATTCAGTTCAGTACTCTGCAAGTTATACTTCAAATACTATAGACTAAGCATGTTTGAAAATCAGCTAATGCATGCTCATGCCGTCAAGTTGTACAACTCAATATCTCAATAAAAATATCCAAAAATTACAAAATTTATACCAACTGAAAGCTTTTATGAAGACACTTTTATCTGAGTCGGTCAACATCAATACAGTTTATTCGAAAACTACAAGACTTGATTTCTATCTTGGGTAGTGTTATAGCCTAAACCAAGACTCAATTTCAAGCTAGATTTCAAAATTAATAGAGATAGAATTAAAATTTTATTTCTTCATACAGTTTGTAGCCCGATGTCTCTAGTTTACTCTAAGTCAAAAATCATTCCACATAGATATATACAAATCAAGATATTGTCAAAATATTGAAGCATGTTCATGAAAAGACTCCAGTTATGAAATTCTAGAACTGTTCATTATTTCCTTCCCAATTTAATCAATCAATTTCTCTCAACTGATTTCATATGGTTACAATTTTGGTGGAGATGGAAAACAATGTGTTTTGAGTATAATGGTTTAAGTCCCATGTCATTTGGAGGTCAGGTGAAGAAGTTATGGTCAAAAGATCAAAGGATGTTCAAAACCATTCAA
>JAOSBO010000008.1:21932747-21949714 GCA_027563915.1 Erythroxylum rotundifolium
TGGCCAAAACTTTAATTGCTTGCTATTTTTCTAATCACAATTTTTGCTAATTTTAGATTTTGGACTCGACCTAGTCCCTCCTTTTGTTCTCAGCATATAATCACATACCATGCATTTGAAATAAATGAAAGTTATATATTCGACTTAAAATTTAGTCGATAAATATATAATTAAACTAATGCAAAAAAAAGAAAAGATTAAGCATACACAAAACAAAAAACAACATAATGACAGTAAGGTAAGACCCTAAGCTTGTACCGTTAAAGCTATAGGCCCAAAGTTGTCAATCCTTGTTATACCAATAATAAGAGGTGGTAAACTAAGTGCTTATAAAATTTTAGACTTAAATATAAAAGAATAAACTTTAAAATAATTTCTGTAGAATCTTAAATTACAAGCACAAAATATTAAGGAGAATAGTGAGGGGTATGAAAAATTATTTATATATATATATATAGTATTGGTTATGTTTAATATCCAAATTATCGTGATTTAATTAGTTTTATATCTTATTTTAGGTAATCGTGATATAGTTGCCTGATGAATGAAGTTTATAAGTAAAAACATGAATAAAATATCATTTTTGAAACATGATCTCTCGAACAATGTAGAGATGACGATACAATATAAAACATAGGCTAAAGGAAGGTTATATGATGGAGACAAAAGATCCAGAGAGATACAAGCGTTGCCTATGATTAAAACTATAATAAAGGTTGCTATGCAAATTTATTTTTTATTTTTATAGTGAAGTTTAGATGAATACGAGTCTCAATCCTAATCTCACAAAGGCCACAAGTACTATTATTAGTTGTATTTCTATGATCTAATTTTTAAAAATAAGCAATTGATTTTAAATACATAGTTAACTAAACTAAAATTTTGATTCTAAAATAACAAACCAAAACAATAGACAAGAATAAAGCAATCAAAGATAAATAAGATCCAAATAAGAATTTCCCCTAGATCCTTCCTGTGCTTAAATCTGTCTTCATTCAATGATTAAACCTAGTTTTTTTGGTACAATAGAAACTTTAAAGTTCCACCATATTTGTTCTTCACAAGAAATAAAGCTTTTATCCTTATTATAATTAAATGACATCTCCTTCTAATTAAAATCTCTAAGAATGCGTTCACTTGTTTTATAAAATTTTATAATAGATTTGGCTTTAACTAAAAAGATTTATGTGGTTTTATCTCTAAGATTCCATGTAACTTTTATTATTCATTTCATGATTTATTCAAACATATGATTTCTCAATCTTTGTATATGAAATTCAAAATTGAATCAAACACTAGCATAATTCAATTATAATAATTAATTATGCATTATTCTTAATAAAAAATTGTGTATAATGTTCATCCCATCTAGATTTATCCCAATTTAATTTCTATTAAAGTAAAGAAACTAATAACAACAAGAAAGAAAATAAGAGAAAAGAAAATATTCTCATGGATCTTGAATTCTTGATTTTCTTTGATTGAATCTTAATGGAATGCCTTCCTTTCCTTTAAAGTTGATTTCTTGTGTGAAGACGCTCTAGGCTAATGCTTGAACAAAGGAGTACGTTCAATTTCTTGCATTATATTCTTGTAGCTTTTCATTAAGGTTAATAGTTGTATTCTAATTAAAAGAGAGCTTGAAAACATATTTGAGAATCGTTTTTAATAGAGAGAGATCAAAAGTCACTTTGGAGTTGCCATTATCATTAGAGTATTGAGATATTCATTAGGAGATACCTTAGCATGAGTTCTTCTTTTTTTTTCAAATGTTGTTTTTATTATTTTAATTACAATTGTAGGCTAATAAATTTTATATTTGGAATTAATGGAATCCTAAGTGATTCCTGAATGCTTGCTTAGCTTTCCAATAAATGTTTCTATATGTTAATCTTAATGATAATTATACATAAGAAATAGCTTAGATCTGATTGCGATTTACATATAGATATAGTTTAAAGAACCAATGTGTAGATTTAATTAGGTACATAAATTAATGATTGATCAAAGATCTACATATAGACCTACGTGATTGTTCCAGTATTAGGGTAACCTTCTGTGAGTTTTTAAAGGACTTAATACATTATGATAGTAGTAAATCAAATATATATGTCATTTAATCAATATAGGGATAGGTACTTATACATTAACATATGGCGTACATAAAAATAAGAAACCTTACTGGTCCATATGATCGAATTTCCATAATTGAATTAAGTTTGTAGGGTGAAGTTAATGGGATATTCTAATTCAGATATTATTTAAATTAATAATCTCTTTTGATTATTGTGCGGGTGTTCTGCAAAGTGACCTCAAGTAGCTAGTAATTTAGTTTAATTTTAATTCAATCAATTAAAAACCCAACTTGTTATTGATTAGATAATCATTGAAAGATTGAACTTAGTACTTAAAGTATTCCTTATGGGTTTGATCCTATTACCACTGAACTAGTACATAATGATATATCTACCTACTTTTTTCTTGTATTATAATAGTAAGGTTAAAAAATTTCATGGTCAAGTTTTGGCACTATATTGATAATTAGTAATCAAATCATTTTCTTTATATTTAATTTAATTTAATTATTCATTATCAATTTGTTATTTTTAATTCCTATATAGATTCAATTGTAATTGTATGTCTCTTAGTGTATGATCATAAGAAATTCCTCAAAACTTGTAAAAGAAGATCTACATATTCAAAAGACTGCTTTTATGAACAATTTAAGAGGGATGAGTATTTCTATCTCAAAAAATCAACACCAAATTCAGATGGATGCTAAGCATAGAACAATACTAAAATACACGAAACCATTAATTATTTATGGCAACATAGTTGAGTATACAAAGATTGATAATTTAATTAAACAATTTTCATAACAAACACAAAATCATGTAAATGTTAAAATAATCTATATGATTAGATTTGTTATCAGATAAGGATCTCAATGCATATATTACAAATTTCTAGAGATATGTCACAATTAGTTTGCTCACAACCTTGCTAACTTAACCATATATCAAACCATCCATTTAACACTATCAAGATTGATATCTACTTAGATTACTACTAATCAAACTTTTACTTGGGGTTCTCCATAAAACAGTTGTTCTTGTATACTACTAAATAATAAGCATTTCCTTTCTCATTGTCTCTAATTATAAACAAAACTTAGTAATATTTTTCTTGTATTTCTTATACCTCACATGGACTCCTTAACTTTCGAATTTCAGATCCATAACCACTAGCGAACTATTTATTGTACCTTTGTCATTTCCCATCATACTCTTTGGAAGCAAATCAATCATTTAAGATTATATTGTAAGACTCTAACATAATATCCTATTCACAAACAAACCATTTAATTACTTTAGAGTTTAAATTTTTACTATCTCATAATGCAATTTGAGCTTATCACACCTCAATCTCTTCAAACAGGGAGTATACCTCATACTTTCACTGTGCAATTTGGATGTTCACTAATAATATTTTTAATTTTCCAATTTTAATACTACAAAACACTTATATGATTTAGGTACCTCAAAACTCAATCTAGGATTTTTAATCATCTAAAATCTCCATGTTATACTTGTTCAAAGGTCACATGCATAATTTTTTATCATTCTCCCAATCGTCAAATGTAATTATCTTTAAAATAATAGCTCTAAGTTCTAATGAGACAATTCTCCATTATGGATTGAAACTTATCACTAACATTTCCTTGAAAATTTTACCACCATTTCCCTCTCCTTATTGTCAAGAAATAAAACAATTGACTTACATCAAAAGAACCTCAAAATAATGAATGTTCAATACTTAGAATCGATATACTAATATACGCATAATTGGAAGCTTACAATAAACTGATCACTGATCCAAAAATATTGTTCAATCATCAAACTTGATTAAAGTTTCCATCACAATGTCATCCATAACATTACTTGATACGAATCCACAAATCATCATATAATCAAAATAGACTTGATCTTAAAAATCAAATTTTATGCTAAAATTGATTAATCAATCACTCTGTAAGGTCATAACATTTAAACATATCAAAAGTCAGTCACCAATTACTAGTATCAATAATTAATCCTCACCTAATTCAACCATCATAAACAATTCCAAATTAGGATATAAGAAATTAAAACTATAATTCAGTTTAACCAAATTCGATATTAATATTTAATCGCGTAACATGTACGCTAATCGTATTTTTTCTTACTTCTGTAAGCTAACCTATTGTTCTCTGTTTCCAAATCTAACTTCAAAAGTCAATTAAATACCATATTAACCCATTCTAACTTACAAATTTCTTCAAAATACAATCTCACCCTATTTAATTTACCATATCACAGCCATGCATAATGAGCCACGGTTATGACCCATGTCCAGAATCCATACCTCTACTTGTTCCTTAATTTTCACATAATAAATGTTAAAATTAGGTTTTAAGTCTTCTAGACATTTGTTCTCCTATGTCTCTAGTTTCTATATCATAAAAAATCATGTCATTTGAATTTTTAAATCATGAAACATTTACCAAATATCAAAAGCTACTTCAACATAGGGACTATATTAGGTTACCATTTTCAATCCAAATTTCAAATATTATTCATCATAATTAGGTCTAGGTTTCTTCTATAGAATTTTATTTGTAAGTCTTAAGTTTTATCTTCAATTTGAATCAAATAATTTGGAGGTATGTAGGCATATTTATGGCCAAAATAATGTGAATGGTTCAAATTAACCTATGACAGAATTCAACTACACGTTCTTCTCTTGTCATATTCAACTAATTCCATACAAAGAAACATCAAAATAATAACAAGGCAACATTGTTCTTAAACAAATCCATCTCAATCAAGAAAACCTGTAAAAATTAAAAATTTAAACTAGGAAACTTACCACTTTTTCCTCCAAACTTTTGGGTATTTGATGAATACTTCAAGATTCCTCCAAATCACCATCAAATTCCATAAAAAAATGACTACTCTCTTCTTCCTCTCTCCTTGGCTAATGTTCAACTTTGGCTTCTCTTCTTTTCCCTTTCTTTTTGGTCTCATGTTTACTCTCTTATCACTCTCACATTTTTGTTAAAAGAATGAAGCAAAATTTCTTAAGTTTTGTTTTTTATACTCATTTAATGGATTACAAATGTCACGTTCCTATTTGTCATCACTAATGACTCATCACACACATGTCATTACCTTATTGGTCATCTCTAATGACTCATCAATCCACTAATATCATCTGAAAAGACCAAATTGTCCTTAATGAGTACAAAAAGACCAAATTGCCCTTCAATGTATTTAATTGACCAACTAACTAAATTTAATCCCAAAAACATTCCACAACTATCTTATTTTCAAATTAACCATGAAATACTCTATTTATGGTTAATTCTTATTGATTGGATGCTTAAAAAAATGGGTTTAAAATCCTCAATATCTATTATTTTTGAAAAGGGGCATTCTGGCCCAATAATTTTGAATTACTCAAATTCTATTCAAATATCCTCCGTTTTGACCTGTTTCAATTCCTATGGACTCCAATCCTAATTCCAGATCTTTTCATCGTATTTTGAAATTGTTCAGTAACTTTTTCAGTTTCTTTGAAGAATTTTTAGATTAAATTTGGAAATCATTGAATGTCACCAAAATCGTCTGAATTTCATTCAAAAGTGTCACCTAAATCTCTAAAGCACATTTTAGAGCTTTTAAAGCTTGTTCGGACTCATTCTATAGCTCTTTAGAGTTTTTGAAATTTTTTTGAGAAATTTTCGATCGAGTCCAAAACTATCTCTAGTTTATCCATGATCTCCGTTATAAACAAAATAATACATTTAAGCACTTAAATTACTCTAGTATACCATAAATAGAGTATATACTATAAAATATATGTGTAGCACATTACACAGTACAATAATCGAACTAGGATATTACATTGGTGATAGCTCTAATAATCCAAATAAGGAAGTGAGGCTTATCAATTTATGGAATCTTACAAGTAAGCTTTTCTGATTACTTTGATATTCTAAGGGTGTGAGGGTACAATTCAAATCTCCTGCTAACTAAAGCAATTTTGTGTTAGAACTAATTATGCCTAGTTCCTTCCGTAGGTTGTCTCTTTAGAAACCCCAATTAGCTATGTATACAACATTAATGAGAAGAGGAATGTTGGTAGCTTATTGAACCAACTCACATTGCATGAATTGATCACAATACACTAACTCTATTGTGACATCTTCGTTTGATCTTAGGTTGAATACAAGCCTTTTGATAGCATATTTGCCTTTTTTTCCCATTCTAAAGTAATTGGAGAATATAAATAATTACTTTTATCAAACTTTTGTTTTAACAAGTTATCGATCTTGGTTATCTACTTACCTAAATATTGTAACATAAAATTTTAGAATAATTCTATTATGCTAAATTATTTATAATTTCTAAATTTATAATCTTATCTTTTTCTCCTAAAGAGAATGCCTTAAAAATTGTAACCCTACAATTATGCCTATTTATATGCTATAAGCAAGTAACTTTATATTTATTCTTTGATGACATATATCCTTAAACCATTTAGCCCTATTTTCTTTGCTCTTTCTATGAATAGATTTGTTAAAACTATTTTCTTATCACATATATTCCTACTTTACTATTCTATAATTTTCCTTACTAAAACTTTAAAATATTAATTGTAAAATCTAAAAATATAGGGTATGATAACCTCTTATTTTTAAGTGTTTGGTCTTCTTCCATCACTAATAGATTTGTTTGATATTAAGGATTGGTGATTTCTTCTTTTAATTGTCTAATTGCTTAATAAATAGCTCTCTGACATGGTATAGGTTGATATTCTAGAAGGTGTCACATATAATATTCTTGAAGGCAATTTTCTATTTTCTAATTCTTTCATATGTATTCTAGTAATTATATCTTTTGAAAATTTTATTTATACTTGCCCATTATCATATTCTATGATCTTATCAAGTTCTTGAATTTCTAATTTTGGTGGAGGGGAGATTTTACTTTTAATTGCCATGTTTTTGATAAATTAATATCAATTAATCTTATAGTGCTAGATATAATCACATTTGCCCTTTTAACATTGACATTAAATAAAATAGTTTGAAAATTTTCATCTTAAAGCTTTAAATTTGGACTTAGGGTTGGCAGTGAGTCGACCTTAATGTCACATTAATTTAATTACATAATTCATAATTAATTTACAAAAATGTGTTTTAAAATTGTATATATTAAATGCACACAAAATTTTAAAATGAATAAGTTTAAACTAAATTTATTATAAAAGAAAATGAATCAAAAGATTTTATATGAAAAATGTCACATTCATTTAATTAACGCAATTAAATAAATATCCATTTATAAAAACGATCAAAAACATATGTATTTTAGGTTTTGATATTAGTTTGGATTTTAAATATTTTTGTCGCTAGTTATACAATCTAAGCATATATATGATGAATACTATAAATTCATGAGTGTACTTATGCAACAAATAAAACAGTAAATTTATTAAATATATAATTTCTTAATAAAATATTTTTAAAATGTACATATTAAATGTGCATATAAATTTAAAATGAATAACTTTAAACTAAATTTATTATAAAAGAAAGTGAACCAAAAGGTTGTATATAAGAAATGTAACATTCATTTAAGTAGCACAATTAAATAAATATCCATCCATATAAATGATAGAAAACATATATATTTTAGGTTTTGATATTAGTTTGGACTTTAAATGTTTTTGTTGCTGGTTATACAGTCTAAACATAAATTCATGAGTCTACTTATGCAACAAATAAAATAGTAATACTATGAAAATCATTCCATTATCAAAATAAAAGAATATCTTTGTGTTAATATTATCCAAAATTTTTAATGATACAATTTACAAAATGCCAAAATGAAATTAGCAATTATAGATGGAGAGTGGAGGCTAAAGAGTAGATATTGAAGTTCAGTACATAGGCAAAGATAACAGTTTAGAACTTGCATAAAACACACAAGTAAATAATTATATCTTAAATATAAAAAATCCAAAGCAATCAAATTATAAATAAGTAAATCTAGAAACAAAGTTTAAAGATAGCAAATCCATAGTAGAGGAAAAAGGATTGCTAATGGTTACAACCAAAATCATAAATAGTTGCACTACTTCATCTGTATGTAGAAACATTTTTATGCAAAATATACATGTTAAAGCAATAATTACATTAAATGAATATTAAATGCAGATATTCAACAATTAAATATACCTTCATCACTGAATATTTGTTCAAAAATTTTTCGATTAAATGAATGGTCTCCTTTATACCAATACCTATTTTAGTGTAACAAAGACAATATAAGATAAGATAATATCATAAAGAATACATGACAAAATTGACATATCATAAAGAATAAAGTTTACCCTCAAAATCTTTATCATGTAACCAATTTCGGGCATATATATAATGGCTTCGATAGTTTTATAATAAAGTTAAGCATGATGAAGACTAATAACCTAGACTTTAATACTAAAAGGGGACTCCAAAGCAATAGTAGCTGATGAAATTGTTAAGAGATCTTGTGTAATTACTTATATGAACAAATATTCACTTACATAGTTCTTTGACCATAACAATATATCGAACTTCATACCTTTAACTTAGATCGTACAATTTACCGACAAATATTTATCCAACTCCATAATAATGAAAGAAGTCCTAGCCCTTTTTTCTTTCATGAATTTTGCAAATGAGGGTTTCACACTAGTTTTAGAAGAAACTAAAATTGAAACTAAAGCAAAACTTGAACCTAAAGCTAGAGTTGAACTACTACGATCCTAATTTTATCCAATCTTAGTTGACAATCATTATACAAATCCTTCTAGAATTGTTTAATGAAATCACGCCTTTAAGTTTGATCACTATACAATATTTTATAATAAAAAAGACCTCTTCCATCTTATATCTCGGGTTTAACACAAGAATAATTCCCACAATATGTCCTATCATATACAAGTAAGAGTTAAGCTTCTCCATCATCGATTTTGCCATAACCTAGTTCACATTATTTGAATTAAATATCTAATTAGATATAGCTTTCTTAATCTCATACATATTGCTAAAGCAACTATACAAATTTGGATATTTTGTTAATAAGACTAACCCAGTAGTAGTATGAAATATTTCCAACTTTGGACAAATTTCTTTAGCCAACTCTCATGTCTCTTATGTAGGTAGGCAACTATATTAAGAATCTCTGTCTTAGCTTGGTAAACAACTCAACATATTGGGTTATTGACTCCAACATCTTGAAGGTCGAATTCTATTTGTTAGGATAATCCAATACAAACTTCTTCATTTGTAGAATGCATAGTTGTCATGTAGTTTCTTCAAAATTTTCAACTCTTTTAGGTGTTACACTCCAATACCCAGATTGAATCTACCACATCTTTTTCATCTCCAACTTTTTCTTCACATTACAATTTAAAAGACGCATAGAGCAATGCATATGTAACAATCTGCCGCTAACCAATATGCTCTCAATTCGTAACTTATTATTAAACTTTTTTAACATCATATCATTCATGCTACAATTATTGAGTGTTATGGTAGATAACTTAGTACTGATATTCCAACCTATTAAACACTTAACTAGCACGGTTGTCAACCTTTCACTTATATGTAGTGTTGGCCTATAATTAAACCTACCATTCATAAATATGAACAAAAATTAATCATAACATGATTAAAAAAATCATAACAATATTGAAAATATAATTTCCCTTATTAGTCTACTATGTAGAGTCCAGTCACTTTCATTATAGTATGTCGTCACTGTTATACAACCCTTTTTTTTATTATCGATTGCCCACATATCTAATGTGATGGCGACTCATCCTTCAATACTCGGCAATGTTTTTAATATTTCTTTCTTGTGATCCTAATATATCTTTAAAATGTCTTTCTTTAAGATATTTCGAGTTGGGATCTTGAAATTTGATTAGAGTAAGTTGAACGACATCCTATATCTTTTGTTGTCAACCATAGAGAGTGGATGTCCATCACCAATAACCATAGCAGTGATCAAAAACTTTGATATGTTGTCATCATAAGCTATAATAGTCATTTCATTCTTCCCTCCCATTAGGTTAGTATTAAAAAATGTTTGACCTCTTGATACGATTTCCTTTCTATTACACGAATCCATATGTCTCGTTAAATGAGAGGTTTCGCATTTTGAACTCTCGACCAATATCTTGTGACAATATTTATATTCAACCTTCTCTATTCCATCCATTGATCTAGTCATATTGAAGTGATTCCAAACATCACTTCTCAAAACTTGATCTTTCAACATGACTTGTTTCTTCATTTGATATCGAATTAGAAGACTCTATCAGTAACACTACTAAAAGAATATGTTCATCTATTTGAAACAATTAACATATACAACCATAAAAGTTATATATATATATATATATATATATATGTACATATATCATGAAAAAAAAGTAGTCTAAAGACGTATGCATAATAAGGTATAAGGCACTCCTTCAAGTTTCACTCTAATTTGCTTAATATTAACCTATAATAGTTGAAGTTGTAGATTTCCTCTAAAAATAGTACATATGGAAACATAAAAGTGACATTGGCAACCTTAGGCCAATATGACTAGGTTTGTGTTTCAAGGGATTGATTAAATGCTTTGATCTATCTGAAATATTTGTAAGCATACTACAAGTGGGGCATATGTTTTGGTAAAGTGACAAAGGCAAACGAGATTGTTCTAAAAGAACATTTTGATTGTACAAGCCCTTAGCTATAAAGAAAGAAAGTGAAAAGTAAAAGCTTTGATCGTTTTTAATGTTTAAAGTCCAATAATAGCTAAAAAATTTGATGGATCCACATAAACTTCTTGAGAATTTTAATATGTAAATATGTTATAGTGCCTAGATATACCATTATTCTTTTAGGAGTTTGAAAATCTGGTTTTGATTATTAGGTTAAACGAGTAAAACTCAATCTTTGAATTATCGCTCATTTCAAATCTTATAAAGGTTTCTCTACCTAACTACTCATTAATCTAATCAAAATAATAATTGGCATTAAGTAATTTGTTGTCATCCCTCTATAGTTTGTTGTCATCCTTCTCTAGTATAGATGCAAATTAAACACTTAATCAAGCAATTTCTTAATTACAAGACAAATATAAAGCATCAAAAGCTCGCAAATAAAGTGAAATGGAAGAAAGTTGTTCTAACTACATAATCTTCAAAACTCTATTGTCAACCCTATTAATATTTGCCTAAGGAACAAATTCAAGAAAGTACTTATATGCTAGGCAAGGCAACTTCATACAAGGCAAGTGAGTCGAAGTAGCTTCACACAATATGAGGCGAGGATATGCAACTTTAGACGATATGACATGACTTTAGATGTAGCAAGGAAACAAGGCAAGGAAATGTATGGGGGTGTAAAGGAGGAGTGGAGCTATAGAGGATGATTGTTGACACTGTAGATTAATTAATCTATAGTGTTGACCTAAAGGAAGAAGTATGTTAATAGTTTTTAAAAAAAAGCTTTTATACTGCAAGAATACATATCATAATTGGTAGTATAAAAGATATCATTCCCACAAGGATCGATTAGTCAACTAATAACTTGAATGCACGTTGCCTAAAGTAATAAAAGATTGAATGAACTGAATTAAAATAAATTAACTGAAATTGAAATAAACTAATAAAACTAATAATTGGATAAGTGAATGATGGAGGACCATCAAGCCAAGTATTAGAAGATGTTACTAATATGGGCCTCAATCAACAAGTAGTGATGAAGAAGGCATGGTTGAAGAAGAACTTGAAGAGGAACCCAATCTTATTTTGAAGTTACAAATCTTGTTGAAACCCTTTGGAGTTTGCCAGGCCTTGATTTATGAAGCTAAAACCAACCATTTGAAGGAGCTATTTCGGCCAAAAAAGGGAGTCTTTGCTGTACACTTTGACATGATTTTGCAGCCTAAAAGGCATCTTAAGCCCAACCAAAGTGATGAGAAGAATAAGAGCTTTTAGTTGCTCATTTACTTTCCTTTTATGCATTGATCTATTTTCCTTTAAGAGACCTTTTATTTATAGCCTTTATGATAGTAGTTATAGAGGTTTTATTTCCTTATTTATGATGTTTAATATTAGTATTATGGGCTGATGAGAAACCGAATTTGTGGTTATCCATCAAGACCCTTAATTTGCCTTACATTTCCTTATATATGCATTTGTAATCTCTCTAAGATATACACAATTTATGAATCAAAAATTAAGAGAGAATTTGCTTTTGCAATATATTGTCTTTCCCTAGGTTTTGTTATTTTCCAAAAACTAATAGGGTTTTGTTTGTTTCCAAAAGCACTCATCCTTTTCATCCATTTTCTTATTCAATCTCGTTGCCACACCTTTCCAGACATAGTTGATCTAAATCAACCATAACTTTTAAACCATTGATCCAATTGAAAAACTTCCTTCATCAAAGTTGTAGTGCACATCCTGCTATATAATTTTGCCTAAGAATCACCTTTAAATTCTAAGCCTTTTTTCCAGAATTCGCCTTAAAATGTGCCTGTTTTTTTGTATTCAGGAAATTTCAGATTTTACAAAACTACAACCATCACCCATAAACACCATAGCCACCACTTCTAGGCACTTTAGACCACCACAATCTATCAGTGAAACTAGTAATAAGAATGAAGTTAATCAACATGTGAAACTTAGGGGTCGTTTTATCCTTGTTTTGCCTTCCCTTTATCTTGATAATTTAGTTATACTTGTTCCTAGGTATCCTAAAATTTTGATTACCCTCTCTTAGATCTATTCAAGTAATCCTAATTGAAATTGATAACAATAGAATTGCAACCTCTTGATTCACAAAATGACTCCTATCTATTCAATTAGATTTGAAGCAAGCCTAAGGATAATTAACTCACAATTAAGATCTCTCTTTAATTTTTATTAATATGATATTGTAAGTCTATTAAGTTACCAACTCTTATTGTGCACCTTAACACGTAAAACTTGATTCAATCTTTTGATTTATTATTAAAAGCATAACGAATACCCTAAAGCATTAATATATATTCAATTAAACAAGAACAAAGTTTAACAAAACAGTTCAAGAATAATCCCTAATATGGATTTAGAAATCCATAATCATGTTCAACATCCCACTAATCAAAATTAACATCGAAGACAATGAAATATAATGTTGATAATTAGGGTAAAAAACTCCTCTCCTTTCTCAATTATTCAAATGATTACTCTATTGGGATGGGGAGCTCCGGATACTACGATGCAACGATGGCGATGCGGCTCCTCTCGGATCCATCTCTAGCTTGAAAGGATTTACATCTCAGGTAGGAGGATTGATTCTATTTATTTTTTTTCCCTCAATCTTCAATAGTAACATGCTTTATTTTGAATTTGGGAGTCTTAAGTGTATAGTCGAGGACCTTCGTTCATTAACCTGTCTGGTAAAGCAGTAGATCTGAAGAGCTACTTCCAGGAGCTCTCGAAGGTGACTCATATTCCATCTTCTTTCCCTTTCTGTCTTGAGTTGATTATTTCGAGAACTGCTTGAAATGCTTGAGTTGCTTAGGGAACATCTATGCTTAGGAAGTACTATTTGATTTACTGAAACCCAATTAGAGAGAGCCTCCTGAGGACTAGATTCTCCAATAGAGAGCCAGTCCTCTCCTACTATATTGTCCTAACTGATTTATAATCAATTGTTCCCTAATGCTTACCGTAGAGAGTTCTATTAGAGAAATTAGGTTGTTAGAGCTCCCTTTAAACTTTCTATTGTTTCTCTCTTTCCAAATAGTCTGGAGATAAGTTGCAACTACGATCATAAGTATTTCCTTATTATATTTACAGATATGCAGTTGGGATATCTCTAATAAGATACCTGTGAGTTTACATTGACTATTTCCAAGGCCGCATAGACTAAAGATTCTAATCCACACTTGTTTAGCGAAACCACACTCAAAGAATAGATGATCTCTAGTCTCCCCCACTAAATTGCACAGAATACGTTGCTTATGAGAGGATATGAATTTCAATCAATCCATATTATTGAGCCTATTCAATATAGCTAGCCAGAGGAGAAAGCTGGCATTTGGTTTGAAAGCTTGGCTCCAAATTAGGGAACACCACCCAATTCTTGTTACTGCCGCATCCATAAGCTTTTTAACTTGCCTATTAGTGATTTTTGATACAGGAACTCCATCCTATAAGTATATATCATTCTCCCTGAGACTTTTGTCTTAGGGAATGAGCAAAAGTCTTAGTCCTTTTGAGGAAAGAAACCAACTGTCATATCTAATTATCTCTTGAAGCTTAGCTTTCTTAGAGAACCATTCTAGTAATGATCTAGCCAACTGATTATGAATTAGAGCCCCTTGACTGGTCCAATTATCATATTAGAGAGATATTCTATCTTTTGCCCCAATTTGACATGTAACATGCTCCTGAGCATTTTCCCTCAACCTAAGAATTTGGTTGAAGAACCAAGAGATACTGTCTTTAATTCTTAAAGCTCAAAAACTCTCACCCTTCAATATATAGATATGAATCCATTTGATCCCTAGTGAATGTTTTTCACTTAGAATTCTCCAAATTCTTTTGGTCATTATAAATTGGTTGTTCTTGTTGATTGACTCCAATCCTAACCTATCTACCTCCTTTGGTTGACAAATATGCTTCCATTTCACTTCAGCTATTCCTTTCTCTCCTTTTCCCTCACCCTATATAAACCGCTTCATTAGTTTTTCCACGACTTTATTAAGTCTTTTGGAGAAGAAGATGTAAGAGCACCAACAAACTTGCATAGACATAATTACTGCCTTCAAAAGTTGAGGTTTACCTCCATAGGATAGAGTTCTATTAATCCAAGAGCCTAATCTTGGACTAATAGAACTTTTTTCCTTAAATACTTACTGGAGCTTTTAAGGTCCTTTGTAGGGTTGTAAAGTAGTTTGATACATAGCCTAAATGATGTCATTTTACATAAAGTAAAAAGATGTTTAAAGTTTCTGAACATAATAAGTAAAATGACGTTGTTTTATAGAAAGAACGTCATTTAAGAAAGTAAATAGAGAATAGTTCGGGCTTTGGTCTAGGTAGGGTAGGGTCGGGCAAACAGCCTAATTCTGAATTTAGCCCAAAATCTAAAATTAAAAAAGTCTGAGCCTGGCCTAAAGTTTGGTCAAATTAGGCTAGGCTTGTTAACTTTAGGCTTGCCTGAGCTAAACCTAGGCTTACATTCCTACTATTTGGACTTATAGTGGTCATCACCTTATGATACATTATAGGGTAAAAAATATCAACAAACTATGTGGTTAAAACAATTCGGCCAAAAACTCATATATTTTAAAAGCCTTGTTCAAACCTTTATATTTTATGAGAAGTCCAAATTGGTCCTTCTTTTAAGTTATTTTGTTAGCTTTCACTAACTTGATATTTTTAGACATGTGGCATACCACATGGATAATCACATTATAAAATTTGATATGTGTCAAACGTATTGTATTATTGATTTCTGATTACTTATATTCAAATATAATAATATTTAACATGTAACAATAATTCATTTTATTCAAAATTTAAAATTATTATATTATTGATCTAATATGCTCTTTCATTAAATTTTATTTTTAACATTTTATTAATAACTATTGATATACTAATAAATTTAAATGATAGTAAATTAATTCTTTCATTAGAATTTTATGGTACTATGTATTAAAACAAATAAATAAGATGATCAATATTTTCTTATTTCTAATCTATTTTACAATTAAATAATATTAATTTTTAATTTTAATAAATAAATTATAAAATTAATTATTATTTTATTGATCTATCATATTTACATATCTTTCCCCATATTAAATAGTATAAATATTATTAGTAACTAATCAATAATATTTATTTTAATAATACATAAAAATATCTAATAATAATAAGTAGGATGAACAATTTCGTATTGAATTATTGGAAAATGAAATGTAGGATTAGAAATTTTTTTCTCCTATCGGGTTTTATGAATTTTTTAGATATTGGATTAAAATAAAAAGTTTTAGATTTATGAAAAGTAAAAAAAGTTAGACTCACACACTGATCTTATTCAATATGTTAAATTAATTCTTTTATCATTCTAAAACAATCAACAATATAAATTTTGTATCCTATGGATCGATATTATTTTACCAGTACAGATGTGGATGCAGGACAATATTTGCAATTTTAACGTCAACAATTTTGAGATTTTTGGGTACGTTTTATTGGAAATTTATTAATGAAATATAATATTATTTTATTGTTTAAGAAGAAGATTTATAATAAAATAAAATAAAATGAAATAAGATAAAAAGAAAAATTTTATATTACATTTTATTATATTTTAAACGATAAATAAAAAATATCTCATATTTAGAAAGTTTAGGATATGATATAAAATGATAAATAACGCTACTGTATATTATATTATAAACTTTTTATCCAAATGTTTTTTCATTATTTTATATTATATACTTTTCTGATTCTCTAAATAATAATTTTTTAATATTATACCAATTTTCATTTTTCAGTCCATTTTATTAAAAACTTTACCGCCGTCATCAAACATAGCCCAAGTTAATGATATTTGCTTCTCTTCAAATTGAAGACGGTAGGGTGGGAGCTGGCCAACTGCTACAAATCCAGAGAAAGTCGAAAAAGACAATGGAGAAGAAGAAGAATGGATCAGTAGTAGAATGCTTGCATATGGTGGTTTCAGAGGCGTACTATCTTCTCCATTTCCTCGCTTTCTTCTCTTATTTTGGTGTTCGCAGCTCCACTTCTCAACTCCTCTCTCCTCCTTTCTCCCACCATCTCCTTTTGAGGGTCATTTCTTCTTCTTCTTC
>JAOSBO010000008.1:21994126-22010388 GCA_027563915.1 Erythroxylum rotundifolium
AGCAGATCAATAGGGACTTCAACATCTTGTTATAATCTTATAAAGCTATGGGAAATACAAACCTAAGATATTACACACAAGATTTCTTTAATTGTGTGAACAACATTCAAGTTATTGACCTGAGGATGGAAGGAAATTGCTATCCTTGGAATAATAAATAGAAAGGGCATTAGTTCTTGAGAAAAGAAAAAAACTAGTCAAGGCATTGGGAATTCTAGAGAGGAGCTATATATAAAAATCCTATGCTAGTTGACCGTACCCTTACCTGATCTAGAAAAATTTCAACATTTAAAACAAGAAATATCCATTCATGTTTAAAAATTATTTAGTAAATTTATCTAAAAAAAAAGCTATTTAGTAAATGTGGAATGATTTGAGGACGCTATTCTCAAAGGGCATAAGTCAATTTTCAAGGACATAAAATGTAAACTTATATAAGGAAGATGTAGCAAGTCAAGTACAAGAAGAAATTCTTAGGGCTTAAAGTTAACTTTCAAGGACATAAAATGTACTTTTGTATGAAAAAGCCATAGCAAGTCAAGCAAGATCTGAAATCCTTTAATAGGAAAAGATTTAACAATATTAAATTGAGAGTGAAAAAGGATAAGGAGGAAACTAGAAAGAATTCAAAACTCCCTATATATCTCTCGCAATGACGACACACTACTAAACAAAGAAAAGAATGCTTGGAGGGCACTTAACCAAGCAATTGAGGTAAACTTCTTACTTTTCAAGAAATGTTCAAAAGTGTTGTGATTAAAAAAGGGAGGTAGAAATTCAACTTTCTTTTTTCCATAATTTTGTACTTGTAAGGAAAATAAAAAGAAAATAACCTTTTTATATAATTAATATGGAAGAGAGTGTAGTACAAAGGATGAAATTCTAAAGGTAGTTCACTCCTTCTATAATTCCATTGGTGTTCCAACTCATGTTACCTCTTCTGTGGAAGTACAAAATCAATCTTAAAAGAACATATCATTATCCAACAACCTGATAACTTTATAAGTCTTTCAATCCTAATGAAGTGGAAGTTACCATGCTTTCATTAAGCCCAAATAAGACATTTGGACTAGATGGTGCAAATGCTTATTTTGTCAACCAACATACCAACACACTATGGAATTGGTGACAGAGGTAGTGCTTGAATTCTTCATCCAAGGGAAAATATTGAAGGAATTTAACAAGGCCTTTGTTATCCTAATTCATAAGGTTCAAGTCCCTAACTCCTTGAAGGATTGTTGACTTATTTCCTATTATAATATCATATATAAAGTCATTTCTAAGCTTTTAGCAAATATATTGACAACTATCCTTGAACATCTAGCTAATCAATATTAGTGAGTGTTGTTTGTTTTGCAAGTTTACAATTTATAGCCCTTAAATACTGTAAGTGCATGGGTTGTGATTTGTAGTAAGTGAAGGGTCGATTCCACTAGAAGGGTGAACTATTCTAATCCTAGATTATCTAAGGCTAGAAAATTATTAAAATGAAAATAAAATTGAACAAGTAATCAAACACAAGAATTTGATTAATGGGAATGTAAATCAGGAATTTAAGATAAAAGGAATTAAAATTGAGCAACACAAAATTCAATATGGAAATCAATCAAGGAAAATTACCAGATTATGGGAGAGGGGATTCTTCCTATCATAAATGCTAACCTAGCCACTTATGTGTTAATGAGTTGTCGGTTTTAGACTATCAAAGGGATATCACTCTCTCTCAAGTTATAATCACGCACCCTAATTTATTAACCCTAATTAAATCATGGAATTTGTAATCTCTCAATTAACAAAAGACCACAATTCTAATTAGATCTTAAGCCCTCTAATAAACAATCGAGTCTCATATGAGATCTCTCTCCATATGATAATAGACCAGATTGATTGTATGGTCAATTAGATTGCTTAACTCTCATTAACCCAATCTAATCATTTTTATCTGGTTCACCCTCTCGATTTATTACTGACTTATGCAAATACCACAATCAATCAAAACACCTAATCATAATAACACAATAATAACTAGATTAACATTAAATCAAGGTCAAATCACGAAGAAAGTTAAAACATCTTAATCAAACCCAAATCCATACATATATTCATATTCATCTTCATATTCAAAGAAAAGAACAACAGGATGAAAGAAATATATAATAAAATGGAGATTCGGATCCCTCGGGAGAGTAGTAGCCATGAAGACCCACCCCTTTCTCCCTTTTCTCTTCTGCTCTCTCTCTTCTTTCTCTCTCTTTGAGGGTTTTTCAAAAGTGACAGAAAATGAAGCTTTTTTTAGGGTTACATCTTTTTCGTTTACATAGTCTTTTCAATTAGGGTAACACTAGGGTCTTTTTTAGGTCCGAAAGGTCCTAAAATTCCCTTTAAAACTTAAAACTGGAAGCATCCTCGCGTTTGTCAACATGCAAGCTACGATCGTGGCCTTTAGTGACACCATCGTGGTAGATTATGCCACGATCATGACCCCTCCATCATCCTTCTGTTATGATTGTAGGTAGCTATCGGATCTTCTCTGTTTTTCACTCTTTGCTGTGAAACACTAGCAAACAGATCAAGGCACCTCAAAAATATAAAATTGAAGCTCAAAAGCATGCTCTAACTATAAAACACTCAAAACCCAAATATCTACTAACTAATACAATTTTAACCTAAGCATGCTCTAAACAATCAAATTAATCACTAAATACAAACTAAACTACCTATAAAATACGATGCAATCTACATCTATGAACATACCCACACTTAAACGTTTGCTTATCCTCAGGCAAACAAAACAAGAAATAAAAACAAAACACAAAACATGCCTATACAATAATGAGATAATGACTTCAACTTCACGAAAAAAAGTTAACTGTAATCACAATCCTTCAAGTTATTCTAACTTATTAACTTACGAAAACTGCATCTAAATACCTTGGACTAAATATAAAACTAATCCAGACCTTATTGTTAAGTTTGTTCACCCTATCACTTGCACACACACATTGATAATTATTCGGGCAATAAAAATTGTAACTATCCTTAAGTATGTTTTCATGAAAACTCAAGTTGTTCACCAAGACGGTAGTTTTTATTTGACAAAACATTGTTTTTGTTAATTTTGGTTGATATGAACCTAACCTTTTACTCAAAGGAAAATATTTCTGATGAATGTCGATTCGGTTACTCAACTAAGTCATGTATTTATTAAGCGGCTTGGTTGGAATGTCATTATAGCCTTTTGATGCGAAGGGACACATTTGTGATGTGTGTCAATCCGGGTACTCAACTACATCACGTTCTCAACTGCTCTATTCATAACTCTAAGGCCAGTGGAATAGTTATTTGCTTACGATTTACACACACAACTTTTTATATTATTCTTATTATCTACCTCATTTCCTTAGCTAATAATTCTCATGAAAAGATACTAACGAAACTACTTATTCAATTAGCCTAAAATTATAAATGAATGTGACAAATTCTTATGGTGAATAAACTAACATCATATCTTATTTACAAGTATATTTAACCAAAGTAACCTAGATCACTAATTTCACAAGATAATAAATCTTCACAACCTAAATGACTACTTTCAAGGTTAAATTGATTCTGTTAAGTCTTAGCCATTGACACATTGACACAATTCACATAATGCACCTTAAAACAAACAAGCATGCAAAATTTACATTCAAAATAAAAGCATACATGTATACAACGCAAACCTCCCCACATTTGGGCAATACATTTTCCTCAATGTGGGAAGAACAACCAAAAACACATAAGGTGGGAATAAAAATAACATAAAATAACATGAAAGCATAAGAACAACATAAAGACAAAATTGACAATAAAAAGGTTAGATCACAAAATCGTCAAGATGGTTGAGGTGGTGATGGTGTCGGAGGTGGAAGTTGAACTTTTGAGCTTGCTTTCCTATCTTATACTTGATTCAAAGAGAGAAAGAGAGTTAGTAATCCTCAACCATTCCAAATCATGAAAACTTATTTGTCTGAAATTAAAACAAATCTAACTTCACATAATTTAAATCTAACAACTAAATGTGCTAATTTAGGGTCATTAGCTTGACCTTGCATCCTTGGAAGCTTAGCCTGGATCAATTATGAGTAGCTTGCTTCCCCCTTCTTGTTCGACATCAATTTTATAGCATATGAGTAAGCTACAAAATGCAAGATAATGAAAAGGACATAATCTATTAAAGTAAGGAAACCTAACAACCTTAATAATGTCCTTTTTAGCGACAATATGTCAACAAAATAGGGAATAAAGCAACTCCATGAATCTTTCATCGAATACAATAGTTTTTTGGGTAAGAAGGTGAACTGTTCACTTTCTTCCTTAATCACCTTCATCTCCTCTGCTTCTTTCGCTTTGCGAATAGAGATGTCTATATCTTTTTGAACCTTTACCATCACTGTCATTTGTTCGTCCTACTCTTGCTCCTTTAAAGATACGACTACATGAATTTACATAAATGGTAGGCTTAATAGGTAAGAGGGAGAATGAGCATAGGGAGGGCCCTCATTCTTTTCTTCATCCTTTTTAAGCTTTTCTTATTACTCTACAAGGTGGGTTCTACTTGGTTTTCTAGTGGTTCTTCTAGCTTTTCCCCACTCCTAAGTGTGATATCCTTGCTCTTTTGGATATACTTCCATGTTGCTCAAAAGACGTACTACACTTCTTGTAGATAATGCATTGGAAAGGTGCTCCACTTGAACCTCCAAGTAGAGGATAGAAGAGGCACGAGTCCATGTTACTTAGGTGATTTTCCCTTCTAACCTCTTTTGGGCCTCATCCATACTTACGAGCTTGTCCATGATATTTTATAGTTTGGAATTATAGATATTATATTCATCTCGTTGAAATCCATGTGTCTTAATTTTTAAATTGAATCCCATCATTGTTAGACTAATGAAACTTTAGGTGGTTCTGCCATCCCAAATTATAAGTATTTGAATAAAGATTGTTATCTCCCTGACCAACTTGTGCTTTATTAACATTAAATTGCTCCACGTTGTTTTCCTCAAGAAAGCAATCAACTGTGATATGGCTCTTTTGTCTACATAACTTACATTCGTGTTGAATTTCTTTGAATGGAGAGGAAGAAGTGGCTTTCAAGCTATTTAGTTGCTTGGTTAGGTTGTCGATTTCATCCAGCAATGTTGTCACTGAATTTGAAACAATCATTCCTTTTGGATCCAGAAAGTCTAGTTATTGCCTACTTCATTCTGATGTCTAAAGACAACTATTGTACACTATCTCTTCTAATAGATCGTATGCTACTTCAACTATTTTCCTCATGAATGACCCTCTAGCAGTTGCATCTATGGTGCTCCTCATGGGTGGATTAACTCCATTATAGAAGCTTTGTAAAAGGAATTCGTTGTGTAGGTTATGATGAGGAAAACTCTTTTGTAACTCCATATACTGCTTCCACACTTCATATAAAGACTCCTCATCATTTTACTTGAAATTGATAATTTTCTTTATTAGTCTAGTTGTCTTGTTTAGAGGAAAGTAATTATCTAGAAAAGCTCAAAACAACTGCTCCCAAGTTGTAACGTTAACTGGGTTGAGAAAATTCAATCACACTTTGGCTCTATCTCTGAGTGTAAATGGAAAGAACCTTATCCTGACAACATCTTTCGACATCCCAATGTATCGAAAGGTGTCACAAATCTCTAAGAAATTATCCAAATGAGCATTAGGGTCCTCATTGGCTAACCCATAGAATTGTACGTTGGTTAGCAGCATATTTAGCAGTAGTGGTTTGATTTCGAACGTACTCGCTTGCACTGGTGGTAGTGTAATCCCTGGACGAAAAGCATTGAGTTATATGCCCCATGAAGTCCATAAGGGTTCATCGCTCTCCATGATGTATTTCCTCCACAATTGTTCTTTCCATCTCTTCTTGGCATTCACCTCTTGAAATTCCCTATTCTTACCTTGGGATGTTTGAATTGATGTGTCTTATATCTTGTGTGCAAACTTTTGTCTTCTTTTTAAAAATAATTTCTTAATCCTTAGACTAAAAGAATTAGACTAATCCTACACTTCTCCAACAATGGCGTGAAAAACTTATTATCTGTTTTACAAGCTTACAATTTATAGCCTTTAAATACCATAAGTGCAAAGGTCGTGATTTGTAGTACGTGAATGGTTAATCCCACAAGGAGGGTTAACTAATCTAATCCTAGGTTATCAAAGGCTAGAAAATTATGAAAATGAAAATAAAATTGAACAAGAAATTAAACACGAGAATTTGATTAGCGGGAATGTAATTCAGGAATTTAAGACAAAACAATTAAAATTGAGTATCACAAAATTCACTATGGAAATCAATCAAGGAAAATTATCAGATTATGGGAGAAGGGATTCTTCCCATCATTAATGCTAACCTAGCCATTTATGTGTTAGCGGGGTGTTGGTTCTAGACTATCAAAGGGGGATCACTCTCTATCGAGTTATAATCACGCATCCAAATTCATTAAACCTAATTAAATTATAGAATTTGTGATCTATCAATTAATAAAAGATCTTAAAAACCCCAAAGCTGAAGAACTGGAAACCCCTTGAACACTTACTTTGGATAGAACATGAACAAGAAAAAATCCCAACCCTAATGAATGTCCAATCAATTATATGAAAGGAAGAAAAAATAATAAGATAGATTTGAAAACAAGAATAGAAATTTGCCACAAGTGTTTACCATGATAAGAACTTTATTCTTGATACAATAGAAGAAGACAAGAAATCCTCTCTTATAGAATTTGTTATTTAACTAATCTAACCCTGAACAATGTTTATATGATGTATTATAACTCTTGAAGGAAAGGAATCCTAACTACATAAAAGGCCTTTAAATATGAGCCTTTTACCAAAATAATGAAAGACCAAAATAATATTTATGAAGTACAACTCATTAAAAAGTTTGAAACAAGCCCAAGGAACAAGTTATGCTTCTGACATAAAATAATTAATTAAATAAGAAGGAAAGTCTTTTTGCTCATTCCACCCAACTTGATTAGTTATCTTGTCATTAACCCTCATTGTCTCTTGAGATTCTATGCCATCTACAATTCGACCCATATAGGATTAAAGCGTTTCTTTTTGTTTTTTAGCATTTATTATTGCTTCTTCCGACATTGCTAGCTCATCTTTAGTGCTATTTCGCTTACAAAGTCCCACGGTCGTGCTCACATCATCCATAATTCTAATTAGATCTTAAGCCTTATAATAAACAATAGGGTCTCACGCAAGATCTCTCTCTCTATATAATAACCGAATAGACTGCTTGCGTGGTTAATTAGATCTCCTAGCTCTCGTTAACCTGATCTAATAATATTTAACTAGTTCACCTTCTCGATTTTTTACTGAAATATGTAAATACCACAATCAATCGCAATAACATAATAATAACTAGATTACCATTAAATCAAGGTCAAATCCCGAAGGAAAGTTAAAATATCTTAATCAAACCTAAATCCATACACATATTCATATTCAAAGAAAAGAACAATAAACTAAAAGAAATATTAGAGTAGTGCTCTAAAGGAAATCACTTTTAACACTTCTGACTGAACTTTATTTTGATTAATAAAGCAAAAGGCAATTTTCATTAATTTGATGTTCGTTTATATATGAATTGGTGTCAATCTTAAATCGAATTAATGAAGTCCATGATACAAAACATAACATGAAGGAAATCAGAAATAAAATGATGATAATGAGATTCCTATCGTGCGCAATTATGTTAATATCTAAATAATACCAAGTCATAGGATTAATAAGACAGGACATTGTAAATTCAGATAATCTTGCACATGTTATACTCCTTGATTTGATCAAACAGTGGATCTCACAAACTGTAAGCATAAGATGTTTAGAGTTAACATGTGGATGCTTACTAAGAGTAGTAAGTACATCGGATGAGCCAGTATGAGGTTATCATATGGATAAACTATCAAATGTCAATGATTATTCTCATCATAATAATGGTGTAAATATCCTTAGACTTGAGCTACTCAAGGAAATCCTGGATGCTAATCCTATGCTTTGTCACCATTTCTTGTTATCTCAAGACGAGGTCGCTCTTAGGGTGGTGATTGGGTACAGCTATTGGTATTCGAAGGTAATTGGGCAGCCAATAAAGGATTTACCACTCCTGATAGAAGGAGATGATACCTACGAATTCTTGTCGGGGTCATTAATTAGGAGTCTCTTGCCAGAGTAGTTATGTCATTAAGAGAGTCTTTAATGATGTATAGAGTAATGAGATCCCAAGATAAGAACTAATATCACTTGGAATAGATGTGACGTATTTAGTCTATTAGGAGTTGACACTTAGCCTAGACTTCGAACCAAGTCGGGTATAGTATGGTGAAAGGACGAATTATACGATAATTATTTATGGAAAGGTTCGTAAGATAGAGAATTAACTATCGAAGAGTTTGTGTGTTAATCCATTTATATTTTGGTAAATTGGCATCATGAAACCATCAATGATTGGATCGAATTAAGAGCTAATTTAAGTGTCGAAAATAAACAAGAACCTAAGGGTCACCTGCATAAAATATCGGGTGAGAAACAAAGTGTGTATGACTGCATTTAAGTAGGCCACGATCATGACTTATAGGCCACGATCGTGATGAAAGGCAAGGCTAGTTTTTTAAGTAGGCCATGATCGTGGCCTACTGAAGCCTTAACTATTGATATATAAGTTAGTTCTTTATTTATGTACAGAAGCTTTAGATAAGTTCTTACACACCCCAGTGAGAGAGACAGGGTTCTAGAAGATTTCTAGAGATAAAATGAAGAGGTTTTGAGTTGTCTTGATACAATTTATGCAATTTTTGCATAAATCTAATTGCATGCAAGATAGTCTTGATCTTTCTTTTCGTTTTGAACATCTACTTAAGTTCATCAAGTTTGGTGCTTTAACACCCTTACACACTTCTTCTTCTTCTTCATCTTTGCATGTTCTTGAGTGATCAAGGAAGGGTTTGGTGTTTGCAACAACCTAAACAAGGAGAAGAATCAAGAAAGGAGGAGAAATCAAAAGTTAAAAGGTTTTAAATTCCATGTTATTTTGTATGTCTATGCATGATGTGTGATTTTGGCTTTTTCGGGTTGCCATTGTGACAGAATCTAGATTGTGAAACTTCCACTACCTTCTCATACATGTGATGCATATGTTCATGGAAAACCCACCCTTCCTTGATCATCCAAGAACATGCAAAGATGAAGAAGAAGAAGTAGTGTGTAAGGGTGTTAAAACACCAAACTTGATGAATTCAAGTACATTTTCAAATGGGAGTTAGATCAAGATGATCTTGCATGTAATTAGATTTATGCAACAATGGCATAAATTGCATGAAGACAACTCGATACGTCTTCTCTCTATCTTTAGAACTCTTCTAAAGCCCTTTCTCTCTCACTTGAGTATGCAAGAACTTGTTTAAAGCTTTTGTACGTAAGTGAAGATCTCATTTATGTATCAACAGTTGAGGCTTTAGTCACGATTGTAGCTTACTTAAAAACTAGCCTCACCTTTGGTCACAATTGTGGCCTCAAGAGTCACGATCGTGGCCTCAAGAGTCACGATCTTGGCCTCAAGAGTCACGATCGTGGCCTCAAGAGTCACGATCGTGGCCTACTTAAAAGTAGCCATACACACTTTGTTTCTCATCTGATCTTTTATGCATGTAACCTTTAGGTTTTCAATTATTTTAAGCACTTAAATTAACTCTTAATTCAAGTAACTTATGAAAGGTTTCGTGATGCCAATTTATTGGAATATGAGTACGTTAACACACAAACTCTTTGATAGTTAATTCTCTGACTTATGAACCTTTGCATAGGTAATTACTGTGCAATTTTTCCTTTTACCATACTATGCACTACTTGGTTTAGAGTAAAAGCTAAATGTCAACTCCCACTAGACTGACTATGTCACATTTAGTCCAAGTAATGTTAGTTCTTATCCTTGGATCTCATTACTCTATGTGTCATTGAAGACTTTCTTCATGACACATAACTACTCTGGCTAGAGACTCCTAAGTAATTACCTGGACAAGAGACTGTTGGTATCATCTTCTTCTATCAGGGGTGTTGAATATTTTATTAGCTACCAATTACCTTCGAATACTAATAGTTGTACCCAATTACCACCCTAAGAGCGACCTCATCTTGAGGTAACAAGGAGGGATGTCAAAGCACAGGATTAGTATCCAAGATTTCCTTAAGTACCTCGACTCTAAGGATATTTTCACTATTGCTATGATGAGATTGATCATTGACATTTGATAATTCATCCATATGATAATCTCATCGTAGGCCATCCAATGTACTTACTACTCTTAGTAAACATCTACATGTTAACTCTAAACACCTTATGCTTACACTTTGTGAGATCCACTACTTGTTCAAATCAAGGAGTATAAAATGTGCTAATATATCTAGATTGACAATGTCCTGTCTTATTAATACTATGAATAAGGATTATTTAGAAACTAACATAATTGCGCATGATAGAAATCTCATTATTATGATCTCATCATGATTTCCTTCATGTTATGTTTTGTATCATGGTCTTCATTAATTCGATTTAAGATTGACATTAATTCATATATAAACAAACATCAATTTAATGAAAATTGCCTTTTGCTTTATTAATCAAAATAAAGTTTATACCAAAGTACTAAAGGTGATTGCCTTTAGAGAACTATTCTAACAATCTCCCACTTGCACTAGAGCTAATCGCCTTTATATGTAATACCATAGGCGAGTACACTATAATCAAATTTCATTTGAGGAAGTGGTGTAATCAAAGGATCAACGATGTTCTAATATGTGGGCACTCTCTCTATGTTCACATCACCTTTATCAATTATCTCCGTGATCAGGTGATATCTCATAGGTACGTGATATCTCTTGAGTACATGCTTGGAACTCTAATGAGAACTTTGTTCCTTGGCTTGAGCAATAGCCTCATTGTTGTCACAATACAACAATATCGGGTCTACTATACTCAGAACCACTCCAAATTCCATAACGAACTTGTTGATTCAAACAGCTTCTTTTTGTACTCTAACTCGGTCATTGAATCTGCAGTTGTCTCTTATTTGGAACTCTTCCAACTAAATTCTCCACCATGCAGTGTGAAACATAACCTCATTGGGATTTAGGGTCATCCTGGTTAGATTGAAAACTGACATCCATATGTCCGCTCACTACGGGATCTTCATTTTCATATATCAATAATATATCCTTAGTCCTTCTCAAGTACTTTAGGATATTCTTGACAAACACCCAATGACACTCACTATGATCCGATTGATATCTGCTTGTAACACTTAGAACATATGATATGTCAGGTCTTATATATAACATAGCATACATGATTGATCCTACTGTCGAAGCATACGAGATCATACTCATGTGAGTCCTTTCATCTTGCATCTTGGGACATATAGATTTCGAGAGTTTTATCCCATAAGTCATAAGAAGAAAACCTCGTTTAGACTGCTCCATGCTAAACCTCTTTAGCACTTTATCTATGTATGTCGATTGCGAAAGACCTAGCAACTTCCATGATCAATCATTATAGATCTTTATTCCAAATATATAAGTTGCTTCTCAAAAGTCTTTCATGAAAAAATTCTAGGACAAACAAATTTTGATTGATTGCAAACTTGAGACATCATTTCCTATTAGTAATATGTCATCCAAAAATACCACAAGGAATATGATAGCACTCCCACTTACTTTTTTGTACACATAAGGTTCATTAGGATTTTGTGAGAAACCAAACTCTTTGATTGTCTCATCAAATCACATGTTCCAACTCCTGGATGTTTGCTTCAATCTATAAATAGATTGATGAAGCTTAGACACCCTTTTTTCACCTTTGGATACGAAGCCCTCAGGTTGTATCATATATATCCTCAACTAGGTTTCCATTTAAGAAAGTCATCTTCATATCCATTTGCCATATTTCATAATCATAATGCACCACAATGGCTAGGAGTATTCTTATGGATTTAAGCATGGCTACGAGGCTAAATGTCTCGTCGTAGTGAATTTCTTGTTTTTGACGATAACCTTTAGTGACTAGTCTCACTTTATAGGTAATCACATTACCATCTATGTCGATTTTCTTCTTGAAAATCCACTTGCACTTATAGGTTTTAGCCCTTCGGGTGGGTCAACCAAAGTCTATACTTGTTTTCCAAACATGGAATCCATTTCGTATTTTATGGCTTGGAGCCATTTTTTAGACTCTGAACTCTTCAGAGCCTCTTTATAGGTTGTAGGCTCTTTGTCTTCTATAAGCAATACGTCATTTTCTTCACTTATAAGAAATCCATATCTCTTTGGAACATTGTGTATCCTACTTGACCTACAAACATTGTGTGTTAGAAGGTTCAGCTGTTGTCTCATCTCCATAAACAACAATTTCAGGTTCAAGTTGATCTGCATCTGTTTGAGCATTATAAACTTCATCAGGTTTAACTTTGCTCCTACAGTCTTCTCTTTGAAGAAACTCTTTCTTTAAAAAGACAGCATGTTTTAAGACAAAAACCTTTTGCTTTATAGCATTATAGAATTGATATCCAGTTGTTTCCTTAGGATATCCTATAAACAAACATTTATCAAATTTCACTTTAAGCTTGTCTGATTGAATCAGCGTTACATAAGTCAGACAACCCCAAACTTTCATATGAGAAAGATAGGGCCTTTTGTTAGTCCATATCACATATGAAGAAACTTCAACTGCCTTTGAAGGGACTTTGTTTTTCATATAAACAATAGTCTCAAGTACATAACTCCAAAAGGATTTTAGTAGATTCATTAAGCCCATCATTGACATTACCATGTCCAACAAGGTTCAGTTTCTCTTTTTAGCCACACCATTATGTTGCGGTGTGTAAGGTGGAGTCCACTGGGATACTATTCCAGAGATATGTTAAAAACTCCTTATTTAGGTATTCACCACCTTGGTCTGATCGAAGTCTCTTAATATTTATACTGAGTTGTTTCTCTACTTTATGTCTAAATTGTTTGAACATTTCAAATGCTTCAAACTTGTATCTCATTAGATACACATAACTATATCGTGAATAATCATCAATAATGGTAATGAAGTACATACAATCACCCCTGGCGTGAATGGACATCAGAACACATATATTAGAATGTATTATGTCTAATAACCCATTCATTCGTTTACCCTTTCCTTTAAAAGGTAATTTAGTCATCTTGCCTAACAATCCAGATTCACATTTGTCATATGATTTATAATCAAATGACCCCAATCTACCACTTTTATATAGATTAATCATGCGCTTCTGCAGTACCCCCTTACTGTAAGGTACAAATCGGGATGCTCGGAGGTCATTCTGGTACATATCCTATGATAAAGGCAAGCTATGTTCAATTGCTATATTCAGTTCATATGGCTTCGTATCATTACTCACTTATAAAGCATCATAAGAAAACCACAATATTTTAAAACCAACTTTTTCTTCATTTCATTTCACAAAAACCGAAAGTCTACATTGTATCTTTCAACACTTACTATATGTACATCATTAAAACCTAGTACAAAAGTACTACACGAAAGAGGAAAATATACAAAGTTTATCTAATCTGTCCAAAAATTCCAACTGACCAATCTTTGAGCTGTGACGTCTCTTGCCCAAAATCACAATCTACACGGCTGACAAAGCCTCTCAGTAGCTAGAGTAGTCTCTCGGTCTTGTAAAGACAACGTTGCAATTTTGGTGAGTTTTGCAAACTCAATGAGGTAACCATCATTGATGGTTAACTCAATTCATGCAACACATCATTTCACATAACACATATTGCACAAAATTGTACTTTACATCAGTATCACATTTTCACTTAAGCATAGGCAAATTTTCGCATTTAATCAATCAAACATTTTAATAAAAAGCAGATGGAATGCACATGTGACACTTTTCTATTTATTACATTGTTGTGACTGAGTGCCTAAACTGTCCCGTATCTATTGTGTATACTGGGCTCGTTTATACCGTCCCTTATCTGTTGGAGATAAAGGACTCATTTTACATAGTGAGCCTTTGGCTCTTAATCACATTTAGAGCTTTGAGCTTGTTTTCAGTGGCTACTCAAGTCACGACTCTCATTATCTGATCATGCATTCATGTGTGTAATGCATCTCATAATCACTCAATCAATTCAATAAACAATTAGTTCTTCTCATTCACATACAATTAGCACTTCAATATCTATTCCACATTTCATAATCATCGAACCTTCTGTTCGGAATCAACAATCAAGCTGCATGCATTCAATCATTTCAAAACATAAATTAAGCAAACAAGTAATTAAGTGAGACCGTTTGGGTAACTCACAAGTTGCTCCCGAAGCTTATGCCTGGAAGTTCTGTCAACGTCTGGAGGTTGACGTTCCAGTTGCTCCTCTATATCAAACACCATACACATATATCATAATTTGTACAATCATAAGTGTTTAATAATGCACATGTATGAAATGAATTATGTATAATGCATGTTTATGAAAATTTCGAGTATTTATCCATAAATTTCATCACAAAGTCATTCTCAAATCAAAACTCATCTAAGTACAATTTATACTTAGAGTATGCTATGCCTCACGAAAACCATTAAAATCTCCATTCCTTTCTCATTGACTCACTTTAGATTTTTTTCCAAGTCAAACTTTCGGGTCTACTGTTCACATTCAACTAGAAAGTGAAACTGATGTAATTTGTCATATCTTCTTCTAGAAAAGTGTTCCTCTATATCTTATGTTTCTATTGACACCAAAATCATTCAATTCAGTTTAGTATTCTATGAGTTATGCTTACAATATCATAGACTGTTTATATTTGAACTTCTGGCTAGTTCACGATCATACCTTTAAATTATACAACTCATAACTTCAACTCAGATATCTAAAAATTACAAACTTAATACCAATTGAAAAATAAGATAATGAACTACAACTTTTGTGAAGATACCTTTGTCTGATTCAACCTATATCCATTTAGTTTTTATGAAAACATCAACAAAAAATTTCTATCTTAGGTAATACTAAAACCTCAATTAAGGCTCAATTTCACACCAGATTTTGAAAGTCTTAGAGATAGAATTAAATTTAGACTTCTTCAAGAAAGTTGTAGAACTATGTCTCTACTTTAACTTGAATTAAGAATCACCTCATTTGGGCATTTACAGTTCGCGATATCATCAGAAAACTAACACATGTTCAAACCTGCATAACAACCCTCAGGTCATGGTCGCAATGCGTTGTGATCGCGACTGCCATAAATCTCCAGTGGTGTCGCGATCGCGACTTGCTTTTGAGCCACTGCACTCCTTCTTCTTTACCAACATCTCTACTTCAAACCTCCATAACTTTTGATTTAGGACTCCAAAAATTCCAGATTTTATATAAATGGAAAGCTAAAAGAAAGATCTACAATTATCATGAAGACTATTTTGTCAAAATCCATCTATATCAGTATGGTAAATTCATGGAAGTTTAAGATCAAAATTTAACTCTCTTATTATTTTTATCCAAACTTCACTTCCATTTCTAGCTTAGAAAGAGAGGTTTGTAGGCAAAGTATTCTCCTAAACAATTGTTCATATATGTCTTAAGTTTCTAAAGAGACTAGGTTCTCACAATTTTTCGCAGTGTAATGCAAGTTATACACAATTTACTCTATACTGTTCAGAAACAGGGACAAATTCTGAAATTCAACTTCAAGACAATTTTAAACACTATTAAAGCCATAATTCAAACTCGATTTCTAAATACAAATTGTAGCCATTCGTCTCTAGTTTAATATAAATCAACAATAATCCTATTTGGATCTCTGTAGATCAAGATATGTTAAGAAACCGACGCATGTTCAGTGGAACCACTATATTTAACACATTTCCAGCACACTTTCTCATCAATCTCTTCCAAATTCATCTCTTTTGCTTAATCCATCACTTCTAACTTATATCCATATCATTTCTTCTTCAATAATACCCTAATTACAGTTGAAGATCATTTATACACCTTTCAAAATTCATGCTTGATCATATACACCAAAACAAAACACATCATATACACATCTATCATAATGACCATTTTATCTAAAAAATCATCTCAACAACAACAACTTATCAATTTTCAACAAATCATATACTCAAAACAAGACATCAACCATCTTTATTCTTCAT
>JAOSBO010000008.1:22010488-22029874 GCA_027563915.1 Erythroxylum rotundifolium
GCTCACAACAAAAGTTCTACATGGTTATTTTTAGTAAGTACGCAACATCTATGGCACTGTGATTTTCTTCATATTTATCTTCTTTTTCACGTTCTGTACTAGTTCATGTCTCTCTTCTATCATGCCTATGCCTAGTTTCTGATTTTGTTTTTTACTACCGACTGATCCTATATGATTGATAGTCGCAAGAAATATGATGGGTCTTGAGATACAAGAGAAAACGCAGAAGCAATATAGATATGAAATAAACCTGGAGATAGCAGACGCGCAGAAGACGAACTTGATGATGGAGATGGCAGAACTTGAAGATGGAGAAGAGTCGGGCGATGGAGAAATAGTTTTTTATAAAAGAAAACGTGTTTTGATGAAAGAAGAAAACCTGTTTTAAAAATTTATTAAAACGTCTTTTTTACGTTTTTGTAAACTTATTACAGTATTTTTGTTTTTAGAAACCAGAAATAGCAACAACACTCGGCCAAACATGATTCATAGATGGTTTGTTTTTTTACGAAAACCACAATGGAAAACGCTTTAAAAAAAGGGAACCAAACAGGGTCTTATAATAAAGGATAGAAAAAGAAGTTTGAAACAAAATAAATATTAGGAAGCAAAAAGACAACAGAAGATAATATGCAATGAAAGACTTATTTTATTCAATATCATCTCTCAGCTTATATAGCTGAATTACAGATAGAAAAGCAGTACGTAAAATCAGTAGAATAAAAATAGATAACAATTCTATTGAGATTAGAACTCTACATTGACTAAAAAGAATCCTATATTGACCAGGTCTTTATTGAAATATTTGATGCAAAGAAAAAAATAAACAAGAACATAAAGACACATGCAATCCATAAAGTAAATAATTAACAGTCCTCCTTGCTTCAGGGATTGCAAACTCCAATTCTTTGACTTAGAAGCTCAAATTTGCCTGCTGGAAGTGGCTTTGTAAACATGTCAGCTAGCTGATCTTCAGACTTGCAATAAACCAAAGTAAGTTCTCCTTCTTGTTGCACTTCTCTTAAGAAATAAAGCTGACTTGCAATAAACCAAAGTACGTTCTCCTTCTTGTTGCACTTCTCTTAAGAAATAAAGCTTGATGTCAAAATGCTTGGTTTTCCCATGAAATACTGGGTTGTTTGAAATTACAATGGCAGCTTGATTATCTACAAAAATCGTAGTGCTTCCCTTTTGCTCTATTTGTAAATCACACAAAATCATTTTTAGCCATAAAACTTGATTTGCAGCTGCTGTTGTTGCTATGAATTCAGCTTTTGCAGTAGATTGTGCTACAATCTCTTGCTTCTTGGAACACCATGAGAAGAATCCTGAGCCTAGGTTGAAACAATACCCTGAGGTGCTTTTCATATCAACAACTGATCCAGTCCAATCACTATCAAAAAATCCACATAGCTTGAAGTTTTCACTTCTTTTATACTTAACTCCATAACTAACAGTACCTTTGACATACCTTAATATTCATTTTGCTGCAGTGAAATGCATTTCACTAGGACAATGCATGAATCGGGATAAGATCCTTACAGCAAATAGAATATCGGGCCTTATTGCTGTGAGGTACATCAGGCATCCAATCAAGCTCCTGTAAAATCCTTCTTCAACTTTATCAGCTCCATCTTCCTTAGTTAGCTTCTCTTTTTGATTCATTGGTGTGCTTATTGTCTTACATTCTTCCATCTAGAATTTCTTTAGAATTTCCTTTGCATATTTTTTCTGACAAATGAAAATACACAAACAAAAAACTGAATAGTATGGTGAACAAAATTTCTATTATTGCTTAAAGGATAGTGATAATATAAGAGAGATTTGCACTCATCATTGTTGAAGATGTTGAATGAACCTCCAAGAGCAAAGAAAAATGCTGCAATTAAGGAAAACCCCAATTGCAGCTGTAAACTAATATATAGCTATACTAGTGACGGAACTATCTTCACTGAAGCGTTTATCCAATTGAGCAACCATAATTGGTGCTTGGTCCAGTATTTAAATTAAATTAAAATACAATGGAAATGGAGACTTGAAAATTGTAAAGACGTGTTGTAATCATGTTTTTCGAAACATTATTGAAATTTTCTAAATTCACAATTTTTATTAGTAAATCTTATTTCATGAGTGAAAATTAGAATACTCAAATTTATAATTGTTAACTACCCAATAAAAGTTTGAAATTTTTAAGAGTAAAAACCACTAAATTTTACTATGAACTTTCCTTGACTTAATATTTTTGCACAAATAACCAAGTCATAGCAATGATTAGAAAGTAAACTATATGACTAGTATGTGTTAAACATATTAATATATTATATTTAAATATCATCATTTATATTAAATATAATAATATTTAATAATATTACAAATCAAATTACTTAATGTTAATAAATAAAATTATAAAACTTTTTCATGAATGAAATTACTTAATATCAAAAAATAAAAATATAAAACTTCTCATTTATTTATCATAGTTATACCTCAATAATTTTATAAAAAAGTGTAAATAAATTTTAATTTGCAAGTTTATTTTTATTTTATTAATATTTAATGTTATATTAATTTATCATTTTTAATTAGTAATTGATAACATATTAATCGACAGAACAATATAGTTCTTCATTAATATTTTATTTTGTTATGTAATAATATTGATAAATAGCATATGATAAAATATTTAATTTATGTTAATATAAATGATAAATATATTATTACCTCGTAATCAAATATGATATATATATATATAAAACCTAAAATGGAAAGTCAAAGATAGTTTGACCAAAAATATATATATGTATATAGACACACACACACACACACACGCACACGCACACGCACACGCACACGCACACGCACACGCACACACATAGAGGGAAAATCCTCTTACTTCTCTCTAATTTTCCTTGGTCAAACTATCTTTGACTTTCCATTTTAGGTTAACTAACTCTTGTAATATTCCCTTGTATTCTTTGAACTTATGTTTCTTACCTTTTCTGGTATAAAAAAAGATCTACTTGCACCTTATCCTTATATTGTTCTAACACCAACTCCCCTAAGATCTATCCCTTCTTTTTACATGAATTTCCTAACCTCCCCAGCACTTCACAGCCTCCTAGTTCCCTACGACCTCTTGACCTCTCGCATTCTAAAACCCCGCAAGGAGAGCCTTACTTCGCTTCCTAACATACTTCCAGTGGAGAGCTTTTGTTTCTTGATGAATATACGACTGAAGTGAGAAGAATAGACATACCAAAATATGTATTAAGATGGAACTTAGAAAAGAACTACTACACATAATGAAAATAATGAGATTCAGGGAAAAAAGAGGCCTAACAGAGGCCGAAATCTCCTTATCATAAATTTGGAATTCATCCTTTCAACAACGTGCAAAATTTGAAAAGTAGTAGGAATTGGTGGAGCTTCAAACTGCTTACTCTAATCCAAACACATCATTTCTCGAGCATCAAGAGACTATTTCTTCTTTAGATCATGTTCTTACATCTTAGCCTGAGAATGAAAGAGCTTTCAGTACTGTAAATAACCTGATTAACCCCTCAGATTATTTCCTTCAATCTTTCAAGAAGCTTCTCTTGTTATAGTTGAAGCTCTAGTGACCTGTGCTAAGTTTCCCCTAAAAATGACCTTTGACTCCAAAACTTTGTTAAACCAAGAAAAAGACACTTTTACCTTATTTAGGAGGTCCTGAAGAAGAAGAAGAAACCACTTCCCTTTCAACCATCTTGATGTCTTTTTTGCCTTTTTGGAACCTAAGAGGTTTAAACAATCTCATTAAATAGTAAGCTCTTTTTTTATATTTTTTTCCCTTGAGAAGTCTTTTTTGCTTGATCTCTTGAAAAAAAAACTTGCTTCCTTTAAAAAATGACTTTGGTTTGTAAGTAGAAATTGATGACATCTTCCCAATCACAGCTATCACTACAATGAAAGGATAATACTAGCTTATGATCTATCTAGAATTACCATTATTAATTCCTATTACATTAATCATTATGTATATGTTTTTTTCCTCTTTGTTCATAACTAAAGGCCCATTGACCTTACAATTATCTACTCTTACAACCTAGCTTCACAATGATAATTACTATAGAAGGATATCACAAAGTTAGTTACATCAATTCAGAACCCCTAGTTAGTTGCTAGGGATTTCAACTACATTCTTTTGTTAAATGAAGCAAATGACCTTTCTCTTAGTAAACCAAAGTTCACTGACTTTAGATAATATCTTTACTTAGTGGTATTGGAGGATCTCAGATTTATAAGCAACCACCATACTTGAAGCAACAAGTAGAAAAAACTTGATAAGGGATTAGTTAATGCATGGCATTTAATTTAATAAGATGGGCCTCCTATTTAAATTCTCAAAGCTTTTGGTTGTCCAATCAAATTCAATAGCTAGATCCATGAATTTGTTACAATAGACTTTTTCAATGTCCATGTGAATAGGGAGCCAATAGAGAGCTTCAAAGAAGCAAAGAGCCTAGGTAACGAGATCTCCTATCTTGTTATCTTTTCTTTATTTGCGTGGAGGCCCTATTACCAATGAGAACATCAAATTAGCTGTTAACTTATAATACCATATCAAGTGTAAAGAACTTTAGCTCTTCAATTTAAATTTTATTGATGAAATTATCCTATTTTATGGAGATAAAAGGGACTCATTCAAAATATTACTCAACTCTTTTAATACATTCCAATCAATCTTATGACTGAGCATCAATAAAAGGAAGAGCAACTTCTTTTTCTTAGTAGGGATAGACAATCTTGAATCTTTGTTCCCACCGTATTTCAATTGGACAAATAACTTTTCAAATACTTATTGGTTGTTATATTAGCCTTAGGGCTCTAAAAATTTGTCCTTTTCAGCTTATAGGTGTATTAGTGTACATATTTCTTCTTCCTCTTAAACTAATAAGGACATTATGAGATTACTTAAGAATTAGTAGTGGAGTGGAAGTTTGAAAATCAACAACAAAGCCAAACTTAAATAGATGGAGATGTGTAAACCAAAAAAACCAAGGCATGTTAGTGCTAAAAGCTTTGAGATATATCAATAAAATGCTCCTTGCTAAGAGATCTTACAAGCCCTTTATTGCTTATGGATCATTTTAGGTTAAGTGAATCCATTCCTACTTTCTTAAAGGCAAAAGCTTTTTGATAATCACTTTAAAACCCTATTTTGTTTGGACAATGATTCAAATGTTGAAGCTGAGGGAAACTTTAGCTCCTTATATTCTCCATATCATAGGGAATGGATAATGCATATGGGTTTACTATGATGCTTAGCACCCTCTTGGTGCCCTTTATACAACCACACAAGTAGCTAACCTGATGCATCGAATTCCAGTAAGGTCCAAAGCTAGAAAATACATTTTAGGTAATTGCAAGGTGATTCCACCTTGCTTTAGAGGCTTAAATTGTCCAATCTTTAGTAACTGATTACATTGTTTTACCATAACTGCACCGTTATTACTATTTCTAGCACAGATAAGTACATGTCGTTGTCACAAGGACTAGAATTACTAGTACTAACTGTCTGTCTATTGTCTTAATGAATTATGGAAATGAAGATTGATCAAATTCAAAATTAAAACAATAAATTGAAATAAACCAACACATTTGATTAATTAGAATGATGATTAAACTAAGAAACAAGTAATGAAGATAACAATACCTAAAATTCAGATCCTCCAAGACTTCATATGCAATTAATACTTCACACATTAATTGAATCTAGACTTCAATTGACCATGAAATTCCTCACTTATACTAATATATTTCTTAAGATTATTAATAACCAAGACTAATGATTAATTTTTTTTATACTGTAAATATGTAGATCAGCTATAGCTTGCATTGGCGAGTACAAGTCAATCCTATAAAGACTAGAATTACTATTTTCAATCGTCTTTCTATAATGTAATCTAACGAATTATAGCAAAAGAGATTAATCAAATTCAAAATTGAAATAATAAATTGAAATAAATCGACACAATTAATTAATTAGAATAAAGATTAAACTAAAAAGTAGTAACGTGATAAAAACAAACACACGCAAGAGGAGGGTGAATTGTGTGTGACTTAAAATTTTTTTCATAAACTACTTTTAATTCGGATAAAGACAGGTGCCTACAAAAAATTAAAAAAAAAAGGAGCCTATCGGACGATAATAGCTTATTCAATTCAATTCTTTCGTAAGTTTTTGAGCCTAAGAGCAAAATGCATAAATTTTCAAGCTTTTTTATTCTTTCATATGTGTTATCATGCATAGTTGAATAATTATAGACTTACTTTTGTTATGCATATTGAGACCACATATGTTAAACTAAAAGCATTGAATTGATAAAGACAATTAGATTCAATAATTGTTTTGCCTATTTTTTAATAATTATCCTACCATATTTTATCCCATAGGAGTAACCAATTATGAACCTCAACCTTTTTCATTGATTATAACATCATTATTAGCCTTTACCTTTTTTTTGAAGCCTTTTTATTAATTCGAACCTTAAAAGTATTTGCAATTACCTGATTGCTTGAGATTTGAATTTTTGAAAAGGTCCAATATTTCTTTAATTGTGGTATATGAAAAAAATTGTTTCGAGCATAGAAAAAAATAAAAAAAGAAGTGTTTGAATTATGGTACCAATGAATTCATGTTATGAAGGACTTATATTGTGAAAGACTAAGTTTCTTCTAATCTTGTATGTTGTAAATTTATGTCAATATGAGCAACCCTTTGATTATCACAATCATACCTTACCTAAGCCTCATTAAAACCTTATAAAGACCTTTTGATTTCTTTTTTTTAATTTACTTATAAGTGTTGGAAATATGATAATATTGCAGACTTATGCTCAAGAGTTCTACTATCTATTGATTTGAGAGTTCTTATACTTTTCACCCTAAATACTTGAGTGTATTGAGTGAAATCTTGGAGAGGGTATAAATATTTGTTCTTTTGATTTAAAAAATATTATTGATGTGATTATTATTGATATTAACTTATGAAGTTATTTTTAGGACAACTTGATTCCAATTATATGTTAATTTGATTAATATGACATAATGATTTAGAGTATGGATGCATAGGTAGAGGTTAATAAGGAATAGATGTTTATAAGATTAATGATTTAGATTGTGATTTGCTTAATGACAACCAAAATCTTAAGTGTGTGGATGTTTGATAAATGCTCATTTGACTATAATAATTATACACCTACATTTAATGAGTTTTGCTTGATATTTTGTAGTTTTATAGTAATTTTTGTACTTAATTTGCTTCAAGTGCATATATAGGTAATAATTGCCTTCTTTGACTAAAAGGAGAAGAATGAAGATGAAATTGTAATATGGAACGAAGATTTGAAGCTTATGGTTGTGTATAGTTACTGTATAAGTCTCTGTAAGCGTGTGAAAATTGAAGAATTTTGGATCTAGTCGTGTGAAGTTACACACCTATGTATGTTGATATACACAACCATGTATGTTGCCAGTGTAAGTCCCTATGGCTATGTGAAATTGTAAATTTAGGTGTTTTTGGAGATACATGGTCACTCACACCCCATGTATATCAACCGTGTATAACCTAAAAATCCTAGTTTTTATTATAAAAGGATGTAAGTAGAGGCAAAACAAGGAGAGACAAGTTTTAAAGAAATTTTAAGTCATAAATAGCATAGAAAGGCAACAGTTCTAATCAAAGGACAAGAAAAATAGGAAGATAGGATCAATAGATCTAATAGATAGATTCATCCTATCCAAACTTGTAAGAAGATTCATTAGAAGAAAAGGGGAGATTTAAAATTATGATTTCTTTGTTGTCTAGTTTTTCTTCTGCATATCTTTTACTGATTTCGTTTTCTATGGATAGGAACTAAACTTGTTTAGTTTCTAGGTGTGATAATAATATGATTTGATCTTTTATCTAATGCAATTTTATTGATTGATTTATTGCAATTCAATTATGCATTTCATTCTTGTTATAATAAATCCAGAATATTAGAGTGTGATATGATTTCATATGGTTGAGATTAATAAATCCTCTTCTATGAATAGATTTACCATAATTGGAATGAGTTACATGTAAACCTTGAGATAAGCCGACATAAATCTTCTAGATTAGGGTCAAAGCTAATAACGAAATTTACACATTCCTAAGGATCTAAATAGAAAGATTTCTGTTAATCAACAGATGGATTAGTAGTCAAAAATCTTAAGAAAGATATTAATATAATATATGAATTTTCATAGTCTAATAAATAATAACATAATTGCATGATAAAAAGGTTAATAATTAAGGATTCTAAAGGGAAATTCATTACTTAGACACTATTATTTGATATTGATTCTTCTTAGTATTTTCTTTGTTCTGCATTTAGTAATGTTCTAATTCTTAGTTTTTTTTATTTAGTTCAAATTTTAATTAAATCCACATTCTGATTCATAGGTTAGATGATAGAAAAAGGGTCATTATTAGTACTTATAGTCTTCATGGAACCAAACCGTACTTGCCTATGCTAGCTACAACTATGCTGTGCACTTACGATATTTTTAATATTCATAAAAGCATATCAATCAGTCCCCAATGTACATAATAGAAGCACAGGAAAATAAAGAATCAATGAAAACACAAAAAATGAGAAAAGAATATTTTGGCACTTCCTTGAATAATAATTAAAAATTCTAAACTTAGTTAAGATTTTATCTAGTATTATGTCCAGTCATATGCATAAAAGAGAAAGAAAAGGTGGTAAAAGTGCAAAAGAAAATAATAAACAATAATAATAATGACATTGCAATAATAAAGTTTCGCAAAGTTAAGACTATGTTAACTATTAAAAAATAAAATAAATATTATAAAATAATAAATAATAAATAATAAAGATGAAAATAAAAGAAAAAATAAACCTTAAGAGAACATCTTAAGCTGGCTCAGTAGTTGTTAGTATGTCCGTGAGTCTAGTATGTTAGTCACATGGAGGACCATTGAATCTTGAAGCATCATATGGTTGTAGAGTCGAAGACAACATCACTGCTCTGTGTGGCGAAGGTGGTAAAAAAACCCCAACGTGTTTAGCTATTTGCATCATAACCTCCTCCATCCATTTGTTATAGGCCTTTAGTCTCACCACCCTCTCTGTCAGGTCTTGCCAGTTCACTCAAATTGTGTGTTAGACTCTCTGGATCTTCCCTTTATACTTCTCTAATAGCTCAATCTTTAGTTGGTATTGGTGTACAAGTGGTGTTGACATCCTAGGCAATCCTACACTATGTAATAAATCACAATCCTTTTGTGCTTCTGCTCCTCTCATTTGAAGCAGTGGTGAGTCCCTGTCCTTATAGCTGCTCTTGTCTATTGGGTGGTCCAGGCCTCAGCTCTTACTAATCAATAAATGTCTTTTGTTAGTCCTTGTCTCTTGCACACAATGTACATATTCTTCATTACATTCAAGTTGAGGGCAATCATATTGCCGAGCATCGTTGTTGATGGTAGTCGACTAAAGATCTCATGCTCCTTGCCAGTTGTGCTATGTAGGGTTTTATACATATCATCCCTTTCCAGTTGTGTCATATAGGGTCGTTGACTTACATAGTCAGTTATACAATCAGTATATGTCAATGTAAACATTTAAATTATGACACGGACATATAACTCTTAACACCATTGTGTGAAAATTTTTAAAAATTTCAAGGATGTAAATGACAGTGTTCAGTGACCATGTAACTCATTGGAATTGTGTAAAACATAAAGAAGTGTGATTTTTATGTACACTTAAATATTCTTAAAAACTTCAAAAATTATAATCAAATAACACACACCATAAATACAAAAAATATGCAAAATAATAAGGATGCTTAATAACTTGACACAAAACACACTAAAAATCAATGAAATCCTAATTAATCAATCAAATTAATGAAAACTATCTTAATTCTTAGGTTGCCTCTTAAGTAGCGCTTATTTAATATACTTAGTTGGATGTACCTATAAATAATCTAACATGACTTTGTTAGATTAATCTCCTCTATACAATGGTTCTTCACTTTGAAGTTACGTTTATGAGGATGACTTACCTCAATTATATTGTACAGAAATACCTTCTCCATAATAAATTATATCATCTTGATTTAAGCTTACCTCGTAACAATATTTGGTAGGACTTGTATACAATAACTTGATCTCCCTCTTGAATTCGTTGGATTGCTTGATCCTCAAGTCATGATATTTCTTCATCCTCTCTTTGTAAATTTTAGAGTTTTTGTAGGTCATTAATCACCATTATTCCAATTTGTTAACTTGCAATTTCCTCTTCTCACCTGTAAGTTAAAGATAAAAATTCATAACCTTAATGGCCTAATATGCCTTATTTTAACTCCATAAGTGAACGACATGTTTTCCCAAGGTCAAGCCTATAAGGTGTAGGGTCAATTGATGTTTTATACACAGTCTTAATAGCCTATAAAGCATCATCTAACTTAATTTAACAATCTTTCCCTTGGTGCTTTATAGTCTATTCTAGAATTCTGTTTAAGTTCCTATTAGCTACTCTAACTTAGCCATTAGTTTAAGGGTGATATAGGGAGGTAATTTTATATCTGATTCCATACTTTTTAAGTATCTTTTTGAATTTCTCATAAGAAAAAAGTGTGCCCCTATCACCCATTTAGAAATATAGTTAATAGCCACTAGGATGTATTTATTACCAATCAAAGCTAGGAATAGACCACATGAAATCAATGGCTCAAATATCAAATACCTCGTAAATAAGAATGAAATCTTAAGGTATCTCATCTTAGCAAGAGATATTATTGATCATTAGAATCTATCAAATAAAGTTACATACCTTTAGGCATCCTGAAAAATTAAAGGTCAATAAAAACTTGACTCAAGATTTTTTTTGAGTCATCCTATTCATACTATGATGCCTTCCATCAGCTCTAGTCTAACAATGTCTTAGGAACTTCCACCTCTTAAAGTATGGTGCACATATTCTTGTTATTTGGTCTCCATAAAAATGAAACAAATACGAATATTCCTAAAAATATTCCTTCAAATTATTAAATAATTTCTTCTTTTGTTAATGGAAAAGAATCTTTGATAAGATCTTAGCCACTAAATAATTTTCAATATCTACAAACTAAAGGGTTTTGGAATCATTTACTACCTCTAAATTATAAAGGAACTCTTTTGAGAATGAATCATTAATGTCCTCTTTATTCTGCTCCTCCAAATTCGGGTTTTTAAGGCAAGATAAATATTTAATTGCCAAGTTTTCAACTCCTTTCTTATTTTTAATCTCTAGATCAAATTCCTGCAATAACAAAATCCATCTAAGTAAAATATTCTTAGCATCCAACTTATTCTGCAACTATCTTAATACAGAGTGATCAGTGTAAAGAATAAGTTTAGAAAAGACTAATAATGTAAATTTATCAAACACAAAAGCCACTACTAGCAATTCTTTCTTTGTCATAGTATAATTCTCCTATGCATCTACCAAATTCTTGTTAAGTAGTAAATTAGTTGAAAATGATTATCCTTTCATTGTAGAAGTATTGCGCCTATTGTAAAATCACTTACATCATATATTAGCCTAAAAGGTAAATTCCAATCTAGTGCACCATGGTTGTGATATTCGTTAGCCTTTCCTTAAAAATGTTAAGGGCTTCTAAACACTCTTGACTAAAGTAAAAGGTATTTTTTTTCTATTTAATAACTTGGTTAAAGGCCTAAAGATTTTAGAGAAATCCTTAATAAACCTTTTGTAAAAGCCTATATGCTTTAAAAAACTTTCAACAACCTTAACTGAAGTAAGGGTGGTAGTTTCTTTATAGTTTCAGTTTTAGCTTTATCTACCTCAATACCCCTATAAAGATTTTATGGCTTAAAATTATGCTCCCTTATACCATAAAATGACATTTTTCTCAATTTGGCACTAGGGTTGTCTCCTCACACCTCTTTAATGCTATTTCTAAATAATGGAGGCATAAATCAAAATAATTGCCAAAAATAAAAAAATCATCCATGAATACCTCCATTATATCCTTGATTAGGTCATTAAATATGGCCATCACGCATCTCTAAAATGTAGTAGGTGCATTACACACCCAATGGGCATCATCCTATAAGTGAACGTACCATAAAGACGTGAACATTGTTTTGTCTAATCTTTTAAGGAAATAGGAATCTAGAAGTAGTTAGAAAGTATATCAAAGAAACAATGGTACATATGTCTAACTAGTCACTCCTACATTTGGTTTATAAAAGCCAAAGGAAAGTGGTCTTTCCAGTTAATATCATTTAGCTTCCTATAATTGATGCACACTCTTCAACCAGTGATAGTTCTTATAGGATTCGGTTTATTCTTTTCATTAGGTAACATCATTATTTCTCCCTTCTTTGGTATAACCTACACAAGACTTATCAAAGAATTATCAGAAATAGGGTAAATCATACCATCATCTAGGAGTTTAATTATCTTTAGCATTACCACTTCCTTCATGCCTAATTTAAAGTGGCTCTTTTGTTCATTCATAATAAAAAGGAAATTTCTTCAAATTTGAGTAATTGATTCACCTTCCTTTGGGGTTATACAACAGGCCTGAATTCCTCCTCCAACGAAATCTTGTGAGTGAGAAAGGAAGGTCTGATTCCTCTAATTTCAGAAACTTTTCATGCAATGAACCTATTATGGGAAGTTTTGCAAATTTTCCTTTTGATTTGCCTTTAGAATAATTATGGGAAGTTTTGAATTACTATAAAGGAATGCGTATTCTATGACATTAGGTAGCTTTCTTAATTGCAACTATAACAAGTTTTTGGTGGAGGGTTTAATCTCTTCTCTTTACTTCCACTGATCTCTTTAAACTCTTTCTTGCTACATAAGTTTATTAGCTACTAATCTTTTCTTTATGGGGTAGTCCCCACCTTCCTCCTCACCTTGAATAATAAATAGCTTTAGCACCTCTTTAGAAACAAAATCCTGCACAATATCTGAAGTTGCAAAATGACTTATATCAATAAAATAACAAGAATGATCATAATCTCACCATATCCAACTCCCCCAACAACCTTTTGTTAGATAGCAACTCCTTTAAGAATTTTATATGCTTTGGCATCTTTGAAAAATCCTTAAAAAATTTAAGTTAATGTGAAGTTGCTTAAAAAGTTCAAGGAATTTACCAAAATACTACTTTCAAATTTTTTTTACCAAACTGCTTATCCAAGCAATTTTTGTTCAACTTAACAGGGTATAGGACAGTAGGTAAGAATTCTTTGACTTTTAGAGGCTACGTCTTTAGCTTTCTCTTGGCTATTTTTGTCCTTCTCCTTCTCACCTTTGATATTGTTATCAGCTTGCACATCCTTTCCACTATTAAGGGTGACTGCCTTCTTATGTTCTTTGGGATTTGTCTTAGTGTTATTAGGTAAACCACCTCATTTTATTTTGAAAACTAGCTTTTTAAGCTAACCAATCTAATTTTCCAAGTTACGTGTAGAAGCCTTTTAATTTCTTAATAATTTTTCTATAGTTGAAATATTTCCTCTAAAGTCCAAAGAAATCTGGTTATGAGGTCTTCCAAACTTGGCTTCTTTTCTTGATGTCAGTGTTGCTAAAGTCCTAGTAGAAGGTGGTTCCTTGTTTGTCTTTGATTTTTCCAAGAGAAATTTAGGTTATTCCTCCATCCTAGATTATATGTATTTTTGTAGGGATTATTTTGAGGTTGAGGATAATTCCTTATATATTCCACATACTCGGGCTTTACATCATCTGTAATGCTTGATATTCTTGAAGTAGATGTCCTAGCCTACACGCCTCATATTGCATCACTTAGAATAACTTTAGATAGTTAATCCATCTAATTTCTTGCTCAAAGCTTTAACGTAGCCTGCCAGCACTGTAACCATATTTATGTCATATACTCTTGATGGTTTCCTAAGCTTTGTTTAATGTATTATTATTTAGTGTTCCTTTAGCTACTTCATCAATCATCTTTTGAGTTATTTAGCCAAGCCTATTGTATATGGTTTGAATTTGCATCCATAATGGAAAGCGAGAGCACTTCCTTAACATCTCCTTGAATCTCTCCCATGTTTTTAATATAAAAAGAGATGTTGTTCTTTAGTTTGGTAGTCTTAGCTAGTGGGAAGTACTTTAGAAGAAAATTCTCTACCACTTGGTTCCATCTAGCGATGGCTCCCTTCGTAAAGAATCTAGCCATTGCTTTACCTAATTCCTCAATGAAAAATGGAAATAAAATTAGTGTCATTGCATCATTAATGGCACCATTAACCTTGAATATGTCAAAAATATCTAGAAAACTGGCAATGTGGTTACTGGGGTCCTCATTTCGAAGCCCATCAAACTAGACATACTGTTGTACCATTTGAATATCAAAAATTTAATCTCAAAGTTGCTGGTGGTGATAATAATGTTGGACTTTGTCCCTGTCAAGTTTGACTTCACATAGTTAAACATGGTCCTTGATTAGTCCGTCATAGTTTATGATCCTTTAGTCTCAATCTGGCCTTTCAAGTCTTCTATATATCCATTAACTTGACTCTCTTAATAAGGTCCTTCAAAGATTTCTATGAGCCATCCTCTTAATTTCTAAATATTTGTTAACTAAGTGCAATGGATTTCCTTAAGTCATAAACTCACCTAAACAACTATAGAAATGAAAAAAAACCAAAGATTTAATAAAATATGTCAAAAAATTAAAAGTAAAAAGTAAAAACTAATAAAATGAGAAAAAATGTCTAGATTAACAAAAATTGGGTCTTCCTAATATTCTAGTCTCTGACAATGGCACAAAAACTTACTGTAGGTTTGATCTCTACTTGATAGATCTCATAGGCAAGTCAACCTATTAAACTATACTATAGTGTTGGTGAATATCAAGTGTCGATCCTATAGAGACTACTAGTACTAGTAATAACCTCTTTTCTATTATCTATCCTACAAATAGGATGATGATTTAACTAAAACTAAATTAGATTGAAGTTTAACAAATAGTAAACTAGAACATATATAACACTAAGATTAATCGATATGAATAACTAGTACCTAAGTAATGAATCCTCCTAAGATTTCATAAGTATTAGCAATTTATCATGCAATTCAACTTATAATCATTAGATTGTAGAAATTTATATCTTATGTTAATATATTTCTCAATTCTATTAATAACTAATCCTTAGTTGATGAACTAAAACATCTAGTTAAAACACCTTAGATTGTATTACCTAATTAATGAATTTCACTATTAGTTTTGATCCTAATATAGAGGATTTATGTTGATGTATCTCTAGATTTGCATGCAACTCCTTTCACTTATGGTAGATCTATTCACGCAAAATGATTTGTCAATCTCAATTATATGAAATCAAACATTGGACTAATCTCTTGGATATATTACATCAAGACTTAAAACTCATAATTAAGTTGCAACAAATTAATCAATCAAATTGAATTAAATAAAAAAACAAATCAAAATATTCATCTCAACTTACAATTCGCTGTACCTTGGCACTAAATAAACTTAACTCATAAACATAGAGACAAAACAAAAATCAAAGGTTGAGAAGAATAATTCAAAAGAAAGAATCCTTAAGCGCGTTTGTGTGTGTGTGTATATATATATATATATATATATATATATATATAACTTCGATAAAAGGTTGTTCTATATTGAATCTCTGAAGTAGTTTGTATGTTTTCCACCATCCTATGTTTATAATTATGTCAAGCTCAAGGCCAAGCTCAAATTATTGCTGCTATGTCTCCTCTTCATAATTGCCTTTTATAGTGCAAAATTAGGATTTTTTTAATAGACATAGTCAGTCATATAGTCATGTGAGTGGCCTTATACCTCAAAAACACTTCAAACTCTCAGATATACACATTCCCAAGAGCTTACACGTGTATGAGATATAGCCATATGCATTACTTACACAAGCATACCCATCTTCACATAGGCAAAATAACATTTTTGAAGCTACATACATTCACAGTGACTTACACGATTCTTGGCTCGATTGTATATATTACTTACACAAGTATGTCTCTCTAAAATGGCTACAATTCTTCCATTCTTATCTTAATTTCTCCTAGATTTCTCTCATTTTGACCCATGAAAGCAATTGAGATATAGAAACACCCTAAAAATAAATATTAAAAAAATCATAAAACCCCCAAATAACAAGCAAAACACACTAAATATGTGTATACAAACATAGTCTATTAAATGTTTATCAAACATCTTTACTTATAATTGTGCACCCTACCAATTAAAGATGTTTCTCATTACTTTTAATGCTTTTATCATAATTTAATGCATCGTTTATCACCTTAATATTTTGTCCATCAATGTTACAACCAAAACCATTCGTATGTATGGTGCCCACAGAGAATAAATTCATCTTGAAATCTAGTATACGTCAAATGTCAAACAGTATCTTAACAAATCAAACAACTAGATTCTTACCTATCACGCTCAAACAAATTTGTAAACTTTATCATCTTCCTATTAAATAATGCCAAAGTTTCTTGATGTAATATAGACCAACCCTTGTTTGATGTCATGTTATGTCATGTGATGTGAACATCTTATATCCACAATCCTTGAATTATAAAGTTAACTAGCTACCCCTACTCTACACTAAATTAATAGATCTTAATGAATCATTAGCATCTTTTCATCATCATGTCTCTTCTTGTTTAGATAGTCCTTTTGATATATTTAGTTTTCTTGCACTTTTAGAATCAAACTATCTTTTTATGTACCCTTAAATTTATATCTAGAAATGCTTCTAGATGAGTCATCCTTACTATGCTTTCTCCCACAATCTTGGATTCCTTTGACATATAACCCTTCATTTTAAAGTTTTCACCTGTTCTTAGTCTCTATCGATTATGTATCAGATGTTGTCTTTCATACCAACAATCTCTTTACCCAACATAGGCATGGTCACGAAATGTTAGTAGGATAAAGGTAATAAGATGGAGGTAGAGTGTAAAATAAAACCATTACTTTCGTTCTATGTCCTCATCTAAGATAGTCACATCAATCCTCAGCAGATTATTGAATTTTTTGTTTAATACATTGATAGGTTGCTCTAAATATGTTCCCTCATACATTTTTAGCATGTATTAGTTTTTGCTACATGTATAACTTGTTTAAGAGAGACTTCAACATGCAACTCTCCAACTTCTTTTATAACTTCATAAGAGATGCAATTTCCATAATGCAGTACATGGCCTCATTTGTCAGTCAAAGTTGTATAGTTTTAGTTATTCATGTTTGTAACTCTTTTCAGTTGAACGCATCCATATATTCCAACTTATTCTCACACAACCCCTTTAACATACCTTGTTATGCAAACAAATCATTCACTCGTTATTGTGTCAATCTAAAATTCCTAGTTTTACTAAACTTATCCACTTTACAACTGAAATCATTGTTGCCTCAACTATGTCTTGATATCACTTGTTGAAAAACAAGTTATAGCAAGAATATTAATTGCATAAAAGGAAAAACAAGAATATAAGAAGTTTTTAAGTTTATCCAATTAAGTACTTTATATCCTCATGGTATGGATGTTTATAAACTCTATTTGTTACAATCCTAGGTAACTTGTTTTTCACCACTCACCGCTCAATCTAACATAAACATGATTATAATAAGTCTTAGAAATCTACCAAAAACATACTTTAGATAAGATTACTCGTTATGGACATAGTCTAGGACATGTTTGTTGTCTCACTACTTCTTTGTAAACAATGAAACGGAATCAAACACGCACATATTTCAAGTTGTGAATTTCACAATTTCTCTTCATGCATGAACACATGTTTAGACACGTTTTTCATGTTACATCTTTCTTTGGAAAAGTTTCCACCGCACTATTATGCTCATCATCTGGTCTATATTTTTTCTTTATATTTTAAAGAAAAATAAGTCTTAATATGCGACTCATGTGTCAGACTGTATATTATACAATATTTACTTAAAAATCTCTAATGAACGCAAACTTTAATATTATGCACTTTTATTTTGAATCGTATATAAATTAAAATTTTTATGTATCATAGTTTGTTTATTAAAGGATCACGTCACCACTCTCTGAACGTGTTTTGTGATAAGTGATGAGGACAGTGACATTGATTTTAATTTAAAAACTATGTCTAAAGTTATTTGTGGCTATTATTTATTTGTTTGGCATCAATTGTTGGCTAGTGGTCAGCTAAAAAATTATTGGTCTACTTTTGCTAAATGACATTTGTGAGTTACGTGACCTTCATTATTTAGCTAGCCAATGAAATGATTTGGAGTGGAAAGCCTTACTCAAAGTTGACCTATTCGTAGCAAGGACACTTCTATACTCTCTTGAACAATCATTTATACTGACATTACAAGAAATGAGTTGTCAATGTCAATCCAACACCCATCCTCTACTTTTTTTTGCATCGACATTTTAAAGACGTTACTTGAGTTCAGCTTCAAACAATCACTCAAATACCTGAACAAATAGTAATATTTATGACTTAAATCAAACATAAATAAAGTATTTTAAATATTCTCCATTAAAAATTATTATGAATGTTTTAACAGGATCGACATAAGACATGCCTTACTAAATGGACATCTTCATTTTTTTTCAATTTCTATTTTTAAGTTGAAAAAGTATTTTAAACTCATAAACACACTTAGGTAACCTATCATATATAATGTTTAAATTAATAGTATACATTCATGTTTTCTGAAGTCTATTTCCACTGAGTATGGTTTAAAATTTAAATAAAGCCTTACCCAATTATACACTTGCATTTTCGTTAAGTAGGAAAGAGAGAGAGAGAGAGAGAGAGAGAGGTAATTCCACCACTGCCAGAATCTGGATTTCCATTATCATATTGGCTTTCTCAGGTCACTCTCTGTTCTCTATTTCTCTTTGCATTTGGATATTCTCTTGTTTTATTAAAGTTTTATTTTTTATTTTATTTGTAAAAAAAAAGAGCAAAGGAGGAACATTTAGCTGACTATGTTAGATTGGAAAATTGTCCAGTTTGATTGGTGTTGTAAATTAGTGGAAGAACGTTGGTTTATGATTGCTTCTATGTTTGTAGTCACTGGTTGGGTTTGAAGTTAGCTTTTAGATCTTAAATGCATTATTATATGTTATCATCTGTGTCGGGACCCGATCCGAAAACCGGATCCCAACTGACGAAAAACGGAAGAACATCGTAAGAAAAATTCCGAATCGAATGTGAATCGAAATAATCAAACTGAAACAAACACCGACATCCGTTTTGAACATGAAGCATAGCAAACTCATCGCGTTGGAAACCTTACGACATTTCA
>JAOSBO010000008.1:22047246-22063504 GCA_027563915.1 Erythroxylum rotundifolium
TATCATAATTATGATATCTTTATAATTTTAATTGCATAGTAATTATTCCAGAGATTTTATTTTTAGTATTAAAACATAAAATATAGTTAAAAAAATAAAGATAAAGAATGTCTTTATTAGTTAAAATAATAATGGCATACATAAAATTCCCACTAATAGATTAGCCGTAAGATATAAACTAACAATTTCCCATTTCAACTAAAGTCAATCGCTTAAGTATCTAATACCTTATCCATTTATATGTCAATCATATATCTTATAATACAATAGCTTAGTGAGAGAATTAGTAAGATTCTCTTCAATAGGAAGTTGCTATAATGCTACATCTTTCTGCTCCACTATCTCCCTGATCAAGTGAAATTTCCTGAGTACATATTTAGATCATTAATGAGACCTTGGATCCTTTGCCTGTGTAATGACACCATTGTTGTCACAGTATAATACTATTGGCTTACTAATGTTAAGAACCACTCCAAGTTCGGTGATTAACTTATTGATCTAAATTGCTTCATTTGTTGCCTCTGACACTGAAATTTATTTTAGCTTGATCATAAAATGTACAATGGTTGTTTATTTGGAACTTTTACTATTCTAAGTGAAGATATACTGTGACTGTGATTTGACATCAATTGAATCTAACTAAAAACTAGTATATGAATGCCCCTAAACTCTCAATTCAACTCCTCCATAAACTAGGAAAACATATTTAGTTATTCTCAAGTACGTTAAGAAGTTTTTTACAAATGTACATTGACCCTCACTAGGATTTGCTTAAAACCTACTCGTTATACTCACATAATAAAAGACATCTTCTCTGATACATGACATTGCACACATGATTGATCCAATTGTCAAAGTATATGGAACACAATTCATTTTATTAATCTCTTTTTGTGTCTTAGGACATATACTTTATAAGAGAGAAATCCTATATGACATAGGTAAGAATCCTCCTTGGAATTCTCCATTTTAAACCTTTTTACCATTTTATCTATATATGTGAATTGAGATAATCTAAGTAACCTCTTTTATCTATCTTTATAGATCTTTATTCCCTAAATATATATTAATTCTCATATATTCTTTATAAAGAAGTTTTTTGATAACCAAATTTTTATAAATTGGAGCATTGGCATGTGGTTCCTAATCAGTAATATCTCATCCACATATAGTACCAAGAAGGCGATTGCACTCCTACCTACCTTCTAATAAACCCATGGTTTATCCATATTTTTTTATAAAATCAAGCTTTTTGATTGTCTTGTTAAAACAAATGTTCTAACACCATTATGCTTACTTAAGTCCATAAATAGACTTTTGCAACATGCATACTTGATTAATAACTCTCTTGGATTCAAAACTCTTATGTTATGTCATGTATGCATCCTTCAACATATTCCCATTAAGAAATGTTGTTTTGATATCCATTGTCTAAATTTCATAATCATGATAAGTGACCATAGCCAATAAGATCCTTATGTATTTTTGTATGGCTATTGGTGAAAAGATTTCGTTAAAATAAACTCCTTGTTTTTATTTGTAACCTTTAGTCTCTACCCTTACTTTTTACATTTATACATTACTATTTATACTCATATTTCTCTTAGAAACCTACTTGCATCTTATGGGTTCAATACCATTAGGAGCATCCACCAAAGTCCATACTTGGTTAGTGTACATAGATTCTATTTTAGATCTTATGACTTCATTCCATTTTAAAGAATTAATGGGAGACATTGCTTCTTTAAAAGTAATAGGCTCATCATTTACGAACAAGACATCATCTTTTTTGTTTTCATTATGTAGATCCAATCCAGTGAGTAGACAACGTATTTTACTAGTGCATTGCAAACTACGTGTCTCTTAAACCCTCTATTGTCATCAAATTGAGGTTCATATTCCATCTGGATGTGAATTTATGAATTTCTTTAAGTTATACCTCACTCCTATTAGTTTCCATGAGAATAAATTCTCTTTCTAAAAATATAGCATGTCTTGAGACAAACATCTTTCGCTTAAGAGGATGGTAAAATTAATATATGAATTTTTTTTCAAATATGCCATAAATTTGCACATATTTGACTTTACTTAAGGCTTATATGATGTTGCATGCTTTACATAAGTATCATATTAACAAATATTTAGGTATCACATGTTTGTTCTAATACCATTCTATATCTCATATGGAGTCTTGTTAATCAATTTGGATGCAACTCCATTCAGAAGGTAAGCAACAATTTTAAGGGCATATCTCTAAAAGGAGATAAGAAGTCTGGATGACTCATCATTAAATGTATCATATCTAACAAAGTATGATTTCTCCTCCCAAAAAATCTAATATATTGTGGAGTTCTAAGAGTAGTCCATTATGAGAGAATCCCATTCTATTTTAAGTACCGAGCAATTCATGATCTAAGTATTCACCGCCTCGATCATATATAAGTGTTTTAATTCTCTTACCAATTTATTTCTCAACCTCAAGTTTAAATTCTTTAAACTTTTCAAATGATTCAAAATTTTTTTATCAAGTACACATAACCATATCTAGAATGATCACATGTTACCATAATAAAAATAAGAATCCACCTTTAGCACAAGTAGACATAAGGCCATATACATTTGAATGTATAAGATCTAGTAACTAACTGATACGTTCTCCTTTTCCACTAAAGGGTATTTTAGTCATTTTTCTAATAAACATGATTCACAAATATTATATGATTCATTATCAAAAGGATCCAAGCATCCTTCTTTATGTAATTTTATGATTCTAGTTTTGTTAATATGACTTAACCTACAATGCCATAAATGAGACAAATTTTGGTCTCTTAACTTTCTTTTCATGCTATTTATGTTAAGGATTAGCCTTTCGAGGTTTAATTCATACAATCATTTGTAAGTAATCTATATCGAAAATAAACATCATCTTTATAAAAAGAACAACTTTATTTTTAATAATAAAGACAAATCCATTCAAATCTGAATAAGAAATCTAAATGATGTTTCTAATAATAACTAGAATATAATAACAATTACCTAGTTCTAGTTCACAACCAAAAAGCAAAGTTACACCACTTGTTCCTATAGTTAATGTAGCAACTCTTGCTCTATTACCAACCTGTATGTCCACTCTGCCTTTCCTCAATAATCTACTCCTTATTAATATATGTATGTTATTACAATATGAGAACGACACCCAATATCTAATACTCAAGAATGTAGAACATAAGTAGAAAGATTGATCTCAATCATAAAAATACCTGAAGAAGCAGCTTTCCCATACTTCTTATCCTTTTGGCTAACAAGATAAGTTTTGCAATTCCTTTTCCAATGTCGATTGTCTCTATAATGAAAACATGTGCCCTTGTAATTGATATTCTTCTTACCACCACCTTTGGGCTTTACTACTTAGTAAAAGCCTTATGTTTCTTTTATTATTTTTTAGAGCCCTTTTTCTTGCTTTTAGAAGAATTAATGATAGAAACTGAATTAAGATTCTTCTTAAGGAACCCTACTACAATCTTGAGCATATTCAATGGTTTATGTAATGACACATCCTTTTAGTTTATGTGCAAGTTCATAAAAAATTGTGAAAAGCTTAAACTAAGAGATTATAGCAACGTATCAATGATTAACTCATGGTCTATGCAAAACTTGATTAGTCTAATTTTTAATATATTCAATCATCTTTAGCATGTTTAGCTCCATTGAAGCTCCTGTTAGGTTCTAATCATGCATCTCATACATAATATATATCAAATACACACAGCAGAAATAAAACAGAACCTCAAAAATCATATCTACTCATGCATATAGATATAGAAGAAACAAAAATGAAATGTAAGATGTTTACATACCTTTATGACGATCTCCTTCGTTCTTTAATCTTCTTCTCGTTGGGTTTTCGTAAACCACAACAATCAACGTAGATTTTCTACAATGAAAGTCTACACAAAGATAGAAGGATGAAACCTCACTAAGAGATGACTAGAATTCTTTCTTTGTGCTAGCAAAGACAAGAACTCTTGAGAGAGTTGGAGAGAACAAGTGTGTGTAAGAAAAAAGAACCTTTCCTTTTTTTTTGTCTTACCCAAGATGCATGAAAATCATCTCAATTTTCTGCACCATTTGGCCTTCCATAACTCCCATCACTAATGGAAAGTTATAAGAAGTTAATGGTCATGAATAGTATGCATTAATGGAAGTTATGGGAAGTTAATGACCATAAATAGCATGCATTAATGGAAGCCAACAACACTTGTTTCTAATCCATTCCATGCAACTTTTTCTACCACGATCACATCGCAATCCAAGCTCGAAACACTCTCTCATATCTTGAATCACCATTTAAGACCATTTAACTCATCCTTCGAATCTCCTATATGTGTGACCCATTGGGTTCCCACTTGAATTAACATTTAATTCAAGTAAGTCAAGAATGGTATCTAGCAATATGTCATGACCCCCAATTAACTAGAAAGTCAGTGGTTTGACTACGAACCCTTGCATACGCAATGTTACCATGCAATTTATCCTTTCACCATTTATACCCACTTGGTTCAGAGTATGGTCAAAGTGTCAACTCCCACTAAACTGACTATGTCACATCTAGTCTAAGTGTCATTAGATCTTGTCTTAAGGATCTCAACACTCTATGTATCATTGATGACTCTCTTCATGACACATATTTGCTCATGCCAGAGACTCCCTAGTAATGACCCCGACAAGAGGCCGTGGGTATCATCTCCTTCTATCAGGAGTAGTGAATTCTTTATTAGCTACTCAATTACCTTCGAATACCTCAAGTTGTACCCAATCACCTCCTTATGAATAACCCCTAAAAGGCACTGATGAAAGGTGTCAAAACACAGGATCAATATCTGAGATATCTTTGAGCACCTCAAGTTAAACGATACTTGCACCATTTCTATGATGAGACTATCATTGACATTGGAATAGAATTTCTATATGATTGTCTCAGATTAGGTCAATCCAATGTACTTACTACTCTTAGTAAGCTTCCATATGTTAACTCTAAACAACTCATGTCTACAACTTATGAGATCTACTGCTAGATCTAATCAAGGAGTATAACATGCGCTAGTCTATTCGAATTAATGATATCCTATATCATTAATCCTATGACTAGGGAAAGTTTAGATACCAACATAATTGTATATGATAGGAATCTTATTATCATGATCTCATCATGATTTCCTCTATGCTATGTTTTGTATCAAGGACTTCATTGAATAAAATTAAGATCAACATCAAATCCATAAACATATGAACATTGAAATAATGAAAAATGTCTTTATCAATCATAAAATGATTTGTACAATAAGTACTAAAGGTGATTGCCTTTAGAGTACTTCTCTAACTAACTCCCACTTGCACTACTAAACTCAATCGCCTTGATATCTAATACCATAAGATGTACATGTGACACAAAACTCTTTTGGAAAATAGGTTGAGTCAATGGATCAACTATATTCTGATCAGAGGGAACTCTCTTTATTAGGACATCATTTCTATCAATGATCTCTCTAATCAAATGGTAGTGCCTGAGTACATGTTTGGACTTCTTATGAGACCTTGGTTCCTTCGCCTACACTATAGTCCTGTTGTTGTCACAATACAACTATATTGAGTTAGCAATGCTTGGAAGCACACCAAGTTCCATGATGAACTTCTTGATCCAAACTGCTTCCTTTGTCATTTTTGAAGCCGCAATGTACTCTACCTTTGTCATCGAATCAATAGTCGTCTCTTGTTTGGAACTTTTCCAACTAACTGCATCACTATTCAGTGTGAATACATATCCAGAATGGGATCTGGAGTCATCCCTATCGGATTGGAAGCTAGCATCAGTATACCTGCTTGGTACAAGATCACCTTCTCCATATACTAAGAATACATCTTTAGTTCTTCTCAAGTATTTAAGGATATTCTTGACAGCCACCTACTGACCCTCATCAGGGTCCGATTGGTATCTATTGGTAACACTTAGAGCGTACAATACATCAGGTCTAGTATATAACATAGCATTCATGATTGATCCTATATCTGAAGCATAAGGAATCAAACTTATGCGAGTCCTATCATCTTATGTCTTTGGACACATAGATTTAGAGAGTGTAATAGATTTAGAGAGTTTAATCCTATGTACCATAGGAAGATAAACTCTCTTAGACTGCTCCATGCTAAACTTCTTTAGAATCTTGTCTATGTATGTAGACTGCGAAAGACTAAGCAACCTCTTAGATCTATCTCTATAAATCCTTATCCCCAAAATATAAGTTGCTTCTCCAAGGTCTTTCATAGAGAAGTTCTTGTCTAACCAAAATTTTACTGATTGCAAAGCTGAGACATTGTTTCCTATTAACAATATGTCATCTACATACAGTACAAGGAACACGATTCCACTCCTAATAACTTTCTTATACACACACAACTCATCCGAATTTTGTGAGAAACCAAACTCTTTGATTGTCTTATTAAATTAGATATTCCAACTCCTGGATGTTTGCTTCAATCCATAAATGGATTTTTGAAGCTTGCATACCTATTCTCCATTTATAGATATGAAACCATCAGGTTGTGTCATATACACATCTTTGGTTAGGTTTCCATTAAAGAAAACCATCTTCACATCCTTTTGTCATATTTCATAATCATAATGAGTGACAATGGCTAGGAGTATCATAATGAATTTAAACATAATTATTGGGCTAAATGTTTTGTCATAGTCAACGCCTTGCCTTTGACGATAACCTTTAGCTACAAGCCTAGCTTTATGAGTAACTACATTACCTACCATGTCAGTTTTCTTCTTGAAAACCCATTTGCACCTGACAAGTTTTATCCCTATAGGTAGATTAACTAAAGTTCATACTTAGTTTTCATACATGGAATCCATTTTGGATTTCAAGCTTGAAGCCATTTTTCATATTCTGAACTCTTCAGAATCTCTTCATAGGTAGTAGGCTCATCATCTTTTATGAGTAATATGTCGTTAAGTTTACTTATGAGAGATAAGAAATCTATGTCCTTTGGGAACATGACGTATCCTACACGACCTACGAACTTCTTATATGTCAGAAGGTTGAACTATTTTTCATCGTCATGAACAATAGTATTGGGTTTTGGCAGTTGACCTATGTCTATTTAAGCACTTTGAACTTCCACAAGTTCATTTTTGCTCCCCTTGTCTTCCTTAGAAGAAACTCTTTCTCTAAAAAGACAACATGTTTTGGAACAAACACCTTTTGTTCCGAAACATGGTAAAATTGATATCCTACAGTTTCCCAATGATATCCTACAAATAGACACTTTTCATATTTAACTTCAAGCTTATTTGATTGAATCCGCTTTACATAAGCAGGACAACTCCCAACTTTCATATGAGAAAGATATGGTTTATTGTTAGTCCAAATCTCTTATGGAGTAACATCAACTGACTTGGATGAGACTTTATTTAATACCTAAACAGAATTTTCGAGTGCATACCCCTAAAAGGATTTTGGTAAATTCGCTAAACCTATCCTAGACCTGACTATGTCGAACAAGGTTTAGTTTCCCCTCTCAGCCACACCATTGTGTTGTGGTGTGTAAGGTAGAGTCCACTAGGACAATATTCCATTATCCCTGAGATAATCCAAAAACTCTTGGCTTAAGTATCCACCATCTTGATCCGATCGAAGTGATTTAATACTTCTCCCAAGTTGTTTGGCAACTTCATTTTTGAATTCTTTGAACCTTTCAAAGGCTTCAGACTTATATCTTATAAGATAGACATACCCATATCGAGAATGATCATTGATGAAAGGAATTAAGTATATGAAACCATCTTTGGCATGTATGGAAATCAGACCACATACATCAGTATGTATTAAATCCAAAAGTCCACTAGTTCATTCACCCTTTCCCTTAAAGGGTAACTTGGTCATCTTACCTAATAAGTAAGATTCGTATGTGTCATATGATTCAAAATCAAATGATCCTAAACTACCACACTTGTGTAGTTTAGACACTCGTCTCTCAATTATATGGCCAAGGCGACAATGCCATAAGTAAGACAATTTCATATTATCTCGTTTTATTCTTTTGTTATTATTGATATTTAGAATCGGATTAGACATATCCAATATGTAATACCATTGCACAATATACTAAAAAATATAGCATTCCATTTAAATAAATTGAACAACCATTATTATTGAAATTTAATTGGAATCCAGCTTTATTAAGACTAGAAATAGACATTACATTTTTAGTCAAAGCAAGTACATAGACAGTTGTCCAATACTAGTACAAGCCCACTAGGGCGTGTCAATATATATGTGCTTACTGCTAATGCAGTAACTCTTGCTCCATTGCCCACTCACAAGTCTAACTCTCCCTTGTTGAGTTGTCTATTGTTCCTGAGGCCCTTCATGTTAATACAAATGTGTGAGTTGATAAGTGTGATTTGCATCATATTTTAGGGCTTAGTTTGTCATGTAATTGAGTGTTAATTTAATTGTTTAGTATGTGTTTAGTTTAAAATTGTGTTGGTTTGTTAATTAATTGTGTTCAAGTGTTTTTTATGGGTTAGTTAAGTCTTTGAGCTTAAATATTATGTTTTTGAGGTACTTTGATGTGTTTGTTAGTATTTTAGGGTCAACATCGAAGAACGGAGAATTTTAAGAGACATTCGGGCCGAAACAACTACCTACGATCGTGACAAAAATATTGTTACTAGCCCATAATCGCGACAAAAGACTATGACACAGCCCATGATCGTGGCCTGATTGACACGATCGTGACAGAAAACCTAGATCTAGCCCACGATAGTGGCATGCAAGGCCACGAGCATGGCCTACTTCGGGCATACATGAAAACAAGTAAAAATGTCAAGTTTTGAGGGAATTTTTTGAACTTTTCGACCCTCGACCTTAGAGCTACCAATGTATTTAAAGAACAAGAAGAATATAGAGGAGAAAGCTTTTGCATCAGCCTTAAATTTAGAAACCCTAAAGAGTTCACCGAGAGATTGAGAAAGAGAAGAAGGAAGAGAGATGTGGAGAAGACGCCTATGCGAAGTACTTCCTGAAACAGGAGGTTTCCCGCTATTGCTACCTCTGTCATCCGTTCCAATCATTTTTTCGGTTTAGTTTCAATTTTATTGATGTATAGAATTGGGATAGCCATTAAGAATAGGATTATTGAATGTTGAGAATTGTCTAAACTCACATTTGGGTTATTTTTTCTTTGATATTAATGAAATTTGATTGTTGTGTTTTTATTGGATTACTTGTGATTTAAATTTTGCACTTTCATAATTCAGTGATAAACTGAGAGGGCAAATTGAGTACAAATAATTAAATTGGGCTAACAAGAGTTAGGTAATTTAATAGAGCAATAATTAAATCAAATCGGTAAATTTGTGTGAAAAGAGATCTTATATAGGTTTTTGGTAGTTTTTTGGACAATTTCATATCTAATTTAGGTTTTGGATAGATCTTTAATCGAGAGATTGAAATTCCCATAATCTGATTAGGGATTATAAATTAAGGTTATTAGTTATAACTTAAGAGAGAGTAACCAACCATAGGATTGTCTATAATCGGTAATCTAGTAATTCATAATTGGTTAGATTTTCATTAAAGTTAGATAAAATTCTCCTTTCTCTCAATTAGTAGTTTTTAGGTTGATTCTTGATTTAGTGTTGCATCTGCTACTTTGTTTATATTTTTGAATTTGATTATTGGAATTGATTGCGTGATTGAAATAATTTCTTGTTTTAGTTTTGTTCATTTTGAATTATTGTGAATTGTTTGGGCCTTATATTTTAGGATTAGAATAACCATCCTTATATGATCGACACCTTAGGTACTACACGAATGACCTGTGCACTTGCAAAATATCAAGGTTTATTATTAAAACTTTTTTATACCAGAAACCTGCGATCAAGTTTTTGGCGCCGTTACCGGGGAGGTGATTAGTTTAGTTTTATAGTTTAAGGTGTTTGGTTAGTTTTCCTTTTTTTTTCTTTCATTTTTAATTCTGAAATCATGCTCTTGTATGAACATAAGGGTTATGAGAGGTTGGAGTTGTGCGGCTGAAACTGTGGATTTAGACATCACTTGACTAGAATGAACTAATAGGAAAGCTCGGTGAGAAGTAGAAGAAATTGAGAAATCAACAATGGACGAGGAATTTCAATAGAATATGGACCACGAAGTGAACCAAGGACATTAACAATGGACCCTTATGGACTTTATGAGACCATGGTTCAATGTGCTGAATCAAGGAGTAGCTAAACTGTTTGTTCAAGCAGCGTCATTTGAGATAAAACCAACCCTTTTAAACATGCTTCAATAGAATGTGTAGTTTTATGGATTGACAAGTGAAGATCCCAACGTGTTGGGTTTGCCATGGATGCATGCATCATATGTAGCGAAAGTGTCGGAATCTAGATTTTGACACCATGACAACCTGAACAGCATATAATCAAACATGCATGCATGAATATGTAAAGAACATGAAATATAAAACATTTTACCTTTTGTTTCTCCTCCTTTATTGTTTCTTCTCCTTGTTTGGGTTGTTGCAAACACTAAGCCCTTCCTTGATTACCCAAGAACACACAAAGAAGATGAAAAAATAATGTATAAGGGTGATTTGAGCACCAAACTTGACTAGTTATAGTAGATGCTCAAAATGATAAAAGAAAGATTAAGACTCTTGTTGCATGCACCTTGATTCATTCAACAATTGCATAAATTACAAGAATAAGACTCTTCACACCTCTCTCTCACTCTAGAACTCTTCTAGAGCCCTTATGCTCTCACTTGAGTGTGTAAGAAGTGGTGAGACCTTATATCCATAAGTGAAGAAGACACTTATGTACTCATTCGTGCCCTCTGTCATGATCGTGACCTAGTTAAAAAATAGGCTCACCTTTGGCCGTAATTGTGGCTCGCCATACACATTTTATTTTTCACCTGATCGTTTATGCGTGTGAACCTTAGGTTTTTGGTCATTTTAGGCACTTAAATCAACTCTTAATTTAAGCAAATCATGAAGGGTTTCATGATGCCAATTTGCTATGATATAAGTGGATTAACATACTAACTCTTCGATAATTAACTATCCAACTTATGAACCTTTCCATAGACAATTACCGTGCAATTCATCCTTTCACCATACTATACCCCACTTGGTTCGGAGTATGGGTTATGTGTCAACTCCCATTAGACTGACTGCATCACATCTAGTCTAAGCGATGTTAGTTCTTGTCCTGAGATCTCATTAATCTATGTGTTATTGAAAACTCTCTTTATGACACATAACGACTTTGGCCAGAGACTCCTGAGTAATGACCCCGATAAGAGGCCATGGGTATCCTTTCCTTCTATTAGGAGTGGTGAATCCTCTATTAGCTACCCATTTATCTTCGAATACCAGTAGTTGTGCTCAATCACCACCCTAAGAGCAACCTCATTTTAAGGTAACAAGGAATGATGTCAAAGCACAGGATTAGTATCTAAGATATCCTTGAGTACCTCAAGTATAAGGATATTTGCACCATTGCTATGATGAGATTGATCATTGACATTTGATTGATAACCATATGATAATCTCATAGTGGGTCATCCGATGTACTTACTACTCTTAGTAAGCATCCACATGTTAACTCTAAACATCTCATTCTTACAGTTTGTGAGATCTACCACTTGATCAAATCAAGGAGTATAACATGTGCTAGTCTGTCTGGATTAATAATGCCTTGTCTTATTAATCCTACAACTAGGGATTATTTAGATACTAACATAATTGAACACGATAGGAATCTTATTATCATGATTTCATCATGATTTCCTTTATGATATATTTTATATCATGGACTTTGTTAATTCAATTTAAGATCAATATCAATTCGTATATAAACGAATATCAAACTAATGAAAAAATGCCTTTCGTCTTATTAATCAAAACAAAGTTAGTACAAAAGTATTAAAGATGATTGCCTTTCGAGCATTACTCTAACACAACGCATATATAGTGAACTTTCTTGAAATCTGTGATGCCTTTCAGTATCATCAGATGTCTGAAATTGTTGTCACAATTTAGCTTTTCTCCTTCACCCGTAGAGATAGAGCAAAGACTTGGTATCATTCACTTAACCTAGCCAATGTTAGTATGTGTGATCGACTAGTTTGTGCCTTTTTAGATAAGTGTTTCCTTTTGACTAAAACCACCAAGATCATTAAGAAAATTACTAATTTCTAGCAAGGTGATGGGGAATCGATCTACGAAGCATAGGAGAGATACAAGGATTTGTAATGGAAGTGCCCACAGCATAACTTACCCAAGGTATTTTGGTTACAAACATTTTATAATAGAGTAAACCCCACCTACGAGAGGTACGATTGATGCAGCTTCAGGAGGTCCATTGATGAGGAAGATAGTTGAAAAGGTAGAAGAGCTGATGAAGGAGATGGCGAGCAATAGCTACCTTTGGACGAATAAACGGGGGAGGCAACCTGATACCTTCAAAGAACAAAAAGGAATCATGGTTGTCAATCAAATGAATGAAATGTAAGCAAAATTTGATAACTTGATGTGACAACTCAATAGCATGAAGGCTTCATCTTCAGCTTCTGTGAAAGCTGTACAACTAAAGTGTGAACTCTGTGGACAAATGGACCATGATACTGTGGACTATTACTTGATGAAGGACGGTGATCAGAAGCAAGTAAACTATATGGGAGCACAATATGGACGAGGAGGGGGCAACATTCCTTACTCTAACACCTATAACCCTGGGTGGAAGAATCATCCTAACTTATCTTAGATGAACAATGTTGGAGGATAATTCAGACCACAAGGATAAGCAAGCTTCCAACGGGACAATCCAAGTTTGATGGAATCTAAGTCGGACAAGATCATGGATAAAATTGGAGGCATGGAGGATGCACACAGGAGGCTTGAAAGCAGATTCAACCAAGTAATAAAGAACCACGCCTCATCAATATACAACTTGGAAGTCCAAGTAGGTCAATTGGTAGAGGCAATATCTACTCGAAATGTGAGAAACCTTCCAAGCAATGTCGAGTCTAATATAAAAGAAAGAATCGTGGCCATTATTTAGACCTAGGATAAGGAACCCGAATAGGTGAAGAAAGAAGGAGATAAAGGAGAAGGTCAAGTAATTAAGGAATTCCTTCAAGTGAGCTTGTAATTAAGCCAATTAGGGCAACTTGACCTGGAATTCCACACCCTATTTTTACTCAGTGGAAGTTATTTTCAAATAGGACAGCGGGGAATTTGAAGGAGGTTGAATCAAACAAGGTTGAGGAAGTAATGGAACAACTAAAAACGAAGCTCACACTCAAGGAATCTGTTAAGAAGAAGGTTAAAGAGCACATATCAGAAGAACACCCTAGCATAGCACGAAAGAAAGAGGATCTAGGGAATTTTTATATTCCTTACAATATCAATAGAGTCATCATAAACAAGGCATTCACAGATTTGGGAGCAAGTATCAACATGACACCCTATACCTTTAGTCAAAAGTTGGGGTTAAGAGAGTTAGTGCCCACAAAGATGTTAGTAAGGACAGTTGACAGAACTACTATTACGGTTGTGCACGTAGAAGTTGATAAATTTACCTTTCCGACAAACTTCTATATATTGGACATTGGGGAAGATGTGGAAACCTCTATGGTTCTTGGACAACTGTTCCTAGCCATTGCTCGTTCAATCATTGATATTGATGGGGGTGAACTAACTCTCAGAAAGGAGAAAATAATCTTCAAAGTGTCAAAGAAAGACTACAATTCTCCTTTACCTCCAACTAATATCAAAGAAATCGAACCTTGAGGAGAATGAGAAGATATCGAGGATCCTGGGAAAGCATTCAAAAAGAAGCAATCACGTAGAAGAAGGTGAGGAAAGAAGAATCACAAGGAAGGTGAAATTCGTAGCATAGTAGCTCAGGTGCAAATTTTGAGATCAATGACTGCAATACCATTGCACTAATCATTTGAACCACTATGAGCCTTGAAGAACGTCAAGCTACCAACGTTAAAAGAAGTGGTGTATGGGAGGCAACCTGTGGAATTTTATTTCCATTGATTGTTTTTTGTTAGAAAGTTTGAATTATATAGTTAAGATTATTTTATTTCCAAATAAAATTGGGAAGAAGTTGGATGATCAATCAAGTAAGCAAAGAGAGGTGAAAGGACCATAAAAGAATTGAGAAGTGATTTCGAAAAAAATTGTGAAAAGAACAAAAGAAGAAAAAAAGAAAAATTGGTGGAAAACTGCAGGCCACAATTGTGGCCATTGACTAGGTAGAAAAGGGAAACATGCATTTTAAAATTTTTTAAAATCATTTTACCTTATAACCACCTTTATATTCAATTCTAACTTCACTTTTTTATTCACTTTCACTTTTACTTTATCTCTCTAGATTTGAACGTACAAACGCTCTCACAACTCTCTACAAAAATTTCAAACTTCCAAATTTCTTCCAAACTCTACTTATTCACAAGAAAATATGCTGCGTATTAAACAATCAACCAGACAAAAGCAATCATCGAGATGAAAACAAGATATGGGATGAGGAAGATGGAATAAAGCAGCAGATTTTGGAGCACCCTTCCCTATCTATACAAAGGAGGAAGGTATTCATTTTCAATCTTTAAATGCTAGATAAATTGTAGCCCCTAAATATTTTGATTTTGATACACTCGATAGGTTAGAACTGCGTGATAGGGTTGAGAATTTAGTTGAAAGAATTAAGTGGCACAAATTCATACATTTCCAATTTCCTATCTACCAGGAGCTCACTTTGGAAAATTTCACTTTCCTTTCCTATAAACCTACGAACCTTAACGAAATATGGTTTAGGTTGTGGGGACGAGCTTATGAATTGAACATAGAAATCATATGTGATATGTGTGGGTTCCCCGAATTCTTCATTATTGATCAACATAATGATTTTTATCCTTCTTGTTATTGGAATGAGCTCACTGGAATAAAGCGATTCGATGCCAAAAATGGCCATAACAATATCATAAGGACTCATGAACTCTTGTTATTGCACAAATTCATGTGTCAATTGATTTTTGATAAATTAGAAACCAACAAGTGTTCAACCAAGGAACTCTTCATGTTGTGGTGCATGGATCATAACATTCCAGTATGCACCTCCACTCATGTGTTGAACGTCATTGTTGCGACTCCACGCAAGAGAAACAACAATTTAGGTATGAGGTACCAAGTTTCAACAATTTCTGCCATTTCTGAATATTATGATGTAGATTGTAGTGGGTTAAGTGTCCATCTCCCTAAGTTCCTAAATCATTACCATTTATAGTGGGGATGAAATCTTTAAGCCCCACAATATGGAACTTAGGGATATTAGTCAAAAGACATATGTTAAGATTAGGGTCAGTCAAGTGAGTTCAAGTTCAGTGTTGCCTCAACAGGCAAAAGAGGACTCGACTAATGAACAGTCCGAGGAGTAAGAAGAGATGGAAGGATAAGGCTGGAAGAAAGTCCTAGATGCAATCTTTGAAAACAACAAGACATTGGCGGAGAACAACAGAATGATGAAGGAGGTGGCCCGAGCACAACAACACCAAAGTCGAGATATCCTTTGGATCCATCGGTATATTGAGGCTCAAGGTATTCAATTGCCACCTCCAACACCATCACCACCTCCGTCTCTATGAATAGAGCTAGTAGCTAGTTGAGAACATAATATAGCGGAGTAACTAGATCAACACGCATCACAAATGTGTGCCTCTATGTCAAAAAGTTATAACAACGTTTCAACCAAGCAATTTAATAAAAATGACTTAGTCGAGTAACCGAATAGACATTCATCACCAATGTTTACCTCTGAGTAAAATGTATGTTTTCTAATAAAAACCTACCGAATTGTAATAGCTTGAGTTTTCATGAAAATGTACTTAGGAGTAGTTATAGAGTCTGAATGACCAAAGAATTATTAATGTGTGTGTGCAATGAAAAGGGTAAGTAAATTAACACTTGGATCTGTATTAATCTGTATATTTAGTTTAAAGCCTATAGACAGATTTTGCATGTTAATGATTTGATATGACTTGATGACTGTGCTCAAAGCTAAATTTATTTCAAGAAGTTGAAGTCATTGTCTCATTATGGCATTGTGTGTTGTATGTTTGTTGTTTTGTTTGCTTGAAGAAAAGCAAATGTTTAAGTGTGGGATAGATGTTGATAA
>JAOSBO010000008.1:22127030-22137600 GCA_027563915.1 Erythroxylum rotundifolium
TGCATTTTATATCTTTCCTAAAAAAGAGTGGATAGATTGGAACATTTTAAATCTACCATATAACTAGTAGAAAATATGGGGGTCAATCTAATTATGAATCCATTCACAATTTGGAGATTCAAATCAAACAAATAATTGAAATGGATGGTGAAAGGGGTCAAGAAAAACATTATAGTCATACAGAGATGAACCTAAGAGATTAAGTATTAGCCATAACATTTAAGAGTTGAAAAATTTTGATGCTAAAGATGCTAAAGAGGAGGATGGACAAGGGTTAGACAAGAATGAGGAAGTGGGAGAGGAAATAATGAACTAAAGCCTTCCAACACCGGTCTATCTACAACTAGTTTGGTTATAATTTTGAATGTAAAGTAGATTTGGACATAAGCAAATTAGCACTTGCCTTTTCTATAATAATTGTGATTGATGGTTTAGAGTAATATAAACCTTGACCCATGGTGAAACTAATTCCATAACTAAACAAGTTTAAATAAAGGAGAGGATGTTGGATTTATTCTTTTTTAGATGTTGAAGAATATAGAATGATAAAAAAATTTCTTTCTAACGAAAAGAAATTCAAGAAGTTATTAGTTACTAAATTAAGTGAACAGGACTTCTATATCTTAAAGGTAGAAAAAAGGGACTGGGACACCTGAATCTTAATAAAACATGAGGAATCTAAAGAGTGTTGGATCTTAAAGAAGAGTGGATATGAGTCTCTAATTATATGCTCAAAATAAAAGGTGTGACTAGGAATTTCACTTCTAAGACTTACAAAGAAGTGCTTATTAGGAGGCAACTCAACACACTAACTCTAATTTCTTTATTTTCTTAGTTTTTTATTCTTAATAATTTTAATTTTAATTTCTTTTATAGATAGTTTTATTATGAATTTTTAATTCTACTTCTTTAACTTAACATAGATAAAAAGGATAATTATCTACCTTCATTGTCTTTTATGAGTTTTTATGAATTTTTTTAAAGTTGGGAAATTTTTTCATTTTTAAGTAAGGGGAAAATCTAGGATTTTTCTTAAATTTTGTGTATTAACTAAATTTTTTTAGCTTTATGTTTTGATATGTTTTAGGTTAACATTTGTAGTTTTTTTTTTCTAATGTTATGTTTAGGTTCTCATTAGTTACTTTAGGTTAATGACATAAGTGTATATATGTTTCGATGATGAGATGGGTTGTGGATCATGGTTTTTCGATGTGTGTAAGTTTTAATTAATTAACTTCAATAATTCATAAGCGCACGGGTCATTTGCGTAGTACTTAAGTTGTCAATCTTACGAAGAGGGATAATCTAACCCTAAAATGTCAGGCCAAAATAAATTGCAGAAATTCAATGTAATGAAACTAAAAAAATAATGCAATTCAATCATTCAAATCAATTCAAGAATCAAGCACGAAAAATATTAACAAATTAATAATTGCAACACACACTAAAGAATTATCCTAAGGAACTATCAATTGAGAGAAAGGGAAATTTTCCTAACCTTAACGTTAACTTAATCGATTATGAATTACTGAAATATTGGTTCTAGATGATCATAGGTTGATTACTTTCTCTTGAATTATAACCACTAACCTTAAGTTAAAAACCCCAATCAGATTATGAAAGTTGAAATTTCTCAATTAACAACTTATCCAAAACCCTAATTAGATATGAAGTTATCTAATAAACCATCGGAAACTATTGCAAGATCTCTCTTTACATGATTTACTGATTTGATTTAATTCTTATGCTATTAAATCGCCTAACTCTCATTAGCCTAGTTTAATTATTTTTCACTCGTTTTACCCTCTCAGTTTATCACCTAATTATGTAATTGTAGAATTAAATTACAATAAATCTAGTAAAACATAAACAATCAAATTTCATTAAATCAAAAATAAAACTCCAAAGTTAAATTTAGAAGCAACATCAGCGTCCAAGAAATCATATCGCCAACTTCTATTCCAATCTATACAACAATTAAATTGAAAATAACAGGAAATGTAAAATTAAACTGACGATGTGAGGTAGCAATGTCAGAAAACTCTTGATTCTGGAATTATGTTAAGTCGACTTCTTCTCCACTTCTCTCTTCCTTCTTCTTTTTCTCTATCTCTCGAAAATAAACTCCAGTGTTTATCTCAAAAATGGCTGATGCAAAAGCTCCCTCCTCTCATTTTTCTTATTATTTAAATACCTTTTGTGTTCTGAGCATCCCTAGAGTTTTTTGGGGTCGAAAAGGTTAAATAAATCCCTTGAAACTTGACTTTTTTAGTGTTTGCATGTCTGCCTGATGCAAGCCACAATCATGACCTTGCATGCTATGAACGTGGCCCACATCTAAGCCTTCTGTCACAATCATGACAAGCAGGCCATGATCGTGGGCTATGTCTTGGGCTTTTATCATAGTCCACGATAGTGGGCCAACTCTAATGCTTCTGTCACGATCGTAGCCTGTTGTGTCCCAATTGTGGGATGTTGTTTTAACCTGAATATTTCCGAAAATTCTCCGTTCTTCGATATTGAACTAACCCTCAATACATAAATAATTAACAAACTAACACAATTCTAACCTAAACAATATTAAATAATTGAATTAATGGCTAAACACATATCAAAACTATGGCCTAAAACACGATGCAATTCATACTTATCAGTTGTTAAAGGTTAAGTGCAAAATATGATTAAAAGATTGCGATGCAAACTTGACTTTGTAAATGCTAGCAAACCAAATTTGTTAAGAAAAGATGCTTGCATTTGACTTAAGTGTCTCATCAGTTACTGTATACAAGGAAATAAGCATGAGGAGATGGTGATATGTATAAAGTGACAATGAAAAATGAAATTGAAACGAATTGAAAAAAAGAAAAAATAATTATTTAATAAAATGTAACTAATGTGTAAAGTAGCGTTAAGAACTAACAAGTACAAAAAAAAAAACCAAAAACCAATTGGTATAGATTCTTGCACTTGAAATAGAATTAAGGAAGAGGAGGATTTTTGCACCATAAGAGGAGTTGGTGGAAATATTAGATTATTTAGATGATTTACTTGATCTACTAATTGTAAATTTCTTTATCTTTTTATCTTTATTTTTTCTGTACCCTTCCTTTTTTCACTCACTTATTCTTTTGATCCCATTACAACTTTATTCAACGTCTTTTTAATTATTGATTATGCACATATATTTTAATAGTAGAGATTAGATGATTTTCAAACTTATAGAAAGTTTAAATTCACAAAAAAAATAGAAGAGTGTACCTCACCCAAATTTCAAACACTTACATGAATGAGTGATACCTTATGATAAAATTGTCAAATTAAATTATTTGAACTTAATGAAGGACGCAGAATAACATTTGCATTGTTTTGTTTTTATAGTTATTTATTTGAGAAATATGATTTGTTTAAGTCATGCAATTCAATTGAGACTTAGGTTTGTATATCTTGTGTTGTTAACATAGCCTAAGTCATGAGTTTAGATTGAAGTTTTTGTGTATCATTATAGTAAATCCTTAGGAAATTATGACTCTTCCACTAAGAACACCTAAAGGTTTAAAGGCTCGTGACAAATGAGCATTCAACTGGTTAAATGTTACTTGTTATTTGCTTGAGGACAAGCAATTAGTTAAGTATGGGAAAATTTGATAGATCCATATTTTGCATATTTATAGGGGCTAAGTTAGTGGTGAATTATATGATATTATCTTATGTTTAGTTTTTTATTTTTAGGTGATGATTTTAAATAGTAATCTTAGATTTTAAGCATAACTTTATTTAGGTCAAGTTGGAAAAGACCTTTTTTAATTGTTTATAATATAATTATGACATAAATGCCAATTTTTGAGTAAGGAAAAAAGCAAAGAGGACCTTAGATTTAGAATCATATATAACATAAAATAAGGAAAAAAAATACAGATCATGTCAAGAAACCTTAATAAATGCTATTTCTGTTAATGGGACTGGAGAATTATTTTTAAAAACAACATAGGCTTTTAAGTTACTATTAATCACAACATTTTCCCAAGGCATTAGCAGCTAAATGACAAGATGGTTTAAAGAGCAGTCTGGCATATGCACAAGGACATATCATCCATACTTGTTAGTAACGAGTTACTGAGTAATCTAGGATTTCTCGTTTTGATTTAGAAAAACTTGAACAGGTGCATCTTTCGGTTCCTGAAACAGAAACGTAATGAATCCTAAAAGAATAAAGAATCACGAGAAAGTTAGGAGGTACATGTGAATTAAAGTGAAAAAAGAAAAGAAAAAGAGAGAGCTTGTAGTGGTGCCCAAAGGATAAAAAGTGTCTTCAAAAGTTTCCAATTTCACAAGTTTCTTGAAGGAAAGAAGAAAAAAGGAAGCCCTTTCTTACGCTTTCGTTTCGGCATTACTAGAAAAGGATTGTCAATTTGTCATTTTACGTGGAAGCTGCTAGTACTTATACTGTTTAGGATAAGATATCATGACTCATAGCCTGTTATGAGCATGTGGTTGGAGGAAATGCATTCTGATCAGAAAAGTTTGCTGCAGTGTTTATTTTTTGGTTTCTCTGCTCCTTTTTCTCTTTACAATCTTTTATTTATAATCAAAATCGAACCACCTGGTTGACGGAGCGAAGTTCCTTACTCTAGATGGGATTTTTGTGATTAAAATTTCGTGAATGGTCCAAGGAAAATTTAGTGTGAATAGTGATATGTTTAATGTGATCTGACAAGTGATTTTCACGAACAACACCAGCAAGAGCCCACAATCCTCCCGCTTGCCATTTAGGTTAAAGAAGCTTTCATATTGGTTCATTGCTGCAATAGACGTCATGTTGATTGTCCACTTTCATCCTTACATACTAATTGAACGCCGATAGCGAAGTAAAATGAGGAAGTATTTGATATGTGTGCCTCCACGGGGTCTAATCCATATAAAATTTAAGCATCCCAAAAGCATTAACCAAAAGATGACCTGATGCCCTTGGCCTAAGCTGTGGCGGATCCGAGTTACTTTCTACCAGAGTGATGGAAGAAAGAAAAGAAGTGCTTATTCGCACATGCAATCCAAAATACGATAAAAGTCCTGGACTTATTTTATCAATAAAAAATATATCATATTCTAAAATAAAATATTGCTAATTTCAAATATACTAGTGAAAGAGATGACATTAAAACAAATATAAACAAACATACAAGTACATCAACAATAAATAAGAGATCTGAATCGAATGATTATTTGACCTCATAATTGTGAAATAACCATACAACTAGCTATAATTAAAATAATTTTAAGATAAGAAATATGTCAAATGCCTAGTTATAGAAAATAAAAAAGAATAAACTTGATAGAAAATGAATGCAATTCCCAAATATGAGACTCTCATCATTGGACTTTTTTTGTGAAAAATAAGTGATAGATTGAATTAGCTTGTTCAAAAACACCAAAATACATGGTTATTGTAATAAAAGGCTAGCCTCCTACAAAAAAACTCGTACTAGCAATGTTGGAAGAGTTACAATCCATAAGCAACTTTACAAAGAAAGCTTGGATCTTATTTCTCGAGATAGGTCAGTTACAAAATCACGAGCTAGAGTTGAAAGTCTAAGCTTAAGGATGAATTTGGTTAGGCTGAAATGGGCTATGGCCTCTAGAGTTCCCGAACTTTTTCATATTTCTTTCCTTCCATACAAGTTATACACGCATTCGAAAGGCAATTATGCTAGGTTCATCTGTACTAGTGAGGTTGAATAGGAGGAGATAGTTCCAAAAGGAGAATAAGAAAGAACACTTGAAATGTAAGTAGTGATGGCAAATATGGTCCAACCTAGTTCGACCTAACCTGACTTTGGCTCAAGTTGACCGGGCCACAGGTTAAGATAGCTTGGCTATATAAGGCTAAAGGCTAGGCCAGGCCGAAAAGGTAGAAAATGACATTGTTTTTCTATTTTTAAAAAATATTAAAGTCGGGCTGGCCTAACTGAAGGCCGAGCCATGAGCTGATTAGCCCATTGTCATCTTTAAAAATAAGTGCTCAAATGTCTCCTACCAACAGCCCCCAAAATATATATAGAGTGTTATTTAATGGAAACTAAAACATGTCCCTAGTTCCAAATCTCGAGGAGCCTCCTAGCCAAAAGATAAAAGAGTGGGATGGGGTAGTGTAAGAGTCCTGTATAAGACTATAAGTTTGCATTATTGGATGAGATCCCATTATTAGCTTCCTCGAGGAGGCATTAGAGAACTTCATATGTATAATGGATTTGATTTGTAAGTGTTGAGATTATCCCTAGCCTAATTCAAGTTATTCCTGCATCCGAATTTGTGCATCCTTTTCAGGTTGATTATTATCTTCTCAAAGAGATGACTCCTAATATTATAGTCTCCATACCTTTTTCATTCACATCTTTGGAGGCCTTTAGGGATAAGATAACTGAGTCCTCCACTAGCTCACCCTTTCAATTTTATCTCAAAACTGTAAGGAATCAGAGAGACTTCTTTCCAGTTCAACATTAATACAAACTCTCGTAAAGCTAATTATCCTCACATTAGCTATGCTACCATCCGGGACTATGAAGACCCCTAATGAGCTTGTAAGGTAGCTTAGTCCTTCTAAGGATCAGTACTTTAGAGGTATACGATGAACATTAACCTATAGAGGGATGGCTTTTAAGTTGATTTTATCTAAAGAGATATTAGGTTCCCATATTTTAAGTAGTGAGGGTTTGCCTTGGATATGACCTGGACTAAGGTCTACGACCTGCTATATATGCCATATTTTCCAAGCTAGGCTGAAGATCAAAGTTTATTTTCACCGACTAGAGAATTAATCAGAAGAAGCTTCTTCCAATTTTCATTTGCCCACTGGTTTACTAGGAAAAAGGTAAACCTTTTATCCAAGAACTAATCTACCAGGGCTCACTTCTACTTCTAAGCTCCCTGTTATAGTACTTAAGGTGGAGGAACAATTGGGGCTCTACCCATAGTTATAAGGATGTATCTCAGTTTTCTAAGAGAATCTTGGTCACCAACTACCTTATTCCTAGCAAGCTTTTCAAATGGAGACTCACCTAAGTTAGGGTCTAGAATAATTGTTCGGCTTTAGTTAGAATTCAAGGGAGGAGGAAAGGAAGACTTACAAATAAGAGGATAAGAAAGGGAGAGTGAGGGGTTTTCCACTTGCTTACTGACATTTTACCATTAACAATAAATTGTCACTCAAAACAAGATTGGCAGGAAAATTAGAAGGATAATAGGTTAACTAATAAGGAAAAATCCAATTTAAATTAGAGTGAACTAGGTGAGACGTCAAGGAGGGAGGCCAAGTGAGGAAATTAAGAAGGTAGGGAATCACTCTCATAATTAGATGTTTGGTTAGAAGGGGATCCATCCATATATATAAAAGTAAAAATTTATCGTTTTTTAAGTGTCTAATATCTTATCATCTTAAAATCAAAAGCACATATAGTTTTAAAAAAATTGAACCAAGAGACAAATTTCTAATTTTAGCTTTTGTTGATAATAAATATTTTATTATTAATATTCTCAAATGAAAAATAAAATTATTAATTAATTTACAAATATCATGATTTAAGTCAACTAAAAAAACTAAAAGCTAAATCAAGTTAAAAGGATATAAATGTTCAAGAAATAAAGCTGTTATGGTTAAAGTTGAGAAATTTAGGTAAAATCTTTATGTCATTTATTTATTTTACTATTGGAAAATTGTGCGATTTAAGCTTAACTTCTATGTTTTTTTTAAATTGTCTAAAAAATGTGTTTACTTAATATTTAAGAATGTAAATATCTTTTTTGTAGTGTTTGAAAGAATTAATAAGCACCTTTTAGAATTCATTTTCGAAATTGAAGAATTAAATTAATTTATAAAAGGAATGATCGAGTTCTACGAGGGCTCCTTCACAAAAGAACCTTGAGTTTTTTGTATAACACAAGATTGCAATAAATGAACAAATGTGATGGTTCCTCTAAGCTAAGGATAGTTCTAACCATGCTTTATCTAAGTTGAAATAGAGTGAACTATGCATGTTAAGGAAAGAAGGTGGAATTGTTATAATTCTAATTATAACTACGAATAAATTTCTTATGATTAAAATAATTTGGATAATTTTTAAGACAATTCTTGAGTGTAAAGTGGTTACACATATGTTACTTAAAAAATGAAAATCTCTACTTCATTCAACCTATGTACAACTCTTCTTGGAATATGGAAAATATTGTTAAGTTGAGGGAGAGAGTTAGGCAGGAGTTTAACATAAAGATAGGTAATAGCATATCATTCTTCTGGGATGATCATTAATTATGTTTAGGCATTAAGTAGAGTTATTGAATTGAATTCAATAAGGAACTTTATCCTTAATAATGCTTTACTGGAGCAAGTTCCTTGTAATGCTTTATTACATTTGGAATAGTTGCTGAGAAATAGAGCCATTAAACATATTCTTACCTTCATTGTCATTTTAGATCGGGAGGATTCTATGAGTTGGAATAAACATTCACCTATTATATTTCCTAATTCTTCTTGTAGGGATCTAATAAGGAATTTGACTTTAAGGAGAAGCTAAAATGACTTAGTATAATTGAAGCAAGTTAATCCTTAAGCTTCCTTCTTTTTTTATATAAAGAATTTGAATGTGTTAAGCCTTAAAGGCATATCAAAAAGTTTCCAAAATGTATATCAAATATTGCTTAATACTACTGACAATTAAGACATAGAAAAGTTCAATTGAAGAGTTTTAACCAAGAATTAAAAGAGTACACATTCCAATAGGTGAGGAGGTATTGTTGGTGTAGAAATTTATGCTTTTGTAAGGTGATCTGTAATCTTATTTATTGTATCAACTGCTTGTAAAACTGCTCCATTTGAGTGCTTATATCTTGAAAAATTATGAGATTTCACTCCTACCATATAGCAATGACAGTTGATTGTAAACTTATCCGAAAATATCTTCTACTCGTGCTATTTTTGTAGTTCAAATGCCAAATCTTCCTACTATCCAAACTAGCAACTAAGATGCATATGCTAAGTAACTCCACCCAGATATCTTTAATGTAATGACAGTTGAAGAATAAATTCTTTGATGTTTCTTCAACAACTTTCCAAATGTAATTATCAATTCCAACATTACAGTGAGTCCCACGTATCTTTACCAGCAAGTGAAGATAGTAAAGATGTATTCTGAAATTTACCTTTGTGTTGAATGGCTGTGGCAACTGAAGCATTCAATGGAATTGAAGATTTTAGGAAGTTAGCTTCATTAAACTTGATCAAAGGTCCCATAAAGAGCTAATTATCATACCAACAACTAATAGATTTTTCATTTCCAATTAGAATAATAAATTCAGTCATGTTCCTCTCCTTTAGCTTCAGGATGGCCTTTAGAGAAGTGGAGGGAAAATAGGTACATAGCCCGTATGCTTTTGTTCTTTATGAAATAGTCATGGATCCATTTACACCATAGAGATTGCTTATTCAAAATTTGGCTCTAAATTCTTTTGGTTAACATGATTGTGTTCTTAGTTTTAATTGATCAAACTCCCAATTCCTTAAATCCTAGGGGTAAATACATCTTTCCATTTCACCATGGTTTCATAGCTCCTTGTATTGACACCAATCCATAGAAAATTGTTGAACATGCTGTCAATGACTTCTAGGATTACATTTGGAAATGCTACGTGGGTAGCTTAATAGTTATTGATGGAGCTGAGAATATAAATAATAAGTTGGACTCTGCCAGCTCTTGATAGGTGCTTGGAAATCTAGGCTAAAATTCTAGTTTGGACCTTTTCAAGTAGCTTTGTGTAGTCCCTCACTTTCAATTTGTATGGAGATATGGGAATGCCTAGGTATTTCATTAAGAACTCTTGAAGTTGAAAGGTAGTTAAGGTTAGGATCATATGTTGAAAATTTAAGACCCTTTTTGGATAAGAATAAAATGTTTTTAAAATAATTAACTTGCAATCCTGAAACCTTTTGAAAGATCTTTAGTTCTTTCATCAAAGTGGAAATAGAATTTGCAACAACCTTTAGTAATATCAGATCATCTGAAAAAAAAATTGCTTAGTTTAAATTTACCACAAATTGAGTGATATTTGAATTGCTTTGTCATTATGACCACCCTTTCAATGATCATATGGAGAGATTGCATCACTAAGGTAACTATGTATGGAGATAATGGATCTCCTTGCCTAATTCCTTTGTAACTTTAAAAAAATTGGTAAGTTTCCCATTCACTAAGATGTCATGTGAGGAAATAATCAAACATTGTTCAATCCAATGTATAAAAATTCTTGGAAAACCCAAAGCATGTAATAGATTTGTAATAAAGCACCAATCAACATTATCATGAGTGTTCCTATGGTTAATTTTATTACAATAATTGGTTCTGCTTCTCCTTTTTGAGTAATTGGCAATAAGTTTTGAAGAATCAGAATCTCATCACCAATTATCCTATCAGGTATATTTACTCCTTAATTATGACTAATGTGCTTATGAAGAATTCCTTTGAGTCTTTGAGCTAGGATTTTAGACTAATTGTTCTCAGAATTTCCAAATATATCTTTTGACTCA
>JAOSBO010000008.1:22168144-22196183 GCA_027563915.1 Erythroxylum rotundifolium
ATGAATTAGGAGTCAACAAATGCATAAATACTTAAGAAAGTAGGGCCAATTTATAGCATAAATTTGGGTCAATCAGCCTTCCTTTGGTAAAACATTCAAATTAAGCTCAAAGACCTAAAACAATTGCTCAATTCCCATATTTTCCAAGACTATATAATCATAACTAAAGATGATGAATGATTTTCAAAAATCATAGAAAAAATTCCACATTCAACGTTTCTTTTCATGATCAATCAACAGTCATCATCTTCACAAACCGAACAATCTAATCATAGACTCGGAAATTATGTTTAACTAAAATATATCCATGGGTACACTTAACACCATTCATGCTCATGACAATCTACAACTTTGCATATCATTTCATTTCTCCATCACTATAATTCACATGCAAAATCATGAATCAAAGGACTTTTTAAGGTTGTAATGTGGGCAAAGGTAAGGTGAGATGTATTTAGGTCAAGTAGCATAAAAGACATTAAGCTAATGAAACAAAGCAGCATAAAAGACATTAAGCTAATAAAACAAAGCAACACTTATTTAAAACTAGGTACGGTCAGCTATGACGAATGCAACATTTATACTTCACAACCCTATTAAACTCTCACACACCAACCACATGAAGTGTATACCAATCCAAAAGAATCACTCATACTATTTATACCAAGAATACATTGAAATCACATGAGTGAACCAAGCCAACATCCTCTTTAATCTAATATACTCAAATAACCCATTCATCACAACTTTAGAAGAATGCATTATTCATAAATAACATATGCACTTGCTCCTAGATACATTAATTTAAATATTTGTTCTTTTTCATTTTCATTTCTTGGGCTTTTCTCTTTTCTCTTTTCTCTTTTCTTTAATTCTTTTCCTTGTAAAAATTAAAATAAACTACACCAACATAGGAATTTCAATAAGAATACATAACAAACATCCCAACATTAACCAACCCTCATATATGTACACCCCCATACTAAGAATTTTGTACATCCACAAACTCAAAAATCACAAATGTTCCACTACCTTTATGGATTGGGTAAGACATTTGAGTAAGTATAAAGTATGTAATGTGGTTAGTACGCAAAGAAAAATTATAAAGTTCAAAGGAATTTATCAAGTGAAAAACCATGTGAATAGGCTAGGCTATTTGGCCAATGTACTCCAGAAAAACAAAGAATGCCTAATGATTTCCATTTTAAAATCACAAATGTTCCACTACCTTTATGGCTTGGGTAAGACATTTGGGTAAGTATAAATTATGTAATGAGGTTAGAAGAAAAAGTATAAAGCTCAAAGGAATTTATCAAGGGAAAAATCATGTCAATAGGGTAGGCTATTTAGCTAATGTAGTTCGGAAAAACAAAGAATGCCTAATCATTTCCATGTTAATGCATGTGATAAAAAATGTGGTCTTGAATAGAAATTCAATGCAAAATTAGGATGTACATGTCATTAAGGTCACACATTATCAAAAGAAAATAAGCCTAGTATGAATGTGTTAGTCCAATAAGGCTCAAAATCTCACCAGCTTTGTCTACCACTAATCACTATTGTTCTAAAGATAATGCAAATCAAACAATCATAAGAGTAAAAGTACATGTTAAAGTTTTTATGAAATTCTCTAGTCAATTCATTCTCTACTCATGAGAGCAAAAGTACATGTTAAAGTTTTTATGAAATTCTCTGGTCAATTCATTCTCTACTCATAACTATATATTCCCAGAAGCAACAGAAAATGAGCAAATGTTTCTTTGTTTGTTTTATTCTTTGTCTTATTTTGATTGAAAACTTAAAAACAAGCAAAGATAAGCCAACAAAGAAATGGACTTGCATTTAAAAAATGCTAAAATTTAAAGAAAAGCAATTTACTTCCCTTGGGATGCCTCCTAAGAAGTGCTTTGGTTAAGGTCACTAGCTCGACTCCTTACTTTCCATACGTGAAAAAATTGTGATCTTCTAGTGGCATCTACGATTCCTCCATATGAGATTCTTCAGGATAGGGTCATAATTGATAATCTTTCCCATTTAGCTCCTTCCCTATCCTCATACTTTCAATCTCGACTGAGTCCATGCACTCGGGAAATATTTCAAGCATCTCTTCACCTTTTTCTTCCTCATTTAGTTCCTTCAATTTGCTATGTAAAGTTGAAGAATTAGTTTCAAAAATTGTCTATACTTAGTCCTTACCTCAAAGTTAAAGGATATGTCATTTTAGGCTTCGAGCTCCTCCTCAACTTCTTTGACACAAGCAATTCGTTGAGGGAAGACCTCAAAATTCCCAAGCTCCTCTTCACTTTATAAAGTTCCTAAGCTAATATACATTGGGTACTCCTCAGGTTGATATTGTTGCGTCTCTCTGCTTTGTGATGCTAGGCAGTTGATAGTCTCCAGTAATTGATTCGCCTAGTTTGTCAAGTTCTAGATTCAAGAACTTGTTTCCCATTGGAATTGCAAAGTGTTAGCAATATACACATTAACCAATTCTTTTGAGGATGTACCTGAGTCTTGATAGGAAGCTTATGGTGTGTACGAGAATCATTGTACTTCCTACAAACTATCATGAAAGTAATTCGGTTGATTATCCCATCCATAATAAAAGTTAGGATGATCAGTCCAAGCATTGTTATAAGGTGGAGAATACGAATTAAAGAAAAAATTACTTCCATCCACGTCGTTTTTTCTAAATTTTTATAAAACAGAAACACAAAACAAGATAAATAAAAAATCATAAAATAATTGAAAAGAAATCAATTATGAAAAAATATATACAAAACACTAATTAAATAAAACCTAAACACCACACTCCCCCACAGCGGCACCAAAAAAGACCTACGTGTTATAACACTAGTCACAATAAAATAAATAGACTATTAATGTAGCAGTGGTGAGTCTAGGTCGATCCCACAGGGAGTGTTTGGATAACTTATGAAATAAAAAATAAAATAAAGCTAGATTAATAAAAACAAATTAAAGAAAACATGCAAGAAATGATTAAAATTGGGGAATTCAGTAGGGATCCGATTCTTTGCTTCAATCTTGGCCTATACCCTAATTAAGCAGAATTCATTGATTTTTTGTTCTTTTATCTCTCTTGGCAATTTTGGTCATAGATTAACAACAAGTTCTGTTAATTCTAATTTTTCCTTAGATCCTAGTTAATCACAAAGCGCTCATTAATTAACCTTAGTTATCGAGAAACCTAGAATAAGCTCTATAAGTTTATCCCGACAACAACATTATGAATCAAAAAAATTGACCAATCTAGGCAATAATCACACAAGCTTGGATTATTTAACCTCCGTTATGTTATCTCTAATGATTCGGAACCATTAATCGCTACACATGAATAAAAAATACAATGATTACATATTGCATTCGAATCTAGCAATGGGCTTTCATGAAACAAAATTCAATAGAGCATGAAAATCATCATCATTCAATACCCAATCCAATAGATACAAGATAACATAATCAATTCCTAATGAGAAAAGAAATAACAAAACAATGAAAAATGATTAACCCGCTTCGTTGGTGTCGATGTCACCTTTGAACTGGTATCAGGATGCTTAACCTTTCATAAGTATCCTAAGAAAAAGCTTAAGTCTCACAAAAATCATCCCCAACTGAAACCCCCTTCGGTTGTCTTCACTCATGGCAAGCTTCTCTTCTCCACTTCACTATTCACTATTCACTATTCACTATTCACTATTCATTGAATTGACAAATAAAGATGGTGGTTTTTGGTCCACCTTCACTATTTACTCACTTCTCTTCTCTCACGCACTCTTCTTGTTTTTGTTCTACCACCACCCTCTTCTTTGTTTCTTTCTGCTGTCATCTCCTCTCTAGCTACTGTACATTGATTTGACGATTTGAACGATAACATTTGTATTAAGTACAAACGCTGAAACGTAGAAGTCATCTGCGTTTTGGCATGCTTCCCATCTGCTTATATGCTATTGTTTCTTCTTCTTGCTATTATCGATTTTATTTTTCTATTAATTTTCTTCTTGTCTTTTAATTTCCTTCTTGTCTTTTAATTTTCTTCTTCTTGCTCCATGAAGACAAGTGAAAATTAATCTTAAAAAATAGGCCCGAATGCATGCTTTCGACTCATTTTAATTTCTTTGCTTCCAAATTGTACCTAAAATCATACATAAATTAAAGTGAGCATCTTAAGCAATTTCATCTCAATAATCACTAAGTGTAAATGATTAAATGTATTAACAATTAAACACATATCAGACACCAAAGTGTCGACACCTTAAATATGTCCTAGAGCAACTGCAGACCCTTCTAGGCATGCCTATTTACCCACCACTAGGATTTGACAATTTTAAAATAATCTACTTCATATTTCACAATCACAAGCAAAAGTTGATATGTTTTTACTTTCCTCAAATTGAACATATATATATGCACATCCAACTAATCATACCTTATAATCATAAAACATTTGCAATAATGTACCATTAAAGTCATTATGTATTTACATATTCCATATTATGACACAAAGCTCCAATTTTGTAAACAATCATATTCAATTCACATCACATAAACCTTTTGAAACATATTGGTATTCATAATAACACATTCATCTTTAAGCACATCATTCTTTTCAACATTAGACACATTATTAATTAACCTCACATTCTTTAAGTAATTATCTCCATTAATAAACCATAACTCAGTTACCTTTTTCTTTATTAAAATAACATCATATAGGTTCATTTTTAATCTTAATTAAGTTTAATTAAACCATTGGTAAAAATGCCCTAATCTTATATATGACAGCAATTGCATCAAACCAAGTTTTTCACCTTCCTAATCCTTTTCCAGATTTTCTGAAGACAAATTTCGGGTCACTTTTTTATGGCCATTTTGACGTAGAAACTAAGGTTTTTCGGCAATAAGTTCTTCTAGACAATTGTTCCTATATGTCTTAAGTTTCTATAGCACTAACAATCAGACCATTTGAACTTCTGAATCATGATATATAAGCAAAATATCACAAGATTCTCCAAAACAGGGGCAACATCAGGTCACCTTTTACGATCTCAATTTCCGTGGTCATAGAGCCAGAATTAAGTCATAGTATCTATTAAAGATATTTAACTTTATGCCTTAGGTTTCATATCCAATAAAAAGCAGACAATTTCGGGGTCTTTAGGCTAAGTTATGACTCAAACAATGTGACTGACTCAACCCTAGATAGAATTCCACTACACAATGCTCTTTGGTCATATTCAACCAATTCTATCCAAGATAACACCACAAAAAAAAACAAAGCAACATCCCATAAATAATTACACATCCAAGTGAATCTTCATATCCATTAAATCATACAAAAATATATAAATCAACTAAGTGAAGTCCCAAACCTTAAAATTGGCAAAGTAGTTTTTCTAAGGCTTTTCCTTCCTTTTCTCTTTGGTTTTCCTTAAATAACCAAGTGAAAAATGATAGGATGAAGAAGGTTAAATGGAAAGGAGAAATATCTAGAGTTAACCTATCAAATTTTCGTCCATCTCCCCTCTCCGTATTCCTTTTCATGAATTTTCTACTTAGACACATTTTTCAATCTCATTGGTCCATATGCCACAATCCTATTGGACCATGTGTTACAATCCCCTTTAGACCATGTGTTACAATTCTATTGAACCATGTGTTATAATTCTATTGGACCATGTGTTATGATTTCATTGGACACACATGCTTTAATCTTATTGGTCCATGAGTTGACTTTAGGAAAATTGCATATTGATCCTTCTTCTTCCTTTAATTCCCACATTTACATATAGTCTTATCAATCAATTTCATTCCCTTATGTCTCATTTTTCTAATGACATAAATTTCACTCAATTTGGTTAATTATATTGGGAGTTATACCCTAAAAACTATGGGCTGTTCAAAAATAAAGACAGCGGCTAGAACTCAACTTCAAACCAAAATTAAAAAATCTTAGAGGCATAATCAGATTTCTGTTCCTTCATAAAATTTTAGATCTATGTCTCTAGATTAATTTTCAATTATAATTATCCAATTTGGAGGTATAAAGACAAATATATGGCCAAATTACTTAGTGGAATCCATCCATTCAACGAGGTACACATCACAAATCCACTAACTCTTGGAATGCTTATTTTATCAATATAACTAAAAATATCCAATTTACTTATGGAATGCTTGTTTTATCAATTACCCTCACATCACATTCCTAAATCCAAGCAAATATACAAAAAAAGTTCCATACATATTTCACATCTAGGTATGTATATCCATGCTGAAATGAACAAATTATTTACTTACCCTTGTCTTTTACATTAGGTACCTTTACATCTCTTACCATGATATACATAATTCATTATGTTCACTTTTTTAATACACACTAGACATGCTGTAATACTTCTAGGGTATATGTTAGGGCGTTACACAATGTCTGGATGCTTGTGTTCGACTTGAGCGTCTAAAACATGTAATACATAAATTTACACATTATTAAATTGGCAATGCATAAATTTACACATTATTAAATTGCTTAATCAGATTAGTACTCAATCATACACATATGTATATGTACTATGTTCAATGCATTCTCAATGACTTTCCCGAGTATGTATTGTTAGTCATAAGTCTTAATCATTCAAACCATTGATTCATTACCTAATACGTTATTCATATCCTTTAGATCACATTTACATTTATAAGAACATCTTCATTCCTTTATCACTCTTAAAGTCCAAACTTAGATACATTGATAACAAACAATCTTTTCCTTAAAGAACAACATCATTTAGCAACTTCAACTTATCAAACATTAAACCAACTTATTCAACATCAAATTAGGTTCATTTCAAGCCCCATTTAAGTCCAAATACACAAATATAGAGTGATTTATCCTTAGTTGGTTCAACAATTACACAAAACTGAATTTATCACTTCAAAGCCTTGGCCATGATTGTGGTGAACCTTCCCATGATCGTGACAGAAGCTAGTACAACAGGCCATGACCTTGGGGATTAGCCACAATCGTGATAGAACCCAAATACTCAGGCCATTACCATGCACCACATTGTATCCCCCAATTTGCCCTTTAAAACTACTTCATTACATGATAATCTAGATTCTATCTTGATAACACGAAGGTTTATTAAACTTTGCTCTTTCTTTTTTATCATTAACAGTTACTTCTTATATGTACATATACATTTCCAATTCAAGAACACTAGATTAGCATCTTTCTTTAACATAAATTTACCTTCTTTATATATATAATTCCAGTCCAATTCTTTTATATAGTAACCTATACTCCATGTTTTCATTCACTAAGAACAAGCATAAAAAAGACCTTTCAAATTCATTTAACATATTCCAACACACTTTATCATCAACATCATATACGTTTCATTCCAATTCAATCATCATTCTTATATTATTAAACATGTCATAAAGATCAGATTGTTTCTTACTTATTAGGCTTTTAATTGAGCTCAAAACTTCAGATTAAACTAGCCATCCATTCATATATGATTCATCACAAACTTAAGGTGAAAATAGGTTAATTTTTGAAAATAAGATGAAGAACAATTTGAACTAGTTTCTTGGCTATTTTGTGAAGGATTAAAGTGTGGATTTCATGTAATAATTTAGCTAGGTTCAAACAAAATGCCAATAGAAGATAAGAGCAATTTTAGTGGGAGAGAAGTAAGGAAGACAACATAAACAATTTTTGCATCAGCTTAGCTTCAGCAAGATGCTAGGTGTTATCCTCTTCCAGTGACATTTGTCTTAAGGCATGTAAGCCATGTATAAATTTAATATACTACCATTAGTCTCCTATTAATTAGTCCATATGTCATGTAATTATTGATCCACTTGTCACTCCATAATTGATCCATTTAGAACTCATTTAATTATGCCAAATGTCACTCAATTATAGGCTTAGTCACCCTAATTTTTCATGTATCAAATCATCTTACCACTTGTCATTTTTCACACTACAAGAATATAACCCAATCCGCAATGTTTTTAAAACATCACAGAATCTACAAAATCATTGCAGATTACCTTTTGTGACGTTTTAAAAAATGTCACAAAAATGTCGTAGATTATGGTGTGGGCAAAAGGTTTCTGCGACGTTTTAAGGAAAACGTCGCGGAATGTATTAGTATTCGGCGACGTTTAAGAAAACGTCCTGAAAGATTTGGGCATTTTCGTGACGTTTGGGAAAACATTGCAGAAAGGTAGTTTCTACGGCATTTAGGGAAACGTCACGGAATTGTTAATATTTCGTGACATTTTTTAATTTATTTAATATTGAATTTCATAAATGTAGACAATTTACTATATTAATTGCAATTTCCAAACATGTCATCATACATTAATTAATACAAAAAGTTTGTCTTAATTTAATAAAATATCAATAGGAGTACATATATCTAATCTAAACGAATATTATATGTACAACATAAAAGTTCGAAAAGCTTTTTTTGTTGTTCAAATTCAATTCTTTGTTGCTTGACTTTGGTAGTGGATCAATCTTGCATTTGTTCAAATTTTTTAGTCAATTCATTGAATTGAGGTTGTAACTCCTAATTAACCTTCTTTGACTCCTCTAATTTGCCTCGAAGTCTCTTTCTGACCAAAGCCTTCCCTTGTGGTCGAGGCCCAACTCCCACACCTACAACATAATCAGATCTTGTGCCCAAGACTTTGTCATACACTTCATCCACTGTCATCAGATGACCTTGTTCTATTGAATCTGCCAATTCATTACACATTAATTCTTGAAAAATAAAGAATTAATTAGATACTAAAATTCATAAATACTAAAAAAAATTGTATTTGAACTATGTACTCACCCATTTTTCTCTGCATTCTGTAGTCGTCCATTGACCTTTACTTTCATTATAATGAGTGTGATACCATAGCTTCATCTGGTCACACTCTTCTCCATCTTTGTCAGTCTGTTGTATTGAAAAATATTATTAGTAATATTTATTGTAAAATTTGAAATATCAACCAAAGTAAAATATAATTAAAAAGATTAACTTACAATCTCATGTCATATCACTACAAAGGCCTTGGAGCCAGAGTTTGGTTGACATTTGACGTGACTCCTAGCCAATTTAGCTTTTTGACTTTTTTCCTAATAATAAACGTAACAAAATCTATTATAACATCTATAAATCACAATTTAGAAAAAAAAGATATAATCAGTTGTAAAAAAAGGTTGTGAAAATAATTTTTGTGATCAAATTAACTAACCTTTGTAGCTAATTGGTCCTAATATTCGCATAAATCCATCCACTCTACCACTGTGACATTTTGCGGCTTGACATCCTTTTCGTGCTTGGTATAATGCTTTTTTAAATGAAAGATTTGATCTTTAGACCTTAAAGAAAGAAATTTCTTGACAGCAACATGTACTTGGGTGTCTATCCTCATTCCCTTGACTTCTAACTTTTGCTGCAAAAATTTATAAATTATGTCAGAACGCAATAATTATATGGAAAACACGAACAAATTAGATAGTTTTATAATAATTACATCTAACTTATCAAATGCAATGTCTAACTCCTCATTAGTTATTTTTTTCCATTTTTTTCTTACAGATAATGAAGTTTAGGATACCACATCAATCTCACTTGGTAATTTGGCAAACTGTACGGAGTTGGTTGGTCGTCCTTTAGTGGGGGAGACCTCTACCTCCAATCTCTTACCTATCGCCTTATTAATCTTTGCCAATATGTGTCCTTTTGTGACACCCCTTGTCTTTTTCAGATCAATCGTGGATCTTAAAATATAGCAACAAATATTTTACAATAAAATACTCTTAATTGGTTAGATAAACAAATTTATTAAACTTGAATGTTTAACCAATGTGATGTTAAAAATCATACCTGTAGTGCTTGTAGAGGTAGCGCTAATACTACGAAAGGGGCTCGTGTCATTTACTAGTGGCTGATTAAAAGTTGGAGGCATCTTTTGAGAAGTTGGTGGAGAACTAATATTGCGTCGCATTCTCAAAATTTGTAGATACTTGTCTCTAGGATGTGTAATAGGTGCATATGTGACATCTCTTGGTGTTGTAGTAGGCTCACAAGGTGCCGGTGTGTGATATTATGGCTGTGTACGAGCAGATGGCTCATCAGCTACACTTCTAAGGAGCTTGTGGTATCGCGACTGCAATTGTGTCAGCATTAATCTACTTGGTGCAGCCTTATTCTTCTTCTTGGGTAGACCAGGTCCCATATTAATCACTTCCATTCAATTCGAAATTAGATTTCAATGATAATATTAATTGATTAAGTAATATTCATCAAACCATATTTAAAGAAAACAACATAGTCTATAACTAAAAAAGGACCTAGTAACTCAATATAAAAGGAGACAATGTTTGTGTGGGTCGAAGTGGGTGCAATGGCATTTATCAACCAGAAAATTAAATATGTTCAGAACATAATAATGAATAGGATCGAACATTCATAACCAGTATAAAGGGAAAAGAAGCACCAGTAAGTATGGAAATCTCAATAAAAATAAAGTTTCTTAAACTTTAAAAAGGCTTGTGTATTGAAAAAGGAAGAGTTAAAGTTATTTGCTCTTAAATGAAACAAGTTTCTACTATTTCCGAAAAAGAGGAAGATAGCACTAGTATACAGAGAATTGTATTTATTATAGAATTTCATTTTAAGAACATCTTAGTATGGGCAAGCAAATGGGCATCTATTAATCCTTGGCAATTCATCCCAAATATACAGTAGCTTGGACAAATCCAATATTTTATAGCAACTGATTATGTAGATTTAAGTATCATCTTTCGTAGGCATACTATGGTTGCTACGCTAGGTAGGAATTATCATGTGTTGACAAAGAGGATGTGAGAAAGATTTATTTTAGCATAATTCTTATTTAATAATACAGTTGTGTGATAAATCCTCAATGGTTATGCTGATGCATTGTGGAACATGCCTCAATTGTTAAAATAACAACACAATATATCACTTTGAAAAAAGAAAATGCCATCCTAAAACACAACATAATATGCCTCAATTTTTAAAATACCAACACAATATACCAATTTGTAAAATACAAATATAAAAATCCTACATAATAAACTGACACTCAAAGCAAAACACAATATATAAATTTGTTAATTGCTAACATAATACACCAATTTACAAAAGACAAATATAACATCTAACATAATGTAATAATCTCCAAAACATATCACAATATATCAATTTGCAAAAGCAACAAAATATACATTTTTGCAAAACATAAATAAACCAATCCAACATAATATACCAATCCTCAAAACAAAACACATTATACCAATTTTCAAAACACAACATAATATTACCAATTTGTGGAAGAAAAATATAGCGATCTAGCATAATATATCATTCCCCAAGTTGCAACATCATATACCAATTTGCAAAGCACAAATATATCAATCCAACATAATATACCAATTTGTAAATCCATATCCAAATTATAATACAAAGTTCAAATCCATATCCAATTCACAATACAAAGTTGTCATCCATATCCAAATCACAGCACAATATTTGAACTATTAGACCCCATTTCTGGAGTCCAACATCTGACATGAGATCGTGAGGCCTGAGCGTGGAGGAGGGCTTAGAAATTTGACAATTGAAAGAAACTCATTTGGAAGCAAAGGCTGGTGTCGCCGCAGCGTAAATGTATCTTAGCCATAGTGAACTTATGCGAGTCGATTTCGCTGCGGCTAAAAGCATAATCATCACCGCAGTCAAGTCGCTACGTGAATTACGCTGCGGTGAACTCTCAGCTTTGCCACAACGAAAGCCCCTTGTAGCAGAATTTAAATCCTAAGCGACCTATCTTACTGAATTGCAAACTTGAAATCTTTTAATCACATTCATCATTTCAACCTAAAAACAAAATGGATAAAAATCTAACCATAACTAATTTCTCAAAATCTTAATCTCATTTTCAAAATCAAATACTTTGCAAAAATATACAAAATCATAGACAAAATCGACCATATATTTCATTAATGACAAAAGTACACGTTTTACAATACTTTAGTTGGCATTTTGAGCCTCCTTACATCATAATCCAAAATAAAAAGTTTACAAAAAACTAAAATCGCTCAAAATGTGACTAAAACATTGGTTTACATGATCTAACTTCAAAAAAAAACAAAAGAAAATATACAGACTAGATTGATGTCTTGACTTTTGATTCGATCACTCGATAACTTGTTCATCGCCTGAAGATGGGAAGGAAGAGGGAGGGGGTGAGCTTAAAGCTCGTGGGTAACAATTTTATAATCGAGAAAGAAGCAAAGCATTTTCAAAAACTCATTGCCATTATACATTTTGGAAACCATAATAATTTCTCATAAAAGTCACCAAACACTTATTTCTTAAAATTCTCATTTTATCAAACAGTTCATGAGCAATTATAAATCATGTATGCATCAAACTTGCTAACACATAAGCACATCAAAATGATTTGGGTGGATCTGAAACAGAACGTACTACACATTTCCCATAAGGGTCCTGTGTAGCCATGAACAAAATGTACTATCGCAATTCCACTTAATGGTCTTGCATAGCCGTGAACTTATGGGAGTCCATGAAGGAGCTCCATGCCACTAACGGGCAGGCGGAAAAAGCCTTTTGTCAAAATGAACTGGACTAAACTTAGTGGACTAGCACAAACCCATATAATCATGCATTTCACATCTTGTAAACTTATGGCCTCAACGGCATTTTTCCAAAACTTGATTTCATAATCATAATATCGTTTCAAAATCAATATACTTTCAAAGGTCAATTTCATCATTCATTTCTAAACCAATAACACAATTCATATGCAAACATGTTACATATTATCAAAGCATTCAAATAGCCTTAACGGCATATGTATAACACAATTGAAAACATTTTAAAACTTTCTTGGTTTTGATGAAACATTCGGGGCTTATTACTTAATTATAAAAGTATAACCCACCCTAAAATCCTTGCTTATAAACTTGCTTAGGGATGTCCTTCTTCTTGCTCCTCTTACCTCTCTTGATCACCTTCTTGATTTCTTTAAACAATAACCAAAATTCCATTCAATTTGGTTTAGAAATCGGAAAGTCACACCTCAACAATTTAAACTACTTCTCATGCTGAAACAAAATTCTATATTCAACTTCCACCCCGAAATTGAAATCCTTATAGACTTAATTTAGAATTGACTCCTTCATACAATTTGTATTCCTCTTTCTCTAGTTTACAACAAATCAAAAATCAGTCCATTTGGATAACTACACCAAAAGTTATGCTCAAAATACCAAAGCATCTTTGGTACTGGAAAGTTTGTCGTGGCAAAAACCAAGTTCGCTGTGGCAAAAATGCCCAGAAACCAACTCTTAGAACATGTTTTGTGTCACCATGGTGAAACCCAGAAGTTTGCCATGGTGAAAATATCTAGAAACCCATTTCGAGAATGTGTTTTAGGACATTTTCCATCTTCTTACTTCCCACCTTTCACATATAACCCATCTTATCACTAACCCATCTCTTCTACTTCATTTTCAACACAATTCCAATCCAATATCATTCGCAAAAATTCATAATCTAGCTTTGATCATTAACCAAACCCAAACATTCACATAAACCATTCATCACAACTTCCTGACACTTATTCACTTCTAGCCAACCCTAAATATACATCATCTAACAATCAAGAAGGTTAATACTCATACTTACTTGTTTTAACCTTAAAATCTTCAAGCTCTTCAAGAATTTCCAAACCCTACCTTCTTCTTCCTTTTTTCTCCACTTCTCTCTTTCTCTTCTTCTTTCACTCTCAATTTTGCTTCTCTAAAATGTAAGATAACATTTAATTCTTCCCCTTTTATACCCTTAATGAGTGAACAAAGTCCACTATGCCCTTCCATGTAATGCCTTAGCCTTTTAACCTTTAGTGATCTTCCAAAAATACCCTTATGCATTCTTAATTCTTCAATTTAACTTACACATACTATACTCTAACTTAATCTTAATTGTTCCATTTAATACTTCAAATTCCCACCAATCTATGTTCTAAGTCTTCCCAACATTGACATGCTAATTAAACTCATAAAATGACTTATCTAATAAGACCAAAAAATATATTCAAATCATGCTTACTAAAATAATATAAAAAAATTCAGGGCCCAACATGAACGCAGCTCACTTTGTTGTAAATTCATCATTATTAACTTGAGATTTGGTTTGGAGTTAATTTTTCCCTATAATTTAGGTCTCCTCCTATTTGTGGTTATTATTTAAGTGTCTATATTTTGAAAAGCTTAAGTCAGTTAGGCATATAAAAGCATCTGATCATATATTTAGGGGAAATTTGTGTACCTTGAGTAACAAATATAGGGAGTGGATATAATGAAAGAAACTTGATAGAGCCTTGGTGAATTCTTGTATGCTCTTAAACATTCCTAATAAATTTGCTCAATTTAGCAATCCTCCAGGGTCAGACCATATGCCTATTGAAATTCAGCTAAGCAATCTCTAATTGAAGAGAAGAGTGTTATTCAAATTTAGTAATTATTTGGATAATAAACTTAGCTTTATGGGAGCAACAAAATGTATACTGACCATATATGTATATGGACTTGAGGAATATAAGTACATGACATGATTGAGGGCCATAAAGGAGGAGCTGAAATTGCTATAACAAAAAGACCTATATAAAAATTAAGAATACTAAAAGAGAGGCTATGAAGATGCTTAACAAGGCTTAAGAGTTAATAAATCACAAGAGATAACTATGGTTGGGTACTCTTTGGTAATTCCATGTAATTGTTGTTAGATAAGCTCAAAGAATTTTCAAAAAATTTTGCTAAAAAATAAAATAAACATCAGTAGAGAAAACAAAATAAAAAGATAAAGGTTAGAAACATTAGGTTATTGCCCAACAAGAACTTATTTAGACATCTTTTAGCTGGACACCCCATTTAACTCTTTACTCATCCTAAAACACTATTGGGATGATCGTGAATCCCTTTTTGCATAAATCACAAAGAAGAAAAAAAAATTAGTAGGATTTATATAAATATCTCCTAAACATGCACAATGATAATGAGGAGGCAAAATTTCAGCACTTTAACATGTTTTGTCAATAATATATTCAAGTGTTTTCTGAATCCTTAATGAGATGACACACATTTGGTCTCTAAAGTTAACCTCAATGTTTCTTAAAAGCTTTCCTTAACCTCTTTCTCTTAGCGTACTTGCACCTCCAAATTATTAATTGATACATTAGTTGATTGCACAACTTTAACCAATTTATCATTAAAGTGTTGGATGTTTGCTCTTCGTGTTTGTACTATTTGTTTTAATTGAGCATCCACAGAATACATAAGAATGAAAAAAAGTTATTAATGGTAACACCATAAGCATAAGCATCAATCGGATTTCCAAAGAAGCAAAAGAAACAATGCAAGAGTGTGCAACAGAATTTATAAGTTTTGTGACAAGTGAGGCAGCTGACAAGTGTGACAAAGAGAATAAGAAGACAGTGAACGGAGATGACATCTATTGGGCTCTCAGTTCTCTAGGATTTGATGGCTATGTTGACGCTATTCTAAGGTATTTACACAAGTTTAGAGGGGCTGAAAGGCAAAGAGCTAACCAAAATAAAGACAGTGCTTTTGGAGAAAAAGATGAAGAATCGAACCAGAAAAATGCCAAACTTGTAGGTATCTGTAGCATCATTGTTTATGTTGTGTAAACCAAGTAATAGGCCCCCCCAGTCCCTCATTGATTAGAACATAAAGGGTTTAAGAATTATGATGTTTGGAGACGTATTACAGCTAAAACCTATTATTAATGCTATAGAGATGTTTAGGAAGATACATGTCCTAACTATGAGTAAACAAAACAAAAAAAAAGGTTCATTTATTTTAACTTCTACATTAAATATAGGATTAGTTCTCTTCAATCTTTGGCTTGCAAAAGAAACAATTACCTTTAACTTACTTGAGAATTCCTATCTCCTACAAAAGGCCTACATTAAGTCTTTTTTTTTTTGTCTTTGATCACTAAGGTCAAGAGAAGGGTTGATAATTGTTATAATTAGTCACTTCAATTTACAAGAAGGCTTTAACTTATCAATGTTGTAGGACAAACATTTATCTTTGTAGTCTATAATCATTTGATGATTTTTCTTGAGTCCTCAAGGGTAGATAAGATAGGGAGTGATTCTTGGTTAAATGTGGAAGAATTCAAGTACTCAAGTTGGAGAATTATAAGACATGCCTTGCATTCTTGGTTCATAGAGAAATTTCAAAAGCTAATTATGTGAGGGGTTAGTAATGATGCCAAGTGGAGAATATAAGAAGTCTATGAAAGGCTTAATTTTATTGATTGCTAAACATAGGACCATTTTATGGATGGTTTTGTTACCAAGTCAAAGAATTTCTTACATGTTGTTTGCTCACTACAAGTGGACTAAAATTTCAAGCCCTTTAGCTGACTAACATGTTGTTTGCTCACCACAAGTGGATTGCTCGCTAGGAAAACAAGCCTGTTTTTGGAAAACTGACTCTGAAGAATTTTATGGTAGATTTGTTATCAAATAGACAACACTGTTAATGGTCTGCAGCATTCTATGTAACAATCCATCTGAAGGATAATTATAAGTAGAATTTGAGATGTAGTTAGGAGTGTTATATGGTAAATACTAACTGGTATTTACTGATAACGTAGGAGTGTTATATTCTCAACAAACAAATTGGTAATATTCAGAATAATACACAGAATGTTGGACCCTGAATTTTTCTCATTATGTTAGTAAGCATGATTTGAATAAACTTTATGGAATTGCTAGATAAATCATTTTTAATTGGAGTTTACTTATTATGTCAAGTTTAGGAGGATTTATTTCATGGATTGATGCAAATTTGAAGTACTAAATGGAAGAATTAAGATTAAGTTAGAGTATGGTATAGAGTAAGTTAAATTGAAGAATTAAGAATGCATAAGGGTATTTTGGGTGGATTACTTAGGGTTAGAAGCACTAAGGCATTAAAGGAAGGGCAAGGTGGACTTCTCTCGCCCAGTAAGGGTAGAATAGGAAAAGGAAAAGATTGTCTTGTAAATAAGAAGAAAAAAACGTGAAGGAGGGAGAGAAAATCAAAAAGTAAAAGAGAGAGAAAGAAGAAGAGAGGTTTCAGTGGAGTTAAAAAGAATAGAGCTTTGAACTAGGTCCTAATTTTTCTTAGTCTTAAAGAGAGAGTTGAAGCTTATTCAAGAGGGGAAAAAGAAAGAGGAAAGGAAGAGCTTTCTTTAAAACCAAGAATCTGATTATTTGGTAAGGATTTAAGGTAAGTTGATTTTAACGTTTTGGAGTTTTGAAAGTTTTTGGTTCAAAAAGCTTAAGAAATGTATGGGTTCAAGTATTTTAGGGTCAATTGCATGCTTTGGTTCTTTGAGTTTTCCAATTCAAATGTCTATTGATTTGGGACATTTGTAAATGTTGAAGAAAATCAAGAGAGCCAAGATGATCAAAAGGAGAGGCACATTTGAACAATTTTTCAAGAAAGGAAACTAAGGTGGGTACAGTTTTATAATAGAGTAAATAAGCCACTCATTGTTTTTCTTTGAATCAAGAAAGCTAAAGGTTTTCAATTGGATCATGAATGTTGCATTTATTTGCTTTTGGTTGCATGTGAGATTGTTACATGTTACTACATGATTTATGTGGATGATTTATGAAAATGATTCTTTTAGAAAAGAAGCAAGATTATGAAATCAATTTTTCAGAAATGTTCCTTTGAAATATTTCATGTGCATGAAAAACAAGTTTTCAATAAGATGCCATTTAGGGCAAACCGTTTTTGGTTCATGACTGTGTTATGTGGGTTTGTGGTAGTCCTTCAAGCACTATCATGTGCACGTTGACCTAAGTATAGGCTTCTCCTGCCTTCCTACTAGTGGCACGGAGCTCCTTCAAGGACTTCCTCAAGTCTACGACTATACAGGAGCATTATATGGAAATGTGTAGTGCGTCTTGAATTGGACTCACCCAAACCATTTCTGATGTGTTTATGTGTTTATGATTGTGTCAAGGTGATTCATACATGATTTACAAGTGCTCATGAACTGTTTGATTGAGTGAGGATTTTGAGAATTAATTGTTTGTTGTTTTCTATGAGAAATTATTACAGTTTCCAAATGTACCAAGACAAAATACATTGAAAATGGTTTTGCTTGTTTCTCACTTATAAAATTGTCACCCACAAGCTTTAAGCTCACCCCTTCCTAAATTATGTCCCACTTAGGTGATGAGCAAGAGAATTGAATAAGTCCAAAGTCAAGGCAGCACACTAGCCTACATGCTTTCTTTTATATCTTTAAGTTAGAATTTTTGAGAATTTAAGGCTTTAGCCACATTTCAAGTTTTACTAGTTCAAGTGTATTGATGCATTATGGCTTGAAAGGACATTAAAGCCTTGTAAAGACTTCTTCCTATTAATATGAATAAAATGTATTTTGGGTCTGTTATGACCACTGTTAAGTTTTCATATTGCATGGGATGATCAAATGAGTTTGCGGCTTTGGGAAATATTTGGTAATTATGCTTTGTGTATTTGCCCTTGGAATTGAATGAATGAGGGTAGTTAAAAATATTTATGTTTGTATTAAGTAAGGTTGGTTGCAATAAGAGAACACAGATGAAAGAAATCGTCTGTGATGACATCAACATATAGATGCAAAGGAGAACACAGACGCAAGGAATCGTCTGTGATGACATTAGAAGACAAACGCAAGGAAACACAGATGCAAAGAAAACACAGACGAAAGGAATCATCTGTGATGACATCAACATATAGACGTAAAGGAGAACACAGACGCAAGGAATCGTCTATGATGAGATCAGATGACAGACGCAGAGAAACACAGATACAAGGAAAACACAGGCGAAAGGAATCGTCTGTGATGATGTCAGCATATAGTCGCAAAGGAAAACACAGACACAAGGAATCGTCTGTGATGACGTCAGAAGACAAACACAAAGAAACACAGATGCAAGGAAAACACAGACGAAAAGAATCATCTGTGATGATGTCAGCATATAGATGCAAAGGAAAACACAGACGAAAGGAATCATTTGTGATGATGTCAGCATATAGACGCAAAGGAAAACACAAACACAAGGAATCATTTGTGATGACGCCAGAAGACAAACACAAAGAAACACAGACGCAAGGAAAACATAGACGAAAGGAATTGTCTGTGATGACGTCAGCATATAGACACAAAGGAGAACATAGACGCAAGGAATTGTCTGTGATGACACGTCTTAACACAGATGATAGAAAGGCAGATGATAGAAAGACAGACGATAGAAAGATAGACGATAGAAAGACAGATGATAAGAAGTCAAAAAACTAATTAATGGGATTCAATAAGAGGTGGTTATCAAGGATCAAGAAGCAGTTAGAGACTTAGGCTCTAAATGCAAGTCACGGGATAAAATGTTCAAAAGAGATCAAGATGAAATTATACTTTGAGGATTATCTTAGTGAGGGCACTCCACCCTTGTGGGATGCACTCCATATGTCACTTAGGATCTCAGGCTCGTGACTTACAAGGGTGGGGTCCCAACACTTATGGTATCAAAGCGACAAGGTTGAGGTCCAGGTTTAGGACCAAGTTTAGGGGCATCCGAAGTACGAATTGGGAAGGTTGAGACATGAAGTGTACATGCATTATTTTAAATGAACAACTTGCATATTTTGAAATGTGTTTCATGACTTGAAATTGTCTTATACGATTTGAACTGTTTTGCACACTTTGAAACTATTGTGCAAGAACTAAAGATTTTTATGGGTTTCATATTGAAGGAGTGATTATGCTGCCTTAAAAGAGAACTCAAGGAGTTTTAACTCGATCCAACTCTCGCCAAGGGAGCACTGATGAATCTTTTGTCCCACAAGATGCGGGGACACATTCTGCCCCTGATCTTGAGGCACCCAATGTGCAACATGAGGTGCCTCCACCGCCTCCTCCTATACCTCAAGCCAACTCTTTAGATCCATACTTCTTTCAGGCCTTTGCTCAGGCTTTTTCATATGTCATGGCCCAAGGGTCTCAAGTTTAGATGCAAGCTCCAGTGGAGAGGACTAGACAATATGATAAGCTCTGCAAGTATGGAGATGTGGACTTCAACGGGACTACAAATCCCAAAGAAGCTGAAGAATGGATGAAGAGGATTGAGAGAGTCCTAAATCAGATGAAGTGCAATGATGAAGAGAAACTAGACCATACAGTCAGCTTGCTATAGGGGGATGCACTTCACTAGTGGGAATCAGTGCCCCATAGTCAGGTTATGCCTTTAGTGCTGACATGGAGAGATTTTATGAAGGTGTTTAACAAGAAGTAACTCTCGAGGGTGTATGTACAAGAGAAAGCCAGGGAATTTCTAAACCTCACACAGAGGGACATGAGTGTGAGTGAATATAAGCTGAAGTTCACCTAGCTTTCAAGATATGTAGCAAACATTATGGAGAATGAGGATGATAAGTACCATAAGTTTGAGGGAGGTCTTCATTTGGAGATCAAGGAGAAGGTGTTGATCCACAATTTCTGTGACTACCAGCAGTTGGTAGATGCTGCACTCCAGGCTGAGAACCTGGAGAATATAAAGAATGAAGTGAGCAAGAAGAGGAAGAATAGGAAGTAGTCTTCTAAAAAGGGGATGAGTGCTCTAATGCTTGTGAGGGGTGTGAAGAGCTTCCATCCATAGAGTGAGGCAGAGAGTAGTGCCACTACTAAGAACAAGCAAGCAAGGGCAGTATCAGTGCAAGTCTCAACAACAGGAGGTAATATCAGGGTGGGGAGGAGTAGATACACAAATCCCCAATGTGAGCATTGTGGGAAACTACAAAAAGGAGAGTGCCTCAGGTTATTTGGAGTATGCTTTAGATATGGAGAGAAGGGACACATGATCAGAGATTGCCCCCAAGTACTAAGGCAAGAGGGGTCACGGTCACAAGCCCCAAGGGAAGCTGAAATTATGGGCACCAGACTAGTCACTGAGGTGGGCAGTTCTGGAGCTGCAAGGAAGACTATTCCTCTAGGTAGGCCAAGGGGTGAGGCGAAGCTGTAGCCATGCCTGAAGTTGTCACAGGTATGGCTCAGCTACTCAATTCTGAAGTATATGTTTTGATTAATTCTGGTTCTACACATTATTTTGTTTCTTCAAGCATGACATTACATGATGTTAATTTGATGCCTTTGGATAACCCTTGATTGTTAGTACTCGTTTAGGGAGGAATGTGATAATAACTCAAGTATATAGAGATTGTGAACTCTTTATTGATGGTGCTAGACTGGTAGTGGACTTAATATCTCTAGACCTAAAGGGCTTAGATGTTATACTTAGAATGGATGTCATGGAGAAGTATCAAGCAATGTTGGATTGCGGCCTTAAGGAAGTGGAGTTTGATCTGGGCAACGGTGAGAAAGTGATTTTCAGAGGGGACAGGAAAACACCAACACCAAGAATCATTTATGCTTTGCTAGCTGACAAGATGATAAAAAAGGGGTGTGAGGCCTTCTTGGAACATGTGGTGGATGCTGATGTGAAGGAAAGGAGGTTAGAGGATTTTTCGATTGTGAGGGAATTTCCTAATGTGTTTCCAAAAGACGTACCAAGTTTTCCACTAGTGAGGGAAATCAAGTTTGCCATTAACTTGATTCCTAAAACTGCACCCATTTCTATACCACCAGATAGGATGGCTCCAGTTGAGTTGAAGGAGCTTAAGGAATAGTTAGAGGAACTATTAGAGAAGGGGTACATAAGGCAAAGTTTGTCACCTTAGGGAGCGCCTGTTTTATTTGTCAAGAAGAAGGATGGAACATGGCAGATGTGTATTAATTACTGGAGACTCAACAAGATGACCATAAAAAACAAGTATCCTCTGCCACGAATAGATGATCTATTTGAGCAGCTGCAGGGAGCAAGGGTCTTTTCCAAGATTGATCTCAGGTCGGGCTATCAAACTCAGAATCAAGGAGTTTGATATAAGTAAGATAGCTTTTAGGACTCGTTATGGGCATTATGAGTTCCTAGTCATGCCATTTGGTTTGACCAATGCTCCAGCTACATTCATGGATCTTATGAATATGGTTTTCAAGGAGTATTTGGATCAGTTTGTTATAGTGTTTACAGATGACATTCTAGTCTATTCCAAGAGTGAAGGGGAACATGAGGAGCATCTCAGGAGAGTGTTATAGACATTGAGGGAGAAGGAGCTTTATGCTAAGTTCAACAAGTATGAGTTTTGGCTTCATGAGGTAGTATTCCTTGGACATATGATTTCGAAAGATGGGGTACATCTGGATCCAAGGAAGATTAAAGTAGTGGTGAATTGGGATGCACCAAAGACAGTGACAAAAGTGAGGAGTTTTCTGGGTCTGGCAGGATATTATAGGAGGTTTATGGAAGGATTTTCTATGATAGCTGCTCCGATGACTAAGTTATTGAGGAAGAATCAAAAATTTGTCTGGAGTGAGGAATCTTAGAAAAAATTTGAGGAGCTCAAAAGAAGATTAACAAGTGCTCCAGTTTTGATTTTGCCTATTGGAGATGAGGGCTATACAGTGTATAGTGATGCTTCAAGAAAGGGTTTAGGTTGTGTGTTGATGCAGGGAGACAGGGTGATAGCTTATGCTTCAAGGCAACTGAAGCCTTATGAATTCAATTATCCAACACATGATTTGGAATTGGCAGCAGTGATTTTTGCCTTGAAGATTTGGACAGATTATTTGTATGGGGTTCAGACGGTGATCTTTACAGATTACAAAAGCCTCAAGTATCTGTTAAGTCAGAAGGAATTGAATTTGAGACAGAGAAGGTGGATTGAGTTACTTAAGGATTATGATTTGTTGATTGAGTATCATCTAGGGAAGGCAAATGTAGTGGCGAATGCTTTGAGTAGGAAATCCTCAATAGCCCATGTATAGATAATTTATCTACCTTTATTAGAGGAGATGGCTAAGCTTAGGATAAGCTTGAACAGGAGGAACCCAAGTGTATGGTTGCTACTTTCAGAGTAAGACCGATACTCAGAGAGAAGGCTAGGGAGTTACAAGCACAAGATACAAAATTAAGCAAGCTCTGAGAAGAAATTAAGAATGGGAAGAAATCTAAGGTGGTAGTGAGGAAGGATGGACTCATGGTTGTAGGAAACATACTGTATATTCTGAATGTCAAGGAGGTGAAGGATGAGATACTTGATGAGGCACATAATGCGCCATATGCTATGCACCCAGCTAGCACCAGGATGTACAGGGATTTGAAAGAGTATTTCTGGTGGAAAGGCATGAAGAAAGATGTAGAGAATATGTAAGTAAGTGTCTGGTGTGTTAGCAAGTCAAGGCTGAACACCAAGCACCTTCTGGAAAGTTAAGACCATTGTCCATTCCTGAGTGGAAGTGGCAAAGGGTGACTATGGACTTTTTAATGGGTTTGCCTAAGACTAGTAGGAAGCATGATGTCATATGGGTTATTGTAGATCAGTTGACGAAGTCAATGCATTTTCTGGCAATTAAACAGACTGATTCTCTACATGTGCTAGCAAAGAAGTATATTAATGAGATAGTGAGACTGCATGGAATTCCAGATTCCATAGTTTTTGACAGGGATCCTCGGTTTACTTCGAGATTCTAGGTAAGCTTACAAGAGGCTCTAGGAACCAAGTTGAGTTTTAGTACTTCTTTTCAACCTCAGACTGATGGGCAATCTGAGAGGACCATTCGGACACTTGAGGGAATGCTAAGGGCATGTGTGTTGGACTTCAAAGGAGCTTGGGATGAGCATTTTCCATTGGTCGAATTTGTTTACAACAATTCGTACCATTCGACCATTCAGATGGCTCCTTATGAAGCACTATATGGAAGGAGATGTAGAACTCCGATATGCTGGGATGAAGAAGGAGAAAGGAAGATAATAGGACCAGAAATGGTTTAGATGACCGTTAACATGGTCAAGTTAGTTAAGTAAAGGCTTAAGGCAGCTCAAGATAGAATGAAGAGTTATATTGATGCGCATCGAAAGGAGATGGAGTATGAAGTCGATGAGAAGGTCTTCCTTAAAGGAAGGGCAAGGTGGACTTATCTCACCTAGTAAGGGTAGAATGGGAAGAAGAAAAGATTGTCTTGTAAATAAGAAGATAAAAATGTGAAGGAGGGAGAGAAAATCAAAAAATAAAAGAGAGAGAGAGAGAAGAAGAGAGGTTTCGGTGGTGTTAAAAAGAATAGAGCATTAAACTAAGTAACAATTTTTCTTAGTCTTAAAGAGAGATTTGGAGGTTATTCAAGAAGGAAAAGAAAGAGGAAAGGAAGAGTTTTCTTTAGAATCAAGAATCTCATTATTTGGTGAGGATTTAAGGTAAGTTGATTTTAATGTTTTGGAGTTTTGAAAGGCTTTTGGTTCAAAAAGCTCAAGAAATGTATGGGTTCAAGTATTCTAGGGTCAATTTCATGCTCTAGTTCTTTGAGTTTTCCAATTCAAATGTCTATTGATTTGGGACTTTTGTAAATGTTGAAGAAAATCAAAAGAGGCACATTTAAACAAATTTTCAAGAAAGGAAACTAAGGTGGGTACAGGTTTATAATAGAGTAAATAAGCCACTCATTGTTTTTCTTTGAATCAAGAAAGCTAAAGCTTTTCAATTGCATCATGAATGATGCATTTATTTTCTCTTAGTTGCATATGAGATTTTTACATGTTACTACATGATTTATGTGGATGATTTATGAAAATGATTCTTTTAGAAAAGAAGCAAGATTATAAAATCAAGTTTTCAGAAATGCTCCTTTGAAATATTTCATGTGCATGAAAATCAAGTTTTCAATAAGATGCCATTTAGGGTAAACTATTTTCGGTTCATGAATTACATGTTATGTGGGTTTATGGTAGTCCCTTAAGAACAATCACGTGCACGTTGACCAAAGTATAGGCTTCTCCCGCCTGCCTGCTAGTGGCGGAACTCCTTCATGGACTCCCTCAAGTCTACGACTACACAGGAGCATTATATGGAAATGTGTAGTGCGTTATGAATTGGACTCACCCAAACCATTTCTGATGTGTTTATATGTTTATGATTGTGTCAAGTTGATGTATGCATGATTTACAAGTGCTCATAAACTGTTTGATTGAGTGAGGATTTTAAGAATTAAGTGTTTGTTGTTTTCTATGAGAAATTATTACGGTTTCCAAGTGTACCAAGACAAAATACTTTGAAAATGGGTTTGCTTGTTTCTCACTTACAAAATTGTCACCCACAAGCTTTAAGCTCACCCCTTCCCAAATTCTGTCCCATTCAGGTGATCAGCAGGAGAATTGAATAAGTCAAGAGTCAAGGCAGCACACCAGCCTACTTGTTTCTTTTGTATCTTTAAGTTAGAATTTTTGAGAATTCAAGGCTTTAGCCACATTTCAAGTTTTACTAGTTCAAGTGTATTGACGTATTGTGGCTTGAAATGACATTAAAGCCTTGTAAAGACTTCTTCCTATTAATATGAATAAAATATATTTTGGGTCTGTTATGACCACTATTAAGTTTTCATATTGCATGCGATGATCAAATGAGTTTGCAGCCTTGGGAAATATTTGGTGATTATGCTTTGTGTATTTGCCCTTGGAATTGAACACAGACAAAAGAAATTGTCTGTGATGATGTCAGCATATAGACTCAAAGGAGAACACAGACGCAAGGAATTGTCTGTGATGACGTCAAAAGACAGACACAAGGAAATGTAGATGCAAGGAAAACACAGACAAAAGGAATCGTCTGTGATGACGTCAGCTTATAGATACAAAGGAGAACACAGGCACAAGGAATCGTCTGTGATGATGTCAAAATACAAACGCAAGGAAACACAGACCCAAGGAAAACAAAGATGAAAGGAATCGTCTATGATGATGTGAACATATAGACGCAAAGGAGATCACAAAGGCAAGGAATCATCTATGATGAGGTCAGAAGACAGACGCACGGAAAACACAGATGAAAGGAATGGTTTGTGATGACATTAGCATATAGATGCAAAGGAGAACACAGACGCAAAGAATCTTCTGTGATGGTGTCAGAAACAGATGCAAGGAAAGATACATGTAAGGAATCATCTGTGATGACATGTCATAAGTCAGACGATAGAAAGGCAGATGATAGAAAGATAGACGATAGAATGACGGATGATAAAAAGATAGGCGATAGAAAAACAGACAATTAGAAGTCAAACATAGATGATAAGAAGTCAAACATAGACGATAGCCAAGCCCAGACGATAAGCCAAAAGCAGACCATAAGCAAACACAGACGATAAGCCAACCATAGACGATACAAAGAAGAAGTTAAGCCAGTATGATTGAACAATCATTTAGTTGGAATTAATCACAGAATTCACTAATTAATGGGATTCAACAAGAGGTGGTTATCAAGGATCAAGATGAAATTACACTTTGAGGATTGTCTTGGTGAGGGCACCCCACCCTTATCGGATGCGTGCCTAGATGTCATTTAGGACGTCGAGCTCGTGACTCGCAAGGGCGGGGTCCCAACATAGAATAACCCTTAATTAACAAGGAGGTAAACCAGCAAACTTTCAATGTCACTTCCACAATGTTCCATTTTCAGAAAAGTTATGCAAAGGTTTGGCTCTGGAAGACCACAATGTTGTAGAAGTACAAGCAATCTGGGAATGTTGTAAACAAACATACTTGATGAGCCCCAACAGTGACAACCAGAAAAAAAAATTATGTAAGATCCCAACTCTTTCTCATATATTATCAGAAACCTTCTAATAGGTCTTGAATTGTGAAAAATACTTTCACTAAACAGTTACACTCAGGAAGCATTCTAGAACTTTCTTTTTGCTTTCTCAAAATGCAGCCCCTCCACTGTTGCCAAGAAGATATAAATATATTGTTTAAACAAATACAAAACAAACTGTGCCCTTACACTCATTTAGTAATTTGCATGAAAGCAGACAAGCTGACAAGACTCATTTCTCAGTTAACCAGACTATGTAACTGCCACAACTAATCATGTTTAGTTTGATGCTGGGAACTTTGGTTGACACTATTGTAACTGATGGTTCTCCTTTCGGCAAAGAGCTATTATATCTGTAAGACTCTATGTTTCCTTTACATTTCTTTCTGTTTTCTATTTTACCTTTGTTTTTTTCCTTTTTGTCCATAATTTAAGTGAAATATCATTTCTAAGACCATGTTATGCATCGATTTTCAAAACGAGATTCTCCCTTAAGATTATCCAGTTATGATGATGGTTGCCCTTTGTATGCTAGATTTTACATAATTTCAACATTTCAGTTATTTCACTAACTAAAATTAATTTCTTCTAATGTCAGGATATATCTAGATTGCTACAGAAACTAATTAGGTTTAAACTTAGTACTGGAGAAACTGCTAGTCTATATGTTCAAAAAATGGCAACTTTTATTTCTATTAATGAAGTTGGACAGAAAAAATTGCTACTTCAATGGTCTTTCTTGTTGATTTTATAAATTGTTACTTCAATGGTCTTTCTTGGTAGTTCACTTACTCAAAATTAGGTTCACGATCTTCTGCCACTTTTTAAAACGCATGACTCATCAGTTAGTTCTTCATCTACACCTAAATCTTTAGTTCAACCTAGAAGCCCAATCATCTCGAATCTTGCTGGTAATTATTTTGCATATGATTCATATTATATGCATACCTTATTTCCTTTAAAGTCTAATTTTCTTACTGCTATTACATGGATTGTGAACACGAGTTTTATAAATCACATTGTTGGTAATATCTCATTACTTGAAAAATATAAACTTGGTTATCAATATTTTGTTCAGTTGCCAAATGGGACTAAAGTTTTAATAACTTATATTGGTATTACTAGATTAGCTATAAATATTGTTCTATATAATGCACTATGTGTTCCTTCATTTGCTTATATCTTTATACCTTCTTGTCAATC
>JAOSBO010000008.1:22237032-22248176 GCA_027563915.1 Erythroxylum rotundifolium
TCAGGTCTTACAGCTCAATATGGAGTTGAAGCTGTCAATTTTGAGAGATAGATCTAAAAGCATTTGCCAAGGCATTCCATACGACAAAGGAGGAAGGAAGCCCAATGATGTAAGGAAAAATTTCCCCAGACAAGAATGACAAGAGCCAAGAAAGAAGCATTTGATCCCGACAAAACCAAGCAGCATACGCTTGGTTAAAAATCACTGTGGGTGGATCGATACTGGTGATCGTTTCTAGAGGTGCAGAATCACTTCCATCGATAAAGCCTTTGAGATTTTGGTAATTAAGGATGGGGATAAATTGTGTTTCAGGCTAGGCAGTTCTTGGAATTTAATTTAATGGAGAAAGAGTGATGGGTGGAGATGGGAGCAACTGTTGAAGAAACGGTGGAAAGAGAGAGCTGCTCATCATTGGAAGTCATTGCAAAGCTTCCTCCTTGCAGCTCTGATACCATGTTATGTTTACAGAGGAAAAGGTTTTGAAATTATATTGTATATTTGCAAAGAATATGTATAGCTTTTTATATACAATTAGGATTAGAATCGTACCTAAAAAGCAGAGAAGATAAGAACAAAAGGAGAGTTAAATTTAAACACTATAACTTTGAATTAAAGTATATCTGATGAAGATTTGAAGATAGTAGCTGGACTTGTGGAGATAAGATATAGCAAAGAAGGATAAGCATATCTGTAGATAGGAAGAACTGCATTTGAACGGATGGAGATCACGATTAACCTTAACAAGTAGTAACTATTGTAGGTTAAAACATGATGTAAAACATCGATCATATATTAGATGGAAAATGTTGAGAAACAAAATCTAATCAATGTCGGAGTTAAACTTGATGTCAAGCATTATACTCGTTATAATACTTATGTAAGAAAGTTTCAAAAGCCAACCAACGTTGGCATTAGAAGCAAAATAATTTCCTTTGGATGTATTAAATCACCATTATGAGCAACTTAAGACTATTTGTATAACCATATATACTTCATTAACTTAGGATATTTTTAGGGGTGTTTGACAACCACCTTACTGGAGTTTTCATAGTTTTATTTTTTCTTAGAATCAAAAGAGGATTGGGAGCAAGATTAGAGATCTTAACAATTTCTTTAGTTCTTTTCTTCATTCTTTCCCTTTTTTAACATTAACTTGTTACGTTTTGATTTAGTTATGTTTAGTGGCTAAAAATACTAGTTAGGATTAGGGATATAGCTTGTAATGGACTATTAATTATTAATGCACGATTTGATTATTCGTTGATTGAATCTATTCTCTTGATTCGTAATTGTTAAGTTTATAATTAACCATTATAGATTCAATATTAAATCTTGTATGAGAACTATAAGGTGAAATATGATTTATGCACTAAGAGAATAGATAAATCAAATCTAAAGATATGAATATACATGTGTGCTTTAGGAGAGGATATAAATATTTCAAGTTAATTGACATTTCAAACTAGATAATAAATATTGTATAATAATTGAAATTCTACACAAGTCAAACGCAAAGTCCTAACATTTATCGTATTGATTCCTCTTCATTAATTTAGTTATATTATTTTTGATAGTTTAATTATCTTTTATCAAATTCCGTTTCTTCATTTATTGATGAGCTAATGTTAATAGACACGAGTGGTATGGTTCCTACGTAATTAGTACCCTAGAGTTACTTCAATTTTAATAAGATTATATAAAATAAATTTGCCATTCTAGAATAACAAAAAAATCTTTAAAAGGGGAGGCCTAAAGTTTAGGAGAAACTTTGCCTTAAGGTTTGAAATTGATTGAAATGGACTAGATTGGTTTTGATTAAAGCCGTGGACCCAAGTTGACCTTTAGCCTGTGAGTGAATTCATTAAGCTCGAATTTGCCTTGGGAATTGACTGACGTTGAACAGATTTGACTTAAATTGATTAAAGCTCTGAGTTTGGACACATTTTGGGCTTGGATTAGGTTGAGGCGTTGGCGTGGGTTTGATTTATGGTTTTAGTTGGAACTCTTAAAGCCCTATCTGTTGAACAATTTTGGATGCAAGTAACAGTCACTAAATGTGGGATAAAATGATATTTAAAAAGAAAATCCATAATAATATGATATCCACAACAAAGAAGAACGGAATTAAAGAAAAGGATTGCAAGGAAAAAAAAGAAAAAAGAAAAACCAAGGATCAATAAAAAGGACAGTCCATTAGATGTGTATTTAGAAGAATCCCCTTTCTTTTCGTTCCCATATTCTCTCGCTTTACCCAAATCCTATTTCGTCTCCCCTTCACTTTAACATTTCCTTTTTAATTGCTCTTTCATTTCCGCTAGTTTTGCTTTTCTTTTTATCTTTTGTTAAAATTAATTCCAAAATCGGACAGGATGATTCTAGAACCTCCATGAAATCTCTCCAGCCTCCATGCACCATCGCCTGTCCTAAGGTGCCTTAGCTGCGTGGTCCAGCACAGAAATCAGACTGCAGATAACCTCACTTGTGAGAAGACGGAAAGAAACGTAATCGCTATTTGGATCCTGCTACGACGCCGATTAAGGGTAGGGTTTTGAAAGAAGAAGACGATGGATGAATACGATAGTGGCGGCCGCAGCGCCGACAAGTGCCCTGGAGCCGAGGACGAGGGCAGCACGGCTCCTCTACCCGAAAAGGTCTTTTCTTTGTGTACTGCTTGCTCTTATTCGTTTGGATTATCAAAATCATTTCTCTTTTTTTTTTTAAAATTGTAATTGTTGATAACAGGTATCAGTCGGGGGCTCACCAATGTACAGAATAGAGAGGAAGTTAGGTAAAGGAGGGTTTGGACAGGTATATGTTGGTCGCCGTATTGGTTCAACTAGTACAAGTGAAAGAACAGCCTCTGGAGCTCTGGAGGTATACCCGCATTCTTTCTTAATAGCTGCCTAGTTTATGTTGCTTGTCATATGTAATGCCAATTATATTGTTTCATGTGTTTATACAACCCTTAGGTAGCCTTGAAATTTGAGCATAGAAGCAGCAAAGGATGCAATTATGGACCTCCTTATGAATGGCAAGTTTACAAGTGAGTTTGATCCTTCGCCTTCTATGTTTAATTGTCATAATATGAAGCAAATGTAAAGCTTTCTTATGACATTTTTTATACCTGTTGCACGTATAGTGCCCTTGGAGGCAGCCATGGTGTGCCACGAGTTCATTACAAAGGTCGGCAGGGTGACTACTATGTTATGGTATGCTGTTTGAGCTTCACATAAGCTTTCTTATTTTGCAGTTGTTAGCTTTATAGGCTACTCATTTAGTAGGCTATTTTGATTCAGAATAAACATATCAATCTAGTTTTCCTTACTAGGAAAGGAAAGTGTTTCTATTTTGATTTCTCTTATTATTTTAGGGTTTAAGTGCAAAACCTTTTTTTCTTTAAGACTGTTTCTTAGGCAATTATGAGTGATTCTTAAACTCTATAAGTGATTTCTAAAATCCTATTGGTGTTGTTCCTATATTTTTATTTGTTTCAAAACCTAGGTGTGACTCCTAGTTCTTGATACAAACTTTAGGAGTGATTATGATCTATACCTATTGTTAATTTGTTGAATTCTGGCCCTAAAATCCTAAATTTCAGCTCAATTAAATTTCCAGAAACTATCAATTTTACAATTTATATGTATTTCATCGAACTTTAAAATGGTCTCTGTTCATCCTACATCTGTATTACCACAACGAATCCTTGTTGCATTCAGGTCATGGACATGCTTGGGCCGAGTTTATGGGATGTTTGGAACAACAATTCACATACGTAAGTTCCTTTGGAAGCTTTAATTCAATTATCATTTGTTTACTACCATGAATGAACCTGTTTGACTGATATATGTTGATTCATTTCTATTCATTCTTTAACCTTGTCTTCCTGTTCAACTTTCAGGATGTCTATTGAAATGGTTGCATGCATTGCTATTGAAGCTATCTCTATATTGGAGAAGATGCACTCTAGAGGGTATTGTACAATTACTCCCACTTTACTGTTCCATGTTATTTGCGTACAGCGGGAGATATTGTTCAAGCGAACATTTATCATTCTTATTTTAGTGCAATTTAGTACTTGCTTCCTTGCTTTATGGATAGAGAACACATTGGACATTCCAGATGCATTTATTACACATCTACTTTTGATCCTAAAGCTGTCATGTATGAGGCTCTTAACATGTGACTATCGGCAACATCATTGTAGTCTTCCTGTAACAATTTTATTCAACAACCTTGACAGAGAATGAGTTTAGCTTAAGCATTAAGATTTTTTAGTTAATTTCTCTTTGCTATTGTTCATAATAGTTTAGGAGTTATTTTCCTTTATAGTACATTTTACTGAGGTTTATGCGTTAATGGAAGTTGAATTAGTATGGGGATTTTAAAGGATTCTCGATTAGGTTAGGATTAAGAAGAGCCAGTTCTATAGAATTCTGCAACTCTTGTGTGGTTTGATGCTTTTTTTTTTTTCTGCTAGTGATTCTGAATCTAAAAAAATGATTTCAAGGAATTTGTTATTATGATACTATTAGTTTGTTTTTTCCAACCCTAGTAAGATCCTAGTTGTTTACAGATATGCAGGCCAGATTGCTAAACCTATACTTTTACATCTTCAATGCTAAAATCTAAGAGCCTAAATTTACAGATTTTGGTGTTCTTATTCCAATCATTGGCATATTTATCTATCTGTTCTATGGAAAATCTGCACAAGTTATTTGTGATTGAGAGAGATACCTTGCTTCTTTTGATGTGGGTTGCTCTGAAAGGGAAAATCAATATAATTAGGTTGCTTTATTCTTCTCTGGCAGATATGTGCATGGAGATGTTAAACCTGAGAACTTCTTGCTTGGCCCTCCAGGAACCCTGGATGAGAAAAAGTTGTTTCTTGTAGACCTTGGTTTGGGTAAGTAGTTTAATCTACTTTTTTTCTTGGGAATTAAGTGCTATCTCTTGAGTGAAAGATAGTGATATTTACTCTTTTTATTAACATTTAATCTTACAGCAACTAGGTGGCGTGATAATGCAACTGGACTGCATGTCGAATATGATCAACGTCCAGATGTTTTCAGGTTGAGTAAATAGTTTTCTGTTGTCAATAGGCTCCACTGTGTTGGGACATTGGACTTTATTGTTGCTTATTCATGACCATACTTCAGGGGAACAGTGCGATATGCCAGTGTTCATGCTCATCTTGGTAGAACTGGTAGTAGGAGAGATGACTTGGAATCGCTTGCATACACCCTTATTTTTCTTCTTCGTGGCCGGCTTCCATGGCAAGGATATCAGGTGTGCTGATTATCTACTCTTAAAGGTTTATGCACATATAGGCCTTGTTATTTTACTAATGCAGCTGTTTCTGTAGGGGGAAAACAAAGGTTTCCTTGTTTGCAAAAAGAAGATGGCCACCTCCCCTGAAACTTTATGTTGCTTTTGTCCTCAGCCTTTTAGACAGTTTGTTGAGTATGTTGTGAATTTGAAGTTTGATGAAGAGCCTAACTATGCAAAATACATCTCTCTTTTTGATGGGATTGTTGGTCCGAATCCAGATATCAGACCTATAAACACTGATGGTGCTCAGAAGGTACCTCTTGTCTTTTGAATGGACATATTATTGTTGATTAATTCTCCATAAATTTCTCTATTGTATTGGGGATGTCATTTTAACTGTTATCTTTGTATTCTGAAGCTCATATATCAGGTTGGTCATAAGAGGGGACGGTTGACAATGGAAGAAGAGGAAGATGAACAACCAAAGAAAAAGGTAAGGATGGGAATGCCTGCCACACAATGGATCAGTGTGTACAACGCACGTCGACCAATGAAGCAGAGGTGCGTGTCTGATAATTACCATCAAGTTAATTCAATTTTTGTGAAGGTAAAAACAAGTCTGACGTCCTCATCTCCTGTTGTAGGTATCATTATAATGTTGCGGATGTTAGACTGCCCCAGCACATAGAGAAAGGAAATGAAGATGGATTGTTTATTAGTAGTGTGGCTTCTTGCTCAAACCTATGGGCCTTAATCATGGATGCGGGCACTGGGTTTACCGCCCAAGTTTATGAGCTTTCTCCATACTTCCTCCACAAGGTTGGTTAATGGACATCCCTGAGCAGTACTACATAATGGTCTGAGTTGGTTAATATGCTTTGCATATCTGCATGGCATTTTGTGCCACTTAGAATTTCAACTTAAATGCCTTTTTCTAATCTCTTGACTCATTCTTTATTTTCAAAGGAATGGATAATGGAACAGTGGGAGAAGAATTACTACATAAGTGCAATTGCTGGAGCTAATAATGGGAGCTCATTGGTTGTTATGTCCAAGGGTTAGTCCATGTATCTTTATAATCTTACTAGGTGAAAAAAATTCAAAATTTCTTTTAACTTTGCCTTCGATCACTATAGGCACCCAGTATTTACAGCAATCATATAAGGTTAGTGATTCATTTCCTTTCAAGTGGATCAACAAGAAGTGGAGAGAAGGTTTCTATGTCACTGCTATGGCCACTGCGGGAAGTAGATGGGCAATCGTTATGTCCCGTGGTGCAGGGTTCTCAGATCAGGTCTGACCAAATTCTGTAGATCTCTGCTTTTAGTTGGGAAATTTTCTTCTAATATTTTTCCGTTATGCCCCACAATGATAGGTTGTGGAGTTGGATTTTCTGTATCCTAGTGAAGGGATTCATCGTAGATGGGATAATGGCTACCGTATTACTTCAACAGCTGCAACATGGGACCAAGCTGCTTTTGTTCTGAGTGTGCCAAGAAGAAAACCTGCTGATGAAACTCAGGAGACACTCCGAACATCTGCTTTTCCTAGTACACACGTCAAGGTTAGTTTTTGAGTTCAGTCTTATTATTGTTTTGTTGTATTCATATTCATATCAATAATTTGTTAATTTTATTGACTTACATGATTAAAGGCTTTTTAACTGTCAATCTACTTTTCATCTTTTCAGGAGAAATGGGCAAAGAATCTCTATATTGCATCAGTTTGCTATGGTAGAACTGTCTCATGAGCCACAAAGGATTTTGGGATTTCATGATCATGCCTTTTGATGACGTAGAAGAAAAGCCCAAGAAGCAAAGATCCGCAGAAATAAGAACGACTTATCTCTGCATTATGGAGTCTATGTATGCAAAATTCTACTTTATTGCCGCGATCACACAATATCTCTTGCAAAAACCTGTGCACAGTCTTTCAATTGTGTCAATATTTTTCCCAGTCAATGATAGAAATTACATATCATCTAGGATGGGATTAATTATTTGTTCCTAAAGAAGCTTGTATAGTTACAAAGTGATCACCTAGTTGAAGGTGTGTGCACAGGTTAAGTTTCATCACTAGTGATAATTTTGGAGACCGTCTTATCATGATTTTGCAGTGGACTTCAGTGGCCACAGTCTGTACTTAAACTTTGCTTTGCTGCTTCTTCTTGTCTTATTGAAAATGATCCTTGTGATCTTTTCGTACTTGTTTGATGTCCGGATGTGCTTAATTTTTACACTTTAGTGAGTACTTTGTAATTTTTCTTCCGCAAATGCCCACTTTTATGCTGTGAATGATACTCGTAAGAACTGTTCCTGTGGATAAACAAACTGGTGCATTTTCTATGTAAAAATGATCAGTTTGGTTGTTACTGTTCTTGGGTATGCAAATACCCTACCCTCTTTTTCTCCTCCATCATATCTTCAACGGAATGGGTTTGCCAATGTTATCTTAATTCTTCTTATGCTTTCTGCTCTACATGGGCACAGACCTAATATATCAAGTATTTGGCTTCCTATTGTTCTCTTTGAGCATCACCATTTGCATTCATCTTAGGTGCATGACCATTTCAATCGTGCATTTCCTATGTTATTTGCTAGTCAATTTTTTTAATTTTGGCCATCGACTTGTATACTTTCTGTCCAGTCAATAAATTTTTATAGCAATTAATGTTACAGTTACTTTGAGTTTCCTTTGAATACTTCATTTATTTGTTTGTTATGTAGTGGTGAAATTATTGTTGTTTTCACACAAGAAGATTTTCAAAGCAGAAAAATTGTGGGCAATACATCTTGTTTTGTCCGAATTTGCGGTATAGTTTCAGAACTTGTTGATTTTCTGCACAAGTTCTGGGACTTTGAACTTCAGTCCCTCTTAGTCTGTGCAACCAACTAGAAACCAGAGTTGGATCAAGTGTTCCTACAAATAGCATCCTCGTTGCTTAATTTCCTATTGGTAAGTGAATTGATTATCTGCTATTTGGCTTTAGGAACCATTTTTGGAAGCATCTTATTGCAACTTCTGTTGTGGCAGCTTGTCCATGCTTTATGGGTATCAACGTCTTCCTTTGTTTCTTTCATCTTCCAAAGGCTTTCATCTTCACATTTATGGTACGCAGCTCTTCATCACCATATGGAGCTTTCAGCATAGAGAAATTTTGTGAAATCTTTTGTTAACAAGTGACGTATCATTAACCTTTTCTATTACAGAAATTGTGCATCAGAAACTCTGTTATGGATTTAACTAAGGAACTTGGCAAGCTGTGTTACGTTATGGTTTGAATTTGTATGGATCGGCTGTATACTTGAAGTGCGGAAGATAGGTATCATTGTTTTTCATTGGTAAGAATACTTGACTGTTAAATTGTATTTTTGCTCCGCTAATGATTAGCATGTGCAGAAGTCCCAAGGCAATGAGGATAGTTTTTCTATTACCTTTTGATTAAACTTTTTATAACCTGCATATTTATAATGTGTGTCAAAGAGGTGGATACAACTGTAAACTCGGAGATCGTTGATCTGGAAGAAGGCTTGGTTTGTACCGTATTCAACTGTTGAGAGTTCTCAATCGAATGTGATCCAATATCATCCATTTAGAGCCCTGCTGATTGCTAACTGGAATCTAGATTTTACGGATTTCGGTTTACGCTGTGTGCAAGTAATTTTCTACGGTACCGTCAGTTTAGACGATAAGTTCTAATACGTTGACTAACTATTGAAAAAGCAAGCAGCCCCAAATTTGATTTAGGATTTTTGAGTATAATTTTAATACTTGAGAATGATGAAGTAAAGGCCACAACAAAACTCATTTCCAATCCGTTTTAAGTGTCTTAGCATTTGGAGGCTTTGATAATTTGAAGAAGCCCACACAATTGAGAATGTTGCAAATTGGGGTAAAAGGGAAAAAGAATTCATGGGGGCAAATAATTCGGGATTTGGCATCAAAGAATAATAGATGAATGATACAATATGAGCACGGACATTTAGTTATACTAGGGCATGTATATGGGTACAGACGTTCAACTTCAGTACTGTACTCTTTTTTTAAGTCTAAACTGCTGAGAAAGATCTGGACTGCTAAAGTTAATAACTCGGTCTGGAACACAATCTTCTCAATCGAACTTGCTCCTGGCAAAAATAAGAAATCTACATTAATTTCCATGTAACGCAACTATCAAATGAAAAGCTGAATTACTGGCACCTGCCTCGGTATTATCATGATCATATTCAATCAAGAAAAGACACCTGCAACCCCTTATGTCATGCATTCTCCTTTGGATTTCTTTGACATGTGCATCATAGTAGATTGCTTGATCCCTCCTTTCCTATTTCAAAGCGGTATAACCATTAATTCTCAGCGGAAAAGTAAACAGAAGATTGCTGAAAACTGTGTGTATAATCGATTGAAATTACCTGGAAGCAGCATACAACATCTCCAACCTGTACTTTATGACATTCTGAATGCTCGAGAGGTATAGAGCGTTCTCGTACTGCATTTTTCACATTCACCCACTCATCTTCTTCAGCTCCAAATCCCACAAATCTAACACGAACTTCCTTTAACAAATGATATTTTTCATCACATAATTTGTTGAAAGAATTTTATGATAACTCTCGTATCCAATGAATTAAGCCTACAGTACCCCTGAAACCAATTTTCATGGTCCATAAAGACCTATAACTCTTGCCGTATTTGTTTTGGCAGACAAACAATTCAATTTTTGTTCTACTTTGAAGTAGCATGCTTGCATCAATTTTCAAATGCAAAATATCTGTCCTGAATATAAAAAGCACCATATTACGATCTAAATTGCACTTACAGCTTCTCCTGATGCAAGAAACCTATGAGAGATAAACATATCTACGTCATACCTGCCAAAATGAAATCAGTAAACACTGAAATCAATTCACTGAGACAAACTTCCCCTAAAAGATCAAAATGAAGGTGAACTTCTTGTTAAGTATGTACCAAAGTAAAATTGACCTTCTCCAATAAGCACTAGGGATCATTGTTTTTGAATATATAGGCATTGAAATGGACATTACACTCAAGGTCCAAGAAGGTCCTTTTAATCCTTGATAACTTTTTATGGCCTCAAAAAAGGCCCTTGAGGCTTTACCCATCTGGGCATATTTTATGTGTAGAGATACCAAATCAAAATAGCTATCAATAGACAGAATTTGTACTAACCATGCCCCATCTTTTGATGATCTGGCCTCAAATTCCAACTCAGATAGATCTGGTACCTTTTCTTCTGCTTTAGAACAAACACCATTGTTATTAGAAATGAAATCATTACCATATTGAAGGTTTTTATAGAGAACCAACACCAGGAACAGAAGTTCAACAAGTAATGGAAAGGATTGGCTGCTAACACCAGGCACAGAAGTTCAACAAAGAGTGGAAAGAATTGGCTGCTTTACTGAGACTATATTCATGCATAAAAACTGTGAAGACGTATAGGCAAAGGAACTCCAAGGAGAAAAGACTTTACAAAAATTCTCTTTTGTTGCTCATCTACCTCAATATTCTCAACCATATTAACACGGAAATTCTTCAATTTTGTCATTGATTATTAAATCAGTGTCTAAAATGCATCTGCATTCAGTAAAAATTACAAGGACATCCAAGTGAATGACAATAAAGGGGTTAGATTGGCTTCCCTTGAGTTTGATCCCAACTGAATGTCAAGTGGTTCCAGTGAAGTAAACAGTTATTGATTACAGTACACTTAAATATATCCGTGGAGATTTGCATTTCTTTTGATCACTTTCCATCAAATATTCAAAGTCGAGACCATTTCCTCTCTTAAAGATGTTAATGCAGACTTTTTCGTAAGCAGAACAAACAATTAAAGGAAGATGAACTCTAGTGAT
>JAOSBO010000008.1:22254353-22265085 GCA_027563915.1 Erythroxylum rotundifolium
AACTCAAACAATGATCAAATGTGATAAAATCCTCTTGAAAACAAGCTTTGGCTATCATGGTTCTAAACAAATCTTTAAAAGCAAAATTTACGAAATTTTTGAATGATAAACCTTAAAGAGCTCTTTAAGTCCAGGGTTTTAATCAAAGATCTCCATTTCTTAAATCCTTGTTGAATGCATCTTGGTTTGTGTAATGGACAAGTTAATGCAAGTGGTCAATTTAGATCAAGCATAATCTCAATATCAAACACAACTAGGCAAATTAGAGAGCATTAACATAATCACCAAAATGACATATATGAGACTTCATATATTAAGCATCCAAGTTCTACATAAACAAATCCATAACACAGTGCGTTGTTCAACTCTTGATTAAACTCTAATCAAGAAAAATCTAACTACAAGGCATAAATCCTAACTTAGGAGTTTATAACAACGTAATCAAATATGACAATGTAAAACAACTCCCTTTTGAAGCCCATCGAACTTAAGCCATCGCTACATCTTCAAGAGGAAATGGTGTTTAGCCAAGCATCACTTCAGGAGCACTCACTACTCCAAACACTCCGACAGCATCCATGGCAACAACCAGATGAGACTGACGATGAGAAGTAAAAAAAATCGGTGATGGGTGAAACTCGAGAGTGAAAATATCAAGTGACTGTGTTGGCTCTCCCGAATGTGTTTCTATCTCCTCCCCCCTGAATAACCTAATTTGGCATGTTTTTAAATGTAGGGTCGCAGGGCGGGTCAGAATAGTGATAGATTTTTCCCAATTATGGTTGATTTTTCGACGTTTCGCTGCAGCGACAGGCAGGCTCACCACGATGTTACATCTTTCCTAGATCATTTACCGCGGCGACAGAATTAATCTTCGCTGCGGCGAACTTTTCTTAAAAGTTTCGCCTAATTCTTCGTTCTTTGTTACAGCGACAGATGGGCTCACTGCGGCGAACTGCTCTCGAAGGCTATCTCCTGTTAACTTCAATTCAGCATGTTGACTCCCTTCTCTTTGAGCATCCTACAATAAAAAAATAACAATTTGCAGTATCAATTGTTCTTAGAAAATTTAAAAGATGCAATTAATACAAATTGTGAAAATTTTTACTATCAAATTGCATTAAATAAAAGTGCACACTCAAGGATTAATTTCAGCACAAAATCAAGAATTAGGAGTCGAAAAGCATAGTAAAGGCCATAAAAGTGTTGCCAATTTAGATAATAAACTTGGGCTCAATCAATTCCACAAAGAGTATATGTAAAGTTGTTCGAATGAAATTAATCCGTGTTTAGGAAAAATAGGGGGTTTTGCATTTTGAAATAAGAAAATAAAATAAAACTAACCTAATGAAAACAAATTAAAGAAAACAGGCAAAAAATGATAAAAGTGGGGAACTCGGTAAGGATCTGGTTCTTTGGTTCAATCTTGGTCTACACCCTAATTAAGCATATTTCGTTTATTTATTGCTCTCAAACCTATCCTAGCAATCATTAATCGTGGGTTAATAATTAAGTTCAGTTTTCCCTTAAGTTTTGTTTAAACAAGATACGATCATTAATTAACCACCGAATAACCTAGGATACGATCTCTAGATTTAATTAGGTAATAGCATTATGACTTAGGAAAACTGATCAATCAAGGAAACAACTACATATGATGTGTCATTTAACGTACGTTATATTATCCTTAATGATTACAAATCATTAGTCGCTACACATGAATTTCAACATAACAACTATGGATTATATCGAAATTCTAGCAATGGGTTTGCAAATAAATGATTCAACGAATGCATTAAATTAATCTTTTTACAATAGCCAATAAGTTCATACATGAATAATCAAAAAATAACAAAACTACTGTTGTGTTGATGTGACCAATTAATATTTGGTCTATGTATACTATTCATGCCCCTTTTCATGACTGTATGTTTTAATATAGATCAACAATAATATCTTGCTCCATTTGTGCTTCCTATTTACTACATTGCTATTTCAGCGTCCCCTAGCTGCATCTTTGTTTCGGCTTCTCTTATTGCGTTGTGTTTCATTCTCCACATTGTTTGTATGCAGATCATGCACGTGTTGACGTCCATCGTGTTGTTGTCGATTTTAGTCATGTTCTGCTTCTATATTTTTGTTGCCTTTTCTTCATATTATGTATGCATTTTATACATTTATTTCCACTATATTCATGTTTCATGCTTCCACCTGCTGCATCTTAGCTCCATAGATTTTGGCTTATACATTGTCCATTAATTAACTTATTCATGATCATTAAATTAACATAAATTGCTTGTAAAATTCTATGTAACTCACATTCTTTGCATTTTACATTTTCATTTTTCTTGTCTTCTTCTTGTCTTTTAATTTTCTTCTTCTTGCTCTACCAAGACAAGTAAAAATTAATCATCAGAAAATGGTCAAAATATAGAGGTTCGACTCACTTTAACTTCTTTTCTTTTGAATTGTACCTAAAATCACGTATGAATCAAAGTGAGTATCTTAAGCAATTTCATACTAATAATCGCTAAGTGTTATGGAATAATTTCATAATTTGTTAAGCACCTATCATAGTGGAAAAGGAGAACAAGGATGAGTCTGAAGGAGCTGAGGAAATAGAGGATTCAGATGTTCAAACTCATCTAGACATATTAAGCAGAACCAATGCACCTATACCACCCTCCATAGAGAAACCACATACTTTAGAGCTTAATTCTTTGCCTATCCATCTTAGATATATTACTTAGGTGAAGGTCAAACTTTACCTATCATCATAACTACAAGGGAAATAAAAAAGTAGGTTGGTAGCTATTGCTAGGAAAAAGATGAAAGGAATAGGATGACAAAATATCCAATAATTGAGGAATAAGCCCATACATTTGTATGTATTAAATAAACCTTGAAGAAGGATGTAGAGTAATGAGGTAACGTCAACGTAGGTTGAACCCTCACATGGAAGAATTGGTTAAGAAAGAAGTAGTAAAACTCCTAGATGTAGGGATAATTTATCCCATATATGATAATGAACAAGTTAGCCCGGTGCAGTATGTACCAAAGAAGTATAGAATGATAGTAATGGAGAGTGAAAGTGGAGAATTAATCTTAGCAAGAACAATCACGGGATGGAGAGTGTGCATAAACTATTACAAACTCAACAAGGTGACTAAAAAGGACTATTTACCTCTCCCATTCATAGTCAAAAGATAGAAAGAGTGGCTGGTAACTCATTCTATTGCTTCTTGGATGGTTACTCAGGATACAATCAAATATTCATCTACCCTGAGGATTAATAAAGTACCACGTTCACATATCCTTATGGTACCTTTGTGTATAGAAGGATTCCTTTTAGATTATGCAATGCCCTAGCTATATTTCAAAGATATATAATGTCTGTCTTCGTAGATATGATTGAGGACATAGTGGAAGTTTTCATTGATGATTTTTCAATTTTAGGAGACTCTTTCAAGATGTGTCTAACCAATTTAGACAGGGTACTCCAAAGATGTGATGAATCACATTTAGTGCTAAATTAGGAGAACTGCCACTTTATGTTGCAGTAGGGGATAGTGCACGAGCATAAGATTTCACACCAAGGATTTTAAGTGGATAGAGCGAAAATGAAAGCTATAGAGAAACTCCCACCTTCAGTTAACATCAAAGGTGTGCAAGGATTCTTAGGCCATGTTGGGTTCAATTGCCATTTTATTAGATATTTCTCGCAAATTGCAAGACCCCTGATAGAGTTATTTTTCAAGGATGTGCCTTTCCTTTTCAATAAAAATTGTTTATTTGCATTTAATCAATTAAAGGAAGCACTAACATCAACCTTAATCTTAAGGCCACTTAATTAGACACTCTCTTTTGATGTCATGTGCGATATGAGTGACTAGGCTATAGGTTTTGTATTGGGTCAAAGTAGAGACAAAATATTGCATGCAATATACGATACAAGCAAGACCCTTACGAGACCTTAATTTAATTACAACACCACAGAAAACGATAAATGCTACTTTTAAATATCTTTTTGTTGAGAAGGACACAAAACTGAGACTTATTTAATGGGACTATTACAAGAGTTTGATATAGAAATATGAGATAAAAAAGCAGCAGAGAATGTAGCTGCGGACCATTTATCACGTATGGAAGGAGGCGAATGCGAGTAAAATGATGATATTAATGAGAACTTCCTTGATGTTAATAACTTGGTGACGTTATGGTTCGTTGATAACACAAATTATATTGCTGGTGCTAAGCTTCCATATGATCTATCATATCAACAATTGAAATGGTTCTTGCATTAATGCACCCAATATTTCTAGGATGAGCCAATCTTGTATCGAACATGTGTTGATGGTTTAATAAGATGATGTATTCTAGACAAAGAAACATTGGATATATTAACATAATGTCACAAAGCTCAATACGCTGGCAACCATGGAGTAAACAAAAGGACAACTCGAATACTCGAATGTGGATTTTATTGGCCACATGTATTAAAGGACGCTTAAGCTTTCGTGGCACAGTGTGATCATTGTCAATGAGTAGGCAAAATCTCTAAAAGAGATAAGATATATTTATCCAACATTTTGAAAATTAAAGTCTTCGATGTATAGGGAATTAACTTTATGGGTTATCAACTTTTGAAGATAAAGATTGAACTATCGATTTGCTACTCCTTATCACCCATAAATGAGTGGATAAGTGGAATTCATTAGCTGGTAGTTGAAATGAATTCTAGAAAAGACTATGAATAACTCTAGGAAGGACTGGGTATTAAAGTTAGATGATGCTTTATTGGTATACAGGACTGCATTCAAAACATCTATCTGAATGATTCCTTTCAAGCTTGTATATGGGAAGGCTTGTTATTTGCCTGTGGAGTTTGATCATTGAGCATATTGGGTGATGATAGATTTAAACTTTGATTGGAAGCAAGCGGGTGAAAAAATGACTTCTGCAACTAAATGAACTTGAAGAGTTTCGTTCCAATACAGAAATGTTAAACTTTACAAGAAAAAGGTGAAGAGATGGCATGACTCTTATCTTAAGCAGAAGGAATTCAAAGTAGGAGAAGCAATTTTACTATACAATTCAAGCTTGAGGTTGTTTCTAGGAAATTTGAAATTGTGATAGAGTGGACCTTTTATGGTCACCTAAGTTTTTTATTATAGAGCCCTCAAATTGGATTGATTCTGAAGGAAAAAGAAGTCATCTCTTTCCTTTCAAAAAATTGAACATGCTTCTAAAGATGCAAGGTCAAGCTAATGACTATAACTTAGCACGCTTTGTAGTTAGATTTAAATTGTTGTGTCGTTAGATTTGTTTTAAATTCCATAAATAAGTCTTAATGATTTGGAGTGGGTTGCTTACTATTTCTCTTACTCTTTGTTAATCAATTATAAGATGAGAAAGCAATCTTAGTGTTAAGCTGAGACTCTACCTTTAGCACCATCACCATCACCACCTCAATCACCAAGATGGTTCTAAACTCTAACCCTAGACTTTTAGTTTTATTGGTTTTTTCAATTGTTCTCATGTTTCTTTTGGTTTGTTAATTTTTATTCCCACCTTATGTATTTTTTTCCTCACATTAAGGATAATGTGTTGTCCAAGTGTGGGGAGGGTTATGTGCATTATATGTTTTTATTTAAATTTGAATTTTACATATTGTATGTTAGTTTTATTTAGGATTGCATAATGTGAATTGTGTCAATGTGTCAATGGCTAGGGCTTAATGGAATCGATTTAGCTTTTAACATAGTCTTTTAAGTTGCTAAACTTTATTAGCTTAAGAAATTAGTGTTCTAAGTTGCTTCGATTAAATATGCGTGTTAATTTCGGCACGATGTTATTTTACTCACTCTTGAAATTTACCACATTTATTTATAATTTTAGGTGAATCGAATAATTAGCATCATTAGTATCTTTTCATGAGAATGATTAGCTTTAGAAATGAGGTAGGCAAGAAAATATAAGAAATAAATTTTTTGTGTGTAAATCTTAAATAAATAACTATTCCACTGGCCCTTTTTAAAACAAATCGGGTTACAAATAGAGCTAGTAGCTAGTTAAGAATGTCATGTAGTTGAGTAACCGGGGGACATTCATCATAATTGTTTGCCTTCCAATCAAAAGGCTATAATGATATTCAAACGAAACTATTTAATAAAAACATAGCTTAGTTAAGTAACCCAGGACATTCATCACAAATGTTTGCCTTCGCGTCAAAAGGCTAGGTTCATGTCTATAAAATTAATATAAATAGTGATTTGTTTAATAAATCCTACTGATCTTATTAATAGTATGATTTCTTATGAAAAGTCATTTAAAGATAGTTATAATTTTGGTTGAACAAAAATTATCAATGTGTGTGTGTAAGTTATAGGGGTAATTGAATGTGTCATTAAGTCCTGATTAATATGTATACTTAGTCCGAAGTACTTAGACACAAATTTCACATGTTAATAAGTTAGAATAACTTGAAGGATCATGTTTGTAGTCAAATTTGTTTTGTAAAGTTTAATGTCACTCTCCCATTATTGCATGTGTGTGTGTTTGTTATGTTTTAGTGTGTTTTCATTTTGCTTGTTTTGTCTTTGCTTGAGGACAAGCTAAAGTTTAAGTGTGGGGATGTTGATGGTGGTAGGTTGCATAATGTTTTAGAAGGTATTTTGGCATGTGTTTAGTTTTACATTAAATGATTAGAGCAAGTTTAGGTTAGGATTGTGTTATTAGTTAAATGTTTGTGTTTTGAGTGTTATATGAGTTAGAACATGCTTTTGTGCTTAAATTTGGTGTATTTGAGGTTTTTAATTGTATTTGTTAGTGTTTGAGAAAAGATATGAAAGAACGGAGGAGAATCAAAGGAAGCTTGGAGCTAGACCTAGGTAGAAGCAGTTGGGGGGATCCACGATTGTGGCCTAGTCTGTCATGATCCTGAAAAAGATAGAGTAATCCACCCTTCAATAGTCTAAAACTGACACCATATTAACACAAAAGTGATTAAGTTAGCATTAAAGAGAGGATAGATCACTTTATCATAATTTGATAATTTTTCATATGTGGTTTTTCGTTGTGAATTTGATGGTGCTCAATATTTTATTTCTTTTGTGTTAATTTTACAAATTAACTTCTTGTCAATCATCTTTAGGTGTCTACTTTTTTGTTCAGTTTTTATTTTCATTTTAATAATTCTTTAAGGTATAGATAACTTAGAACTAGATTAGTTCAAAAACTCCTTGAGGGATTGACACCTCACACACTAGACCCATAACCTTTGCAATTGTAATATATTGAGGGTTTTAAATAGATGAAAACTTGTCACAATGAATTTGTTTTGTCGTGTCTAGGAAGTAATAGGATTAGTTTAATTCTTGTAGTCTAAAGCGCTGTCACTCAAATTTCAAAAGCGTATTATGAAAACCCTAACATTTGACATCACTCACTTTGAACTAGCCATTCAAAGAGCCAAACATCAAGAAGAATAAATTGAAGAACTAATGGCTGAAGAATTTCATCAAGGGTTTCAACAAGGAGGAAACCAAGGGAACCAACCACAGACCATTTCATGAAATTGAGATTTAATGCGACTAATCATAGTGTCTCTAGACCAACTGTTTCAGCACCTTCATTCAAAATAAAGCCAACCTTACTAAACATGTTGCAAACAAGTGTTCAATTCTATGTACCGACCAACGAGGATCTGAATTCACATATAATGAACTTCCTCGAGATATGTGATACCTTCTGATATCATCAGATGTCAAAAGACATTATTAGGATGAGGATTTTCCCCTTTACTCTCTTAGTCCATCAAATGTCTCAACGTGGGAGCAATTGGTACATGTATTCATGGACAAGTATTTTTCTCTTACTAAAACTATGGAGATGATAAACGAAATCACCAACTTCCAACAGAGTGATGGGGAATCACTTTACGAGGTATGGGAGAGATATAAGAATTGCAAAGGAGATGTGCATATAACAAATTACTAAAAGAATTTCTTTTGCAAACCTTTTATAACGGAGTCAATCCACCCATGAGAGGTACCATAGATGTAGCATCAGGCAAATCGCTTATATGAAAGACTGTTGATGAAGCAAAGGAGTTGCTTGAAGAAATAGCTAGTAATAACTTTCTGTGGATGAATTACGAAAGTAGACAAAACATATCGGTTTGACAATAAAAGGGAGCTATAACTTTTAACCAAATGATAGAGATGAAAGCAAAATTGACAGCTTAACATGATAGCTGCACACTTGAAAGCTTCCTTTTCAACCCCTGTTAAGGCCATTCAACAAAGTTATGAACAATGCTACTAGGATAATCATGATATCATGGAATGCTTCCTAATGCAAAGTAACGAAACAAAGAAGGTTAAGTATATAAGAGCACACTTTGGTCATGGTGGAGGGAATAACCCCTATTCGAACATGTACAATCCTAGGTGGAAGAATTACTCATACTTTTTGGGTCAAACAATGTTAGATGTCAATTTCAACCTCACAGGTCACTTGGGTTCAAATAGGAGAAACCAAATTCCAGCAGCTATATTGGATAAAATCTTGGAGAAAGTTGGAGCTTAGATGATGATCAAAAGAGTTTGGAAGGTAGATTCAAACAAGTAACAAAGATTCATGCCTCATCCATCCACAATTTGGACTTTCAATTGACCCAATTGTCAAATGCTTTGTTTACGTGAAGTGTAGGAAGGCTCCCAAGCAGTTTTTCCATGACATCATGGGAGCAACCAAAAGTTATCACACTTTGAAGTGGGATGGAACTTGAACAACTAAAAATGAAAGAAGCTACAAACCCTCCTCCTGTTGAGAAAGATCAAGAAAAAGAGAAAGATGTGGACAGGAGCGAACTCTTTCACCATATCCACCCAAAGTTTCATATCCTCAACGATTGCTGATTGCGATTTTTTGATATGTGTAATTTTTAATATTTAACCTCGATATTTTGCATGCAAATGAGTCGTTCATGTAGTACCAAAGGTGTCAATCCCACGAGGGGGTTAATCTAATCTTAAAATCTAAGGCTAAAATAATGTGCAATATTCAAAATGTAACGAAACTAAAATAAGAATGTAATTTAATCAAATAATTCGATACAATAACCAATTACGAAATATCAACAATGTAGCAGCTTCAACACCCAATCAAGAATCAACCTAAAGAGCTACCGATTTGAGAGAAGGGAAATTTTATCTATCTTTAATGCTAACCTAATCGATTATGACTTACTAGATTATTGGTTATAGACGATCCTAGGGTTCAATACTCTCTCTTGAATTATAACCATTAACCCTAATTTATAAAGCCTAATCAGATTATGGGAATTGCAACCTCTAGATTAATAATCTATCCAAAACCTTAATTAGATTTGAAGTTGTCCAAAAACTATCAGAACTTATACAAGATCTCTATTCGCATAATTTACCAATTTTATTTAGTTCTCATTCTCTTAAATTACCTAACTCTCGTTAGCCCAATTTAATTATTTTCACTCAATTCAACCTATTAGTTTATCACCGAATTATGCAATTTCAGAAATAAAATCACAATAAATCTAGTAAAACACAAACAATCAAATTTCATTAAATCGAAGATAAAATAACCCAAAGCTGAGTTTAGACATCCTTAACATTCACACAATCCTATCATTAGCAACTACCCCAATTCTATACATTAATAAAATTAAAAATAAACTAGAAACAAGATCTGAACGGATGATGGAGGTAGCAATGTCAGGAAACCCCTGTTTCAGGAAGTACTTCATGTTGGCTTCTTCTCCATGTCTCTCTTCTGTCTTCTCTTTCTCAATTTCTCGATGAACTCTCTCTAGGGTTTCTCAATGGTTGCTGATGCAAAAGCTGCTTTATCTCCTCTGTCATATTCTTTATATATCTTTTGTATTATGGGTAGCCCTAGTGTTTCTAAGGTCCGAAAGGTCCAAAAACTCCCTCAAAACTTGAATTTTCTGAGTGTCTGTGTGTTTGCCCAACGTAGGCCCTGATCGTGGGCCACATCTTAGCCTTTTTTCCTGACCGTGGCAATCAGGCCATGATTGTGGGTTGTGTCCTGGGCTTTTATCACAATCATATCTCTAATGCTTCTTTCACAATTATGGACTATTATACCATGATTGTGAGCTATTTTTTTGGCCTGAGTGTCTCCAAAACTTCTCCATTCTTCGATGTTGACCCTGAAACACTAACAAATACAGTAAGATATCTCAAAGACATAATAATTAAGCCAAGCTCAAAGACTTGAATAGCCCATAAAAACACTTAAAACACAATTAATTAACAAACTAACACAATTCTAACTTAAACTTATACTAAATGATTAAGTTAACACTTAAATACATAATAATCTAAGCCCTAGAGCATGATGCAATTCTCACTTATCAACCTCCTCACACCTAAAAATTTGCTTGTCCTCATCAAAATAACAAACACACAATGCAGTAATGAGACGATGGCTTCAACTTCATGTAATAAATTTAATTTTAAATACAATCAATCGAGTTATATCAAATCATCAATATGTAAAATCTACATCTAAGAACTTTAATCCAAATTTAAGTGTTAATTTATTTACACTTTTCAGTTGCACACACACATTCATAATTCTTTGGTCATTTAGACTCTATAACTACTGTTGGACCCCGATTTTTAAGTGGAATTTAGAAATATTAAATGAACTTGAATGAGTGTTATTG
>JAOSBO010000008.1:22344866-22357767 GCA_027563915.1 Erythroxylum rotundifolium
TCATGTAAGTGGGAGTACAAATCCAACAACCTTAATTGTTCTCCTAACACCTAAAGGTGCTTCAAAAACAACAACAAGTACATGTACATCTTCAAAAGCTACTACCAAGAACCAAATCAAAGGGAGAAGAGAGCCTAGTTATGGTGTTGCAGATGATGGAAGCAAACTAAGGAAGTTGGCAGCTGGCAGATGTAGTACAAATTCTCAAGCAAAAAATGAAAAAGGTCCATCACATACTCTTGTCTTTAATAAGAAGCAAATAGGAAGATCAAGAAATGGATAAAAGGGATGGGGGGTTTACATAAATGAAACCATAGGGTTGCAGATACTAAATGTAAGTGTTAAATTTTTGCATTCTTACATAACATTAATTAGTTTATACAACTTAACAAACATTTGCATTTTATTTATAGCCTAGAAGGAGAAGTCAGAGATTGCAAAACCTTGGGCAAAAATCAATAAAGTGGAAGGAAGGTGTTATTGCACATGTGAATACAAACCAACAAAGTCAAACTACATCTTCAAAGTGAACAGGAAAAAATGTAAAGTTAACATTTAATTGTTAGTGAACTGAACAATTTTGTGATATTTATGAACTGAACAATAAGATTGTAAGGATGTTGCTTGGATTAATTTTATTAAGCAATGACTTCCAATTTGAGTTTGAATTTCATTTCTTGCACGTTTTTTTCCTTTTTGTTAAAGTTCATCAATGGGTTACCGAGGGTGATGGAAGCTTGGTTGGAATTGTCAAATTCTCCGCAATGTTTTGTATTTTTCAGGGAAAGCTTAAAGTTTATAGATGGAAAGAGATGATCAACTTTTTGTAGTAAAGTGTTGGTTTCTTTTACTTTCCAATCAATGTGCATTGCATTTCTTTTAGGTTTTTTTCATCTTTATTGAAGTTCATGAATAGTACAACATGTACATTGTTAATACAACCTCAGTTGGAATTATAATTCTATTAAACATCTTTGTCTTCTCATCAATAATTTGATGACTAACTTAACAGTTGTGTTAATCATTGGATTGGAGGTAAAATACAGATAACATTTTTTAGAGTATTCAATTGCTACCTCTTTTAACTCCTTTTGACTACTAATGAATAATCCATCACCATTGGTCAAAGATCTTATTTTTTCATTAATCTTCCTTACCAAATGTTGAAACATCAAACATCAAACATCTTTAGGCTAGTACATATAACATCAAACCTGTTTAGGCTAGAACATTAAATTAGTAATACAGCAAATGTTAAAACATCTAACACTTTACACCTTCCAACATCAGGTTAGGTGAAGAACATTTATACATTGTTCTGGTAAATCAAACCATTTCCAGGTAAGGCTTTAAAGGTACAACTATTTCCTTTTTTTCCTTCATTATTTAGACTAACAAACATAGGCAAAACTATTAAACATAAGCTTAAACAAGCAAACCATTTCTAACACTTTGCTGAATGTGTTTCATAACTAGTCCTCATGGCAACTAAATCTTTCTTCAACTTCAAATTTATCCTTTTAGCTTGCAAAATATCTACTGCATTCTCTCTTAACTCTGTCACTGTAGCCTTCAATAGATTATTTTGATGATATAGCATCTTCTCTCTATTTTTCAACTCTAAAATAATCTCTCTTACTCTTGGGAAAAATCTTTGATCATGTCATTCATGAAATCCACAAACATTTTCACTCTACCATCAAAGAAAAAGTAGCAATTCATTAATGAAATATATGAACATATTTAGCTAAAACAGCACAAAAATGTACCAAAATTATCGGAAAGAGTCGATAGCTATAAAACCTTCTTCCTGTATTTTCAATAGTCTATAAAGTCCATCTAAGTGCTTTCAAGTTATAGTAACAATATTTAGCCTCTCTGTTATAGTCTCATTTAACTGGGTAAGTTAAAGAAATCAATTTGTATGACCTCATATCAAGCTTAGAATGCATCCCTATACAGCCAAAGTTGAAATTTTAAAAAATTCCAACCTAACACAAAATCACAACCAAGAAAACAACAAATTGAATCCTGTAATCAACCTCATTACCTTGAAGAACTACTACTTGAGCTCATTCTCAAGTATTACAACATAATGTTGTAATGGTGATTGTGCTCCTACTGATAGCTAAATGATGTCTACAGCACTGAATTTGTTTGCTCTTAATAATCTACATCTCTTCCATGAATGTTGTACTTCATCTCAAACCTAGCGTATAAAGAATATCAAAACATAGATAACCACCAACGAAACTAAACCAAGTGACACAAATCATAACCTACGTATAATGTCAAGTACATGGCGAAGAGAAAACTTGATCATATCCTATATACAAATGTATAATAGAATTGTACATGAAATATAATTATCGTCTACATGCTATTCAACCCAATAATCAAACCCATTTAAAGAAAATAAAATAATTTACGTAAATGTAACATTGTTAAGGAAAAGGAATAAAGTGAATATTAAAACATGATAAATTTATATACAAAAATCAGAAGATAGCATGACTCATTACCTATTCCGTCTTCAATCACAGCACATCTATGTTTCAGATCTATAAAAACCTTACTGCCCATTCACCTCCAACGCCAAAAGAGAGATTTCACACTCCCACTACCAAAAATTCACAAGCGATGGTGCATCCCAGGATTGGAGTGAAGGCACAATCGACAGAAGAAAAAGAGGGTGAAACATTTTTTCATAAAAATTGTTGATTTTAGGGTTGAAGAGTTTTTCACTGTTGAAGTTGAAATTTAAACAGAACTAATTAATTTTTTCTTAAATTCCACCTGGCTTGGACAATAAATTAGGTATACTAACATGACATCTAAACACTAATTGACTTGTATATAACGGCGCGTGTAAACATGTCCTAATTTCTATCCAAAAAAGTCTTAAATTGAGCAGACTCGTGAAATTTTAGCCTTTCATTGAACATGTTTCAAGTTTAAGTCCCAAAATGATCAAACTCAGAAAGGTTAAGCCCAATTTGGGTTTTCAGCCATTACTAAAAATGGTAACTTTTGTAGCAAGAAATAGCAAAACTAAAATGCCCTTAAAAGAAATTCTACTAACAATAGATAAAACTAGAGAGGGCCGAGAAAGGAGGAGTTGAGGTCAAGAGTTATCGGGGTAAAGTAAGAGAACTAGGAGTGGAGGACTCAAAAAAGGGAGGATGAAGATGAGGAAGGGAAAAGGAATCCGACATGAACACCATATCTAGAGGAAGACTATTTAGAGCTTCTAGCTTCTCTCTCTAGATTTTTAAAACATTAGAAGCAATCGAACTTTAAATTATTACATAAGATAAAATTTTAAATTAGACTTTAGCGATAAAAAAATTACTAACAACCTTACTTACTAAGCAAAGTTAAATCAATTCAAAACCATGAAATAAAGACAATTATTAATATATGTTCAGTAAACCAACCAAAAGATACTTAGTCAATTTAGGACAAATGTCTTTCAAGCCAACAAAAATTTTAAGTCATTATATCTAACCCATATTAAAGGCCCTACATTTAACCATATTTAGCCTAATTCATTAATTAAAAGATTTCCAACCTAAATAAAATGTCCAACACTCAATAAAACCAAATATGTAAATCAGTAAGTTTCCTAATAAGACATATCAAATCCTATCTCATTCTAAATCTTAGGTATAGAATCAGGTTTAACCAAAGATAGGATTCACTACCCATTCAAATCCAAAATTCTAAAATCAACAAGAGGCAAGTATAATCTATGGTAAGAAGTTATTGTTAATACATTCTAAGAAAAAGTAATTAAAGAATTAGGGGATAATGAATTAAAATGTGTAAAATCATTTCAAATTTTTATTTCAATGTCTAACCTTTTAAAGTTTTTAATTAAATGTCTAAAATTTTAAAAATCTAATAATTTAGTTCGAAAGATTGTCTTTATTAATTTTTTGTTGAAGTAGAAGATAAGAAGGGTTGTGACTTTTTGTCTTTGTCAATATAGTTTTCGAATCTCTTATGACAAACATTGGTGGTTATGTATTTGAAATGTATTCAATTGTTTGATACTCAAAAATCATATAAGGAAGAAGATCACACAATCCCTCTAAATGTCAATTATTTGTGTTATTCTGTAAGCTATTTTAAAAGTTTGGACACTTAATTAAAAATTTAAAAAGGTTAGATACTAAAATAAAATAATCTAAAAGGGCTTGTAAGTTTATAGGGTAATTACACGAAAAATTCTAAAATTTGTCTAATTTTGTAATACAAGATAAAGCTGCTAAAAATAGTATTCAAAGTTTCAATTTGTTGCAATATTAGCTCACCCTTAACTATATAGTTAATGGTACTAACATGTTGGACCCGTCGATATGTCAGCATCTATGTGATAAATAATATTACACATTAGCTTTTTAAAAAAATTAGAAAGTAATGAAACAACCTTTTTTGTTCATTTTCATGGTTCTTTTGTCCATTTTTGGTCTTATACTACTCTTTTTGTGGCTCGTTACTTGTAACAAATAAATATTTATAGAGACACATTATTAGAAACATGAAAGCAACAAAAAATAAATTGTTCCTTGAAGAATATCTTGAGATCTTTCTTTTTCATAATATTTACATAATTATTGTTATAGGTAGTCTGGATGTAAATGAAGGGGATTTTATTGGTAATAAGTTTCTAGTGATATTTAAATTGTAAGGTAAATTGAGCTCTCAAGTAGGAATTAATGATTGTAGGAGTAGAAACACCTTATAGTAGGAAAAATTAATGAATATGTATTCTTTTAGCATAAAATTAGTGAAAGGTTAATAAGGCTAACTTCCATTTCCCTATTTTTAATATTTACAAAAATGTTGACGCGTAATACTATTTGCACATTGATTGATCAGCCACATTAGCACCATTAACTATAGGGTTAACAAGGGGCTAATTTTGCACAAATTAAAAGTTTAAACATTTTATTGTTACTTTTGGTAGTTCTAACTAGTATTCTAAAATTACACAAAGTTTAAAATTTTAAATGTAATTTACCCTATAATATATTATTCCAAGAATTAGTTAAGCCTAAAATTTATGTTTTAATATAGAAAATGGAGATAAAGTTTTTTAAGAAACTATAATTGTAAGAAGGTTTGAAACATTCTTTAACTTATTCATTTACCATAGCTTAGTTTTATTCTCTTTTTAAGACAATTCTCTTTTTTATTTTAATAATTTATCTTATTTTGTAAATTTAGTTTTGTTAATCAAAAATCATTTTCTAATTGAGGTCTTAAAGTCAAATTCAAAAAAAGTATCAATTCCTTAAGTTAGCCTATTTTATTTTATTTAATCAATGAATAAGGTCTATTATAAATCCTTGTTCTTAAAACCTTAGGTCATCTATCATAAATGCCTAAACAATCACTCTTAAATTTTTCTTCCAAATTATAAGATCAATCCAATCCATTATCAGGTCATTTAATTTTAAGTTTTTGGAATGATTAGTTTGTTTATTCTTTTTAAGCCCTAACTTATCCAATAAATGCACAATCAATAAGATTTGATGTAATTGCTTAACCTAATATGGTAATGCATCTAACATTTTCCTGTTTTGGAATTAGACTTTTGAACTCTTTATGTTAGATTATGATTGTTAGTTCCTTTTCTTCTATGTTTTCTTATCTTTTCTTAAATTAGATATGTGACAATTCAATTGATCTAAATCAATACTTTACTAATCTCTTTTTTTTTTCATGCATACTTTGAAACATTCATGGCATGTCAATGATAATTGTATGATTATAATAAATTTATGATACTAAAAGACGTTCAAAAGGGATAGATGAATGGAGCATTAATGGAATTTTGTACCTCTTTAACAAATAAAGGAATATAATATGTTAAACACATACAATATAAAGGCTTATATAGATGTAATCAATTCACTTTGAAATATAAAACAATAATAATGGAGTAGGAAAGTAATATAACAAGATTGTAAGGTAAGGGATCTAACAAGTTCACTATCAATTTCTTCTATAATGGCTGAGGAGAAATATCTATATAATAATCTCTTTGAAGTTTTTGCAACACTCACAGCTAAAATGATGACTTAGATGTGTCAATGTCAACATTTTTTTAGAAAAAATGAAAGTTCTCTACATTTGTAAATAAGATTAACTATGTGGCCTAATTATCATAATACCATTAATAGATTCAATGATCACTCTTCTTTATTCTCAATAATACATTAAGTTTCTATTCATAATTTTTCTATCTACAAATAGTTAATTGGAACTAATTAATTACCTTTTGATGTCACAAACTAGCCATTAAAATCTTGCTCAGATAAAATTCGATCAATTATACAAAATTTTAGTTGATTAAGTTTATCAAACTTTTAATAAAAGGAAACAAAAATTCAATTAACCTAGTAAATTCAAGCAACCTATATAGTCATCTAAAATTTCTTAAGATGACTATAGTATATGATTCATTTTCAACTAATTTTTGAACTACTTAAACATCTAACAAAAATATTTTGATTTCCTTGTAAAAACTTGATTATAAGTCTTATTTGGTTAGCTCTATGTACTTTGAAAAAAGTGTATCATAAATTTTAATCCCTTAATTAATCTATAGTTAGAGATTGAATTACAAAGACAACTAATTTGATAGTTCTTAATTGATCTTGTTTGATTTTTCTTTACTTTCATTTTAACACACTTCTTAATGTCTTATCCTAACATCTTTTTATTTAATTTATTTGCATGTTTATACAATATTCTTCAATCAATGATCAATTTACTCTATAACATAATGTCAATAACATTAGTAGTAGTGTTGTGTTTGTTATAAACAAAATTATAAAATGGAACTCTTTTTTATTTAACAATTTATTTCCAATGTCAAATATTTGAAAAAAGTAAAATTTCACCTATAATATTACACCAAAAATTTAGTTTAGAATATAATCTTTTAAAATATAAATGACTTAAGGGGAAGAACAAGGTTTTTTTTTTGTTTACAAAGGAGATAAGAAACTAATAATGTTCTAACGCAGTGATCTGCGATATAACATGCCAGACAAATCCCTCTAAACTAGCTCCCTAGTGATAGGCGGAGGTACCTGGAGGATGTGTAATCTAGGCCTTGATAGTGACGCCAATTGTGCCAACCTATCGGCACTCTGGTTTCCCTCTCGACGCACGTGGTGAAGCTGGACCTCCTAAGTTCTGCATAGTAAGGCCCTAATTTCCTGCAGCAGAAAAAAAACCCTCAATTAGCTGTAGGGTGGATGAAGACAGAATATTAATTACCTGGAGGAAGTCCACTTCGAGGACTACCTTGCAAAAGCCGAGGTCCTAAGCCAAATTAAGTCCAGAATGGACTCGCCATAGTTAGGCAATTCATTTCGAGTGGAATGGCTTTAGTGGTAGTTGATGCTAAGCCAACGGATTTAGGGGATATTAATAATTTCAGCAAGATATAGTTAGTACTTGGTCTGTGCTATTTAACAATGAACTCTTATTTCAACTTTATGGTGCTATGTACTGGAAGAACAAGGTTTTGAATAATTAAGTTCTAACAATGGCTTTAGTTCTCACAAAACATAAATTGAGCCTTTTAACTAATATGGGTGCTAGCTTTTACCAATCCTTAATAAGAGTTGCTTCTATGATTACCAACCATCACGGGTTATTAATAGGAGCAAGTTATAATGTATTAGCCTCATTATTTCAAGCCTTTCCCTAATTATTGGCAATTATTCTCCTTGCCTAGCCTCCTCGACTTTAAGCTATTATGAAATAAGCTATCTGAATGAGGAATATTCCACATATTAACAATTTGTAAACTAAAGTGGATCTATGAATCCCTTACCATTATAATTTTCCATGTCCATCTTATATTGTTATGATTCAAGGATTGTAGATTATGTATAGTATTTTCAAGTATTTTAGCATATCTTTCTTTCCAAATTGCATAGATCAAACAATAAAATGTAATTTCAAAAGATGATGTAACTACTACCGTTAATTTGTCTCTTTAAGGAGCATTTTTTGGTTATTGTAGATATAAACAAACTACAAATGAGTTGTGCGAAGCACATTTTGCAAATTAAAGGGTTATTGAGAGCTTTGAAAATTTAGAGAGTACATGAATGTATTGCATATCATTTATTAAGCCTTTGTTTATCGATGTGAGAAAAGATGGATGTTTTGAGTAATATAATTCTGCAATTATATATTGTGACACCCCAACATATACCCTGGAAGTATTATAGCATATCTAGGTTATATTAAGAAGTGAACATAATGAATTAAGTACATCTAATTATAGTAAGAGATATAATGGTACTTAATATAAAAGACAAGAGTAAATGGATAATTTGTTTGCTTCGACATAGGCATATATACTTTAGATGTAAAATATGTATAGAAAATTTTGATATTTTTTCTTGGATTTATGAATGTGTTGTGAGGGAATTGATAAAGAAGTATATTTTCAATTGGAAATTAAACTAGAGGTGTAGGTTTAAAACTTTCATGACAAAACCGAAGTCTGATTCTATCTCTAAGAGTTTTGAATTCTGTTTTGAAGTTGAGTTCTGGCTATTATCATTGTTTTCGAACAACCTTTAGTTTTTGGGGTATAACTCCTAATATAATTAACCAAATTGCATGAAATTTTTGCCATTAGAAACTTGAGACATAGGGAAATTAAATCAATTGATAAGATTATAGGCTAATGGGGAATTAAAGGAAAAAGAAGGACCAAGATGCAATTTTCCTAAAGTCAACTCATGGACCAATATGATTAAAGCATGTGTGTCCAATAAAATTACAATACATGGTCCAATAGAATTGTAACACGTGTTTCAATAGAATTGTAACACATGGTCCAATAGGATTATAACACATGGTCCAATAGGATTATAACACATGGTCCAATAGGATTGGGACATATGGTTCAATGGGATTGAAACATGTGTCTAAGACTAGAAAATTCGCGAAAAGGCATATGAAGAGGGGAGATGGATTACACTTTGATGGCTTAACTTCAGATTTTTCTCCTCTCCATTTCAAATCCCATCATTTTTCACTTGGTGATTCAAGCAAATCTAAAAAGGAAGGGAAGGAAAGGCAATAGAATACCTACTTTGTCAATTTTGAGGATTAGAACTCCATTTAGTTAATTTCTGTAGTTGTGTATATTTGAACATGTCAAAAGATTCATTTGGATGTGGAATGGTTGCTGGGATGACACTCTGGTGTTATTTTGGCGTTATCTTGTATATAATTGGTTGAATATGACCAAAGATTATTGTGTAGTAGAATTATGTCTAGGGTTTGTTAAACCAGTCGCATTGTTTAGGTCATAAATGAGCCTACAAACCTCTAAATTTGGTGATTTCAGTTGCATATGAAAATTAATACATATAACTAGAAATATATAGAAGAGATTCGAACTTAATTCTAGCTTTATGACGTTGGAAATTGGGATAGAAATAGTGACCTGATGCTGCCCTTGTTTTGGAGAAATGTGTGATATTTGGCCCATAACTCATGTATTAGAAGTTCCAATGGCCTGATTTTCAGTGTTTGGGAAACTAAAGACATAGATGGAAAAATTTCTAGAAGACCACGAAACCCATTTCTGACTGTTTCTATACGAATATTAAAGAACAACTAGACTCCGTCATGTGATTTGTTCTTGAATTGATAGTTTGCCTATTTTTAGACCACTTTAGGGTTTAGCTCAAATTGCACTATTTTGAGTTTATTTCAATTTTTGATTTTTATCAAATCTTATATAAACATTTATGAATATGTATGAAAATTTTCAAACTCCTAGAAATAAATGAAATAGGACTTACCATATATGAATTGGGTGATTGAACATTGAAATCTAAGATTGAGCATAATGCATTTCAAAGAAAACTTACATGTATATAAATGATATGTATGTATATTTATTGCTCATATGTGTATAGTACGATTATACAAATGTGATTTGGACACCTTTCTAATGGTTATTAGTTATGACTTGCATGTATGAACACATTTTATGACTTGAAATGCGCATCATATGACTTTTCAATATATGAATTGTGAAATTGGAAAATAGTTAAGGAAATATTTTAGTGCCTGCTATATTATCTTGGTGGTGGATAGACGGGCATTCTATAGGATTACAGTGCGACTACTACAGTTTGACACTACCGATGTCCACAATTCAATACCTTTGGGTATCCACAATTCGATACCTTTAGTATCTATAGTTCAATACCTTTAGGTATCCATAGCTCGATACCTTCAGGAATCCACAGTTTGATATCTTCGAATATCCACAACTTTTGTTATCCACACCTATAAAAAATGTGCATGCTTAACACAGAAAGGAAACTTAACAGTCATAAATAAGAAATACAACATCACAACATTAATAATTCATATTGATGAGCATTTGCATTTGTATTGATAATTCATATCAATGAGTGTTGAATATCAATAATTGGCTTATAAATGTACAATTCCCTATATGGATAATATGTTGAAACATATTTGCATTATGTACTTTGCTTAAGTATGTCATCGTTATTTATATGACCATTGAATATCAATATTTGGTTCATGAATATGAATTTATGGTATATAAGTTATGATATTTCTGAACGTGTGTTCTTGGCGAATGACTGCTATGAGTGGTCATCCAAACTAAGCGTTTTCCCCACTAAACTTTCAAGCTTAGCACGAGTGTTAATCAGTGTAGGTCCAAGTCATAGGAATGAGGTACAGGAAATATTTGCAAGGACCAAGGTAAACAGATAGAAGAAAAAGTACTTATAGAATGTTTTTTTAGTTAAAGATAATTGTACATGTAATGGTTAAGGGAAATTGTATGTTTTCTTTTAGATTACCATGTAAATGTAAAGATATATTACTACTATTAAATGATAATGTTAAGCATTGAGGAGTTTTATAATGTGTATATGTATAGCATTAAACTGAAATGCAAGTCTTGAATGTATGTATAGGAAATTGGTTGGCTTATGTGTGGATAGTTGTAGTTTCCGTATAGGAGGTATTACAATTATTGCAATTGAGAATAATATTTTGAATATACTTTATGAGAGTTTTTTTAAAAACCTTGAATAAGATTTGAAAAGAATTTCTCTTTACACGTGACATAATAAGATGTTTATAAGGATTCATCTTCATTCGTGACAAAGTAGATATTCATCTTCATTCGTGTCAATGGCTTCCTTTTAACCCATTGACAGAAGTTTAACTGAACTACTAAAAGTCCATTTTATCTCTCTCTTTTCTTACTCTTTTTAATATTAATGTGTTTGTCTCTTAATTATTTAATGAAATTTTTCATAATTTAAAAACATAGTGAAAAATGACATACATAATTCACACATCCTCTTGTATGTCGTTCAATGTGATCCAAATATTCAAAATCAACATGTACATTTTGCTCATATATTAAACATGAGGAGCTGAAGAATATTCATACAAGTTTCTTAAAAATCATTGGAAAAAATATTATAATTGAGGTTGAAATAAGGCTTTTTTTTTCTTTCGGAAAGAGAGCTTGACATAAAGTTTTGTGCAACTTTCTTATAATATTATTTCGTAGATAAGCAATGGAGGGTTTAGATTTTTAATTATAAATAACCGATTTTTATAATTATAACCAAACTAAATTATTTAAAAATTAGAATTCCACTAACTTAAAATAGACGTGACTTAAATTTAGGTTATGATTGTTTTATAAATTATTTTTTAAAATTTAGTAACTCATTATTATAAATATATAAAATTACAGTAAATAATTTTTTAACAAATGAAGAAATTGATTTTAAATAATATTTATGGAAAATAAAAGTGAGATTTGTGTTAGATTATGTTAAAAATAATTAATATTTAATTTCAAATTTTTAGTATGTGAATAAGGCCTTGTGCAAGTGAAGAACTAACACAACATTATAAATTGGTTGTCCAGTGCTAGTTGTAAGTAGAGGTAAACAGAGTATAGAAGTTAAGGTTATAACTTATATATGAGAGAAAAAAAGAAGTGCAAATTGCTTGTATAATTTTATTTGTAGTTTTATTAATTTATCACTGAAATTTATGAAAAGAGTCCGTATCATATTTATTGAAATGAAGCTTTGATGAAAATAAAAAAATCGTTATAATTATAATTGAATTAGTGGTTTAACCTAAAAAAAATTTCTTGTAAAATATTTTATGAATATTTTCCTATGTATTTTATACTAAAATATGCTGTAATAATCCTTTTTTACCCTCTCTTTAGCCATATGTCTATTACGCTGCCTTTAGTTACTGTCTATAATATACAGAGACAGAACGAGATAAAAATTGGGATATAGAACAAAACAAAAATTGGAAACAGTGAGATGTTTGGTTGTGATGGATAAAATAGATAAAACTGTTTTCATCTCAAGAACAGAAATGTGTTTGACTACAGTTAATAGAACATAAAAACAGTATCAATGATTAAAATACCCCTGCAGTATAATATGATTAGAAATATATAATTTATTGATTATTTTAAAACGAATAATTTGTATTAGTAAAAAGTTAACAAATAATAATAATAATAATAATAATATCAATAAGAAATGAATTTCGTATAATAATAACAATAACAACAACAACAATAACTGTAACACCCCACTCCCGCGTAACCCGAACCTGACATCGGTGGTGATATCCGGATCCGTGCCCCGCGAGGGTAGCGTGCCACATCACTCAGTAAACTCAGTATCAGTTTTTTTTTTAAAAACCATTCATACGCGCGAAAAACAGTAAACAACCGAGCCCGTGTTAAATTTGTATACCATTCCAATCATTACAAATATTCAACAATAATTTAAAAATAGTCATTTAATGT
>JAOSBO010000008.1:22357867-22369259 GCA_027563915.1 Erythroxylum rotundifolium
ACTACTACCGTTAATTTGTCTCTTTAAGGAGCATTTTTTGGTTATTGTAGATATAAACAAACTACAAATGAGTTGTGGGAAGCACATTTCGCAAACTAAAGGGTTGTTGAGAGCCTTGAAAAGTTAGAGAGTACATGAATGTATTGCATATCATTTATTAAGCCTTTGTTTATCAATGTGAGAAAAGATGGATGTTTTGAGTAATATAATTCTACAATTATATATTGTGACACCCCAACATATACCTTGGAAGTATTATAGCATATCTAGGTTGTATTAAGAAGTGAACATAATGAATTAAGTACATCTAATTATAGTAAGAGATATACTGGTACTTAATCTAAAAGACAAGAGTAAATGGATAATTTGTTTGCTTCAACATAGGCATACATACTTTAGATGTAAAATATGTGTAGAAATTTTTGATATTTTTTCTAGGATTTATGAATGTGTTGAGAGGGAATTGATAAAAGAAGTATTCCATAAGTAAATGGAATGTTTTTGGTTAAATTTGATGTATTTTTATATTGCTCTTGCATGATAAGACCGAAGTTAGTTGATTTGGGATATGTACTTCACTAAATGGATAGGTTCCACTAAACAACCTTCTGTAATTTGGCCATATCTTAGCCTGTAGACCTCAAAATTGTATATTTTCAATTGGAAATTAAACTACAGATATAGGTTTAAAACTTTCATGACGGAACCGAAGTCTGATTATATCTCTACGAGTTTTGAATTCTGTTTTGAAGTTAAGTTTTGGTTACTATCATTGTTTTCGAACAACCTATAGATTTTAGGGTATAACTCCTGATATAATTATCCAAATTGTATGAAATTTATGCCATTAGAAACTTGAGACATAGGGAAATGAAATCAATTGATAAGATTATAGGCTAATGGGGGAATTAAAGGAAAAAGAAGGACCAAGATGCAATTTTCCTAAAGTCAACTCATGGACCAATATGATTAAAGCATGTGTGTCCAATAAAACTACAATACATGTTCCAATAGAATTGTAACAATGTTTCAATAGAATTGTAATACATGGTCTAATAGAATTGCAACACATGGTCCAATAGGATTATAACACATGGTCAAATAGGATTGTGACATATGGTTCAATGGGATTGAAAAATGTGTCTAAGACTATAAAATTTGTGAAAAGGCATATGAAGAGGGGAGATGGATAACACTTTAATGGCTTAACTTCAGATTTTTCTCCTCTCCATTTCAAATCCCATCATTTTTCACTTGGTGATTCAAGCAAATCTAAAAAGGAAGGGAAGGAAAGGCAATAGAATACCTACTTTGTCAATTTTGAGGATTAGAACTCCATTTAGTTAATTTCTGTAGTTATGTATATTTGAACATGTCAAAAGATTCATTTGGATGTGGAATGGTTGCTGGGATGACACTCTAGTGCTATTTTGGCATTATCTTGTGTATAATTGGTTGAATATGACCAGAGATTATTGTGTAGTAGAATTATGTCTAGGGTTTGTTAAACCAGTCGCATTGCTTAGGTCATAAATGAGCTTACAAACCTCTAAATTTGGTGATTTAAGTTGCATATGAAAATTAATACATATAACTAGAAATATATAGAAGAGATTTGAACTTAATTCTAGCTTTATGATGTTGGAAATTGGGATAGAAATAGTGACCTGATGCAGCCCCTGTTTTGGAGCAATGTGTGATATTTGGCCCATAACTCATGTATTAGAAGTTCAAATGGCCTAATTTTCAGTGTTTGGGAAACTAGAGACATAGATGGAAAAATGTCTAGAAGACCACGAAACCAATTTCTGACTTTTTCTATACGAATATTAAAGAACAACTAGACTCCGTCATGTGATTTGTTCTAGAATTGATAGTTTGCCTATTTTTAGACCACTTTAGGGTTTAGCTCAAATTGCACTATTTTGAGTTTGTTTCAATTTCTGATTTTTATCAAATCTTATATAAACATTTATGAATACGTATGAAAATTTTCAAACTCCTAGAAATAAATGAAATAGGACTTACCATATATGATTGGGTGATTGAACATTGAAATCTAAGATTGAGGATAATGCATTTCAAAGAAAACTTACATGTACATAAATGATATGTATGTATATTTATTGCTCATATGTGTATAGTACAATTATACAAGTGTGATTTTGACACCTTTCTAATGGTTATTAGTTATGACTTGCATGTATGAACACATTTTATGACTTGAAATGTGCATCATATGACTTTTCAATATATGAATTGTGAAATTGGAAAATAGTTAAGGAAATATTTTAGTGCCTGCTATATTATCTTGGTGGTGGATAGACGGGCATTCTATAGGATTACAGTGCGACTACTACAGTTTGACACTACCGATGTCCACAATTCAATACCTTTGGGTATCCACAGTTCGATACCTTCAAGAATCCATAGTTTGATTGGCTTATAAATGTACAATTCCCTATATGGATAATATGTTGAAACATATTTGGATTATGTACTTTGCTTAAGTATGTCATCATTATTTACATGACCATTGAATATCAATATTTGGTTCATGAATATGAATTTATGGTATATAAGTTATGATATTTTTGAACATGTGTTCTTGGCGAATGACTGCTATGAGTAGTCATCCAAACTAAGCTTTCAAGCTTAGCACGGGTGTTAATTCGTGTAGGTCCAAGTCATAGGAGTGAGGTACAGGAAATATCTACAAGGACCAAGGTCAACAGATAGAAGAAAAAATACTTATAGAAGGCGTTTTTAGTTAAAGATAATTGTACATGTAATGGTTAAGGGAAATTGTTTGTTTTTTTTTGGATTACCATGTAAATGTAAAGATATATTACTACTATTAAATGATAATGTTAAGCATTGGGGAGTTTTATAATGTTTATATGTATAGCATTAAACCGAAATGCATGTCTTGAACGTATGTATAGGAAATTGGTTGGCTTATGTGTGGATAGTTGTAGTTTCCATATAGGAGGTATTACAATTATTGCAATCGAGAAAAATATTTTGAATATACTTTATGAGAGTTTTTTTTAACCTTGAATAAGATTTGAAAAGAATTTCTCTTTACACGTGACAAAATAAGATGTGTATAAGGATTCATCTTCATTCGTGACAAAGTAGATATTCATCTTCATTCGTGTCAATAGGTTCCTTTTAACCCATCGACAGAAGTTTAACTGAACTACTAAAAATCCATTTTATCTCTCTCTTTTCCTACTCTTTTTAATATTAATGTGTTTGTCTCTTAATTATTTAATGAAATTTTTCATAATTTAAAAACATAGTGAAAAATGACATACATAATTCACACATCTTCTTGTATGTGGTTCAATGTGATCCAAATATTCAAAATCAACATGTACATTTTATTCATATATTAAACATGAGGAGGTGAAGAATATTCATACAAGTTTCTTAAAAATCATTGGAAAAAATATATTATAATTGAGGTTGTAATAAGGTTTTTTTTTTCTTTTGGAAAGAGAGTTTGACATAAAGTTTTGTGTAGCTTTCTTATAATATTATTTCGTAGATAAGCAATGGAGGGTTTAGATTTATTTTTTAATTATAAATAACAGATTTTTTATAATTATAACCAAACTAAATTATTTAAAAATTAAAATTCCACTAACTTAAAATAGACGTGACTTAAATTAGGTTATCATTGTTTTATATATTATTTTTTAAAATTTAGTAACTCATTATTATAAATATATAAAATTACAATAAATAATTTTTTTAACAAATGAAGAAATTGATTTTAAATAATATTTTTGGAAAATAAAAGTGAAATTTGTGTTAGGTTATGATAAAAATAATTAATATTTAATTTCGAATTTTTGGTATGTGAATAAAACCTTATGCAAGTGAAAAACTAACACAACACTACAAATTGGTTTGTCCAGTGCTAGTAGTAAGTAGAGGTCAACAAAGTATAGAAGTTGAGGTTATAACTTATATATAAGTTTTAAAAAAAGGAAGTGCAAATTGGTGTATAATTTTATTTGTAGTTTTAATAATTTATTAGCAAAATTTATGAAAGGAGTCCATATCATAGTTATTGAAATGAATTTCCTATGTATTTTATACTGAAATATGTTGTAATTATCTTTTTTTACCCTCTCCTTAGCTGTGTGTCTCTTATTCACAGGAGTTCTTCTTAACAAAGTCCCATATTTCATACATCGAACGATCCTTTTTTTAAAATAGAATTTTAAGTTTTAAGTTGTTTGTTTAAAAGAGAATTTTCCTTGTAGGTTATAAAAATAAAAATTTTTTACGTAAAAATAAATTATTGAAAGTAATCATTTTTAGCAAACTATAGGCAAGTCGGTCTTAATTTTGATCCATATTTGGGTTATACAATAAAGACGGCACGGCATTTGTCTAAACAGGTCCAAGCCCATTAATTGTCAATGGATCCGACAACGCAAGCCTAACCTAATTTTATTTGAACGCCATCCTCCTTGCGCATTTATATCGCCACCTCTCAGCGTCTGTTGTTACCTTGTTCAAGTTCCTCCTACTCCCTCATTTGTTCAGCCGCCCTCACGTTTCAGGTGAGTTCAGTTTGACTTTACTGTTTATTCTTCTTAAACTGTTAATTTTGTTTCTATTGGGGTTAGATTAGAAAATGATGATCTAAAGTTGGCCTGCTAGTTTAGGCCATGATTAGTGTCAAAATCCGTTTGTGTATGCGTCGATTTTCATTGGGAAAGTACGAGGGTATTGGTTATTCTGGAGAAGAGGAATGGAACCCAAGAATGGTTCCAGGTAAAAGTTAGGCAATTCATTTCGAGTGGAATGGCTTTAGTGGTAGCTGATGCTAAGCCAACGGATTTAGGGGATATTACTAATTTCAGCAAGATATAGTTGGTACTGGGTCTGTGCTATTTGACAATGAATTCTTATTTCAACTTTGTGGTGCTACGTACTGGAAAGCATCAAACACATACAGAAATGGACTGGGACGGGTTAAAAATAATGTTTTTCACCAGTGGCATTTAACTTCTTGTAAGACTTCTATTAGGCGTATGCAACATATAAAGTATGTGGGGAGAAAATGATTTTTCCTTACGAAGTTTATGTTATTTTTGTTACCGAGCTAAAGGCCTTAGTGACTATCTGATCTTTGGTTCTTAATTGACATGGCAATCGTATATGTCATTTTTATAATATGTATTGCAATTTATGACTATTAATGCTGTTTTGGCTTTTATTTCTTATTTTTGATCAATATTGGGTTTAATACATGGGATATTTGTTAATATATGAGGCTTTTCTTGGAGAATGATTTGTAGCATTACTGAATGTTTATGCTATCTACATTATGGTATTCCTGTAGAAGGAGAACTGAGCTGTGATTCATGTTTAATTTATTTAGTTTAATGAATGCTTCTTGTGTATTAAATATGTTTCGTGCTATCGTTTTGGAATTCAGGAAACATGGGTAAATTTGTAACATGTTCCTATGCTTTTGCAGGTAAGAGATGGTCAAGCATAACAACGTTGTGCCCAATGGGCACTTCAAGAAACATTGGCAAAACTATGTGAAGACATGGTTTAACCAACCAGCACGGAAGACAAGAAGGCGCATTGGCAAGTATTTTAAAACTGAATTTCCATTCCTATTGGTCCTTGACCCTTGTGCATTTTTTAAGATCTTTTGCTGCATGTAGTTGCACAAGGATATTATCATGTGAAAGGAAACTATATCAAGTTCCACATATGGATTTTATGTTATATGATTCAATTGAAAATAGTCTTAGCTTGCAATGTTTGGACCGACTTTTAATATTTCTACTTTATTTATGATACTTGCCAGCTCGGCAGAAGAAGGCTGTTAAGATCTTTCCTAGGCCTACAGCAGGGCCTCTTCGTCCCATTGTTCATGGACAAACATTGAAATATAACATGAAAGTGAGGGCTGGCAGAGGTTTTTCTTTGGAAGAGCTTAAGGTCTTCAGCTTTAGTGTTCCCTTGAAATCTCAATCTTTTGTTGCCTTGCCTTAATTGTTAACATCTATTGAATTTACCAGGCTGCAGGTATTCCCAAGAAACTTGCCCCAACCATTGGAATAGCAGTTGATCACCGAAGGAAAAACCGTTCTTTGGAGGGTTTGCAGGCCAATGTTCAGAGGTTGAAGACCTACAAGACCAAATTGGTTGTATTCCCAAGACGTGCTCGCAAATTTAAGGTAATTTTGAATGTATAATGTCCTGTAACCAGTCATTTTGTGCTTGCCTTGATCAACATTTTCATACTAAGCATTTTATTTGCCCAGACTGGCGATTCAACTCCGGAGGAACTGGCCACAGCAACCCAAGTCCAGGGCCAGTACCTGCCAATTATGCGGGAGAGGCCTCCTGTGGAGCTCGTTAAGGTTACTGAGGAGATGAAGTCATTCAAAGCTTATGATAAGCTGCGGGTGGAGCGCATGAACAAGAAACACATTGGTGTCAGGATGAAAAAGGCGGCAGAAGCTGAGAAAGAGGAGAAGAAGTAGGACGCTTAACATTGTTGGTGAGCCTTGCAAATGGATTTTCTATTTGATCGTTCTTCTGGGTTTCTGGTAGATTGTCCTTATTTGATTTTCTCTCATGCTTTCACTCCTACCTCTAGAGTTCTTAGGAAGCTTAACATTGTTGGTGAGCCTTGCAAATGGATTTTCTATTTGATCGTTTTTCTGGGTTTCTGGTAGATTGTCCTTATTTGATTTTCTCTCATGCTTTCACTCCTACCTCTAGAGTTCTAAGTTACTATATTTGAACAAAAAATGTGGGACCTCCATATATACAGTTTTGGATTTGGTGTCTGTTGTTGCACTGATGGGGCTCAGAGATAGGCTTGATAAAATGTCTCGTTAAGATTTACGCGTGTTCCAAATCATTTCTTTAGCGCTCAGGTGTTATAGGCTTGATAACATGTCTCGTTACGATATATGCGTATTCCACCATTTTTTCTACTCAGATATTATCTTTTTACTCACCCACAGCACGTTGAGGCATAATTATAGGTGTATGGTTTTAGTTTGTTAAAAAATGTTTTTGGTTGATTATATTTGATTAAATATTAAATAAAAGTGAGACAAGTTAATTAACTGATTAAGTTTGATTTTAATTTTATTAATAAACTTTTTATAATAATTTGTTTAAAATAAATGATCAACTGATGTGAATTTTATTATAAATTATTTGTTTTAATAAATAATTATTTTAGGTGACATTTATATATTTTAAGTATATTTTATATTCATACCTAGTTTTGAAATCCGAACTTAATTATTAGATTAAAGTGTAATGATTTATTAATGGTTAATATTAAATAATATTTACTTAATTTATAGTAAAGTCATATTATGACAGTATAAAAGCAAAAAATCAAAATTGTTTTAGATAGTTTCCTTAAAAGTATGAAAATGGGAAGAGATTAAAATTAAAATTTTAAAAATAAAAGATACAAACAAATAATTTTTATTAAATTTAAAATTGGATGTAGAAAACCAAAATCAAAACTCGTATAAAATCATAAGAATTTGGCATTATCGATAGGAGCTCAATTACCGTAACTTCGATGAATCTAGACCTAAGACTTGGAAGCTGGAAATTTGAACTTGAAAATTTCAACATTCTTTAGGCTTTTATATTCCCCTTATTGTTGGATAGATGTTTGTTTCTTAAACTTTGCATTTATCTTGATTTTTAAAGGAAACTGAAATGAGGTTCGAAGTAGAAGAAGAGATGAATCCCTACTTAGCCTACTTGTATATATGACATGTTATCTTTAAAACAATTAAACAAAATATAAAACTATGTCGAAATAAGTGAGTTTAAATATACTTATTATGAAATTAACTCATTCATATGTAAATGATTTGAGTGATGTAAATTGAATGTTCGATTTGAAAAATATAAGAAAAAAAGGACAACAATTGGCATTATTTTACTATATTGGATGGTTTTGACCTTCCAAAGATACAAAGAGAGAAATTTGTTACTTAGCTCAAAATATGACCTCGACAGAGTATTAGTTTTCTAGCATTAGAATTGTAAAAAGATCATAATAAACTTTTATCATGATTAACATATATTTATTTGATACACATATGTCATTCCTAATGCTAACTCATAATATAAGGAACATAGTTCTATCACTATTATGTTATACCTTCAATTTTATATCCTTAAATAAAATTTATACATGTTAGACCTTATATTAAGAAAAAAAGAATGATGGCAATAGAACGAATTAGTGTTAAATTACAATCTTGAAATTGTAATGGGAAATTAAGAAATTACAGAGAAAAAAATTGAGTTAATGGGCAAACCTAATATTGTTAGAAATTCTATGTGAGAAAAGAATTAAGTGACCCTTAGTTTGCTAAAGCATGAAAGAACTAAACAATAAATAGAGATAACCACTCTAATATAAATGGAAAGAAAGTTAAAAAAAGGTTTGAAGTTAACTCAAAATTATGCAAAGTTGATGAGTAATATGAAGAGTATAGCTCATATGGGAATGATACGAAGAGATAAAGAGGGTTTTTCCTTTAGTCTTTCTATTTTCCTAAAATATTTTAGGGGTGTTGATTATGTAATTTCTTATTAAAGATTGTTCAGTGTTCATCAAAATAAGAGAGAGAGTAAAATGATAGAAATGACTAAGACAATGAGAGGGTGAGGGGAAGGCGATCTAAGGTTCTTAGAAAATCTAAAGGTAATAATTTTTTCTTAATCATAACATTTAGAGTCGAACTCTAATATTTCAGAGTGTATAGAAAGGACTCTCATCTAATTTAAACCTTTTAATAACGAAATCCTTAACCTTTTAGAATTTTGTCAATTAAGTACAGGATGCACCTATAACACGTGAACTACACATGCTAGAGTTCGGTTCATCACAATATAAATCTAATTTTAGATTTTCCTCCAATCTCAAATGTCATTAATCTAAGTCTTAAGCATTCTCATCAATCTACAAAAAAAATTTGTAATCAGATTTTGGCTTAGAGCTAAGGTACAATAGAAAAGAGATGGAAATACTTAAAATTAATGGCATAAAAGATGAATTAATGAAGGAAAAGAATTCATGGGATTATTGAGTTTTTCTATAATCTTGCTCAAGGTCATTGCCTACTCCCTTTCTTTCTCTCTCCTTATTTCATTTTTTTCATTCTTTACATTTTGCCCATGGACTTTGTTTCTCTCTCGGTTTTTTTTTTGAGCTTCTATCTCCTTTTTTAATCTTTTTTTCACTCTCTCTCCCCGTGTGTACGCGTGCGTGCGCGTCTATATATATTATCCTTTTTTATTGCTCCTATATTTTGTTTCCTTTTTTGTGATTCATCGAAAACTAGCTTCCTTTCGCTTCCTATGTTGCGTCCTATATATAGCTATCTACATAAACTTGAAAGGGCTTCAACCTGTTATAAAATTACCACTTTATTTTAAAGTGGAAAAAAACTCCATAAAGTTGAGAATAAAAACCCATAAATTCAATTTCTCTCTTAAGATAAATATGAAAATAGGGATTTTTTAGTAAAGAAAATTTGAAAATAAGATTTATGATGTGAGTGAAACCCACCTCTATCACATGTTAAAGAGGTGACTTATACACACGTAATGGAATTTAAAAGAATTGCCATGTCAACCATAAAATTTCTTGTAAAAATTTGATGGGTTTTCATCAAAGTAAAAGATAGAAATAGAACTCATTAATCTAATTCCTTTACTAGGATAAATATGAAATAGAAATTTAAAATTGGCTAAAAATATGAATATAGGGTTTATGTTGCAAGTGGAGTCTACCTTTGCCATGTTATGGAGGTGTGCTATATAATGTCAAAAAATTTAAATTATATAATTAAATACAAATTGTCTATAAGTTACTTCATATTTATTAAATGGATATAATTTATTCCTAAATTTGACCTAGTTAACCTGTAAAACTGTCTAAATCTCTCTCATAAGGTCTAACTTACCTCAAACACCCTTAATTCCTAAAATTAAATCTATTTAGACATAATTAAACATATATTAAGTATAATTTACCTATATAAAGAATAAAACGAATAAGAAAAACCTACTTAAATCTTACACCAAAACAAATACAATGAAAGTCAAGTTAAAGGTAATTTAGCTCAATTAACAAATTAATGGAGTCTAATTGAGCCCTATTTATCTATCCATATGTTTTATAATAGTTTTTTCATTAACTATTAGGCCTTATTTTTTCATTTGTATGCTTTCTGTTAATAATATCTATAAAATTCATATTTATCTTAGTATAAATTTCCTTATTCATCAAAATATGGGTCAGATTTAGATTTAATTAATTTAGTATAAATTGCAGAGGAATTGCAATTTTTGAAGAATTTTATTTTTATAAGAAAAATATCTAAATTTTACTTTATCAAAATATTATTTTATTTCTATCATATTTGAAAAAATTCATTATTGAAGGTAGAATTTTTCATAAAATATACTGAGTGATATATAAATTAATGAGAATATGTTAGACTTAAAGAATCAAAAGAAACATCTTGAAACATCATTTGTTAAGCAATTTGAACAAATGAAAAAAGATTATCAAAGTCATTTAATACTTGAACTTAATTGCATTAGAGCTTCCTTTAAACAAAGTTTAAGATAGAGTATTCCAAAAATTAAGAAAGTATTCTTTAAGTTACAATTTTTATTGACCATATTATGACTATTAATGTTTTAGCCTTAGAGAAAACTCCTAATTTTTTTAATAAAAAAAGACATCTCCTAAATTCAAAAAGAATTTACGTATTGTTGAGTATTTTATCAATTTATTTACTCCTAATACAGACGTATCCATTAAAGAGGGAAGGGCTAGTCTTTTTCATAATTAGTGATGATAGGGCAATGGAGAATTTGGTAGGGAGTGCAAATGAGGAAATAAGGAGTGTTATTTTCAGCATAAAGCCGATGAAGGCTCCAAGACTAGACGGAATAGATCCTATATTCTTCAAAAAATGTTGGAGTGTGGTAGGCCAATCTATTTGTCACTTCGTGTGCGAGATTTTTAGAACTCAAAAAATTTCGAAAGAGTTTAACAAAACTTTACTCATGCTCATCCCAAAGAAAGAGAATGTTGATTTTTTATAAAGTTTTTTCATCCTATAAGTCTATGTAATGTTATTTACAAGACAATTTCTAAAGTAATTGTTAATAGATTAAAAGGTGTGCTTCGTTTGATTATAGGATCAGTGCAGACGAGTTTTGTGCCTGGACGACAAATAACGGATAATATTATCCTTGCCTAAGAAATTATTCATTCTATGAGGTGAACCACCGGGAGAAAAGGTTTTATGGCAATTAAGGTGTTACCCCCAGAAATTTTTTT